>CAUDMG010001572.1:7227500-7606154 GCA_958450375.1 Homarus gammarus
TGGAAGCATAATGTGTTGTCTAATGGTAGACCCTGCTGCCATATGGCATCACAAAAATTGTGACCAAGTCCCAGGTTCAGCGCTGACCTGACTTTCTGCCTCATTTACGCACAATTGCAGTTTGAATTGTTCCTCTAACTTTGACAACACAACATACATACAGTATATTATTTCTCACTTTTGATCTTTTTTTTACTTTTTGTATTTATTTATGGTTAGTTACTTTAAATAAGGCCAATTCACTTCAAGTAATGGCATCAAATGTTACCAGCTGGTGTAGTGTAAACACTAGTGACGTCACTTAAGCGTCTGTATTTAACTGTCAGTAGTTTCAAGAATTAATGCAGTCATTTACTGAATATTCCTTGTAAAAAAATAAATTTTAAGTATTATTATCAGTAAATATACCGATATGCATTACTGACCACCTCCACGGCTAAAAATAGCCCAATCTCGCGGTCACTTTCCCTTTCTTGTCTCCTCACTGGCAAATGGGGGGGGGGGGGGGGGGGCGGGGGGAGGGGTGTGTGATGATAGCTGTGTTTATTACAGGGGTATAATTCTCTTTTACGGTATGTTAGACAGGTTTATAATACATTTTTATTATAGTAATATACTGGTAATCTTAATTTGAATCCAGCTTGCCAAACGTAAGTTTCAGTATAAAATAATTAGTGGTAAGACCTTGTGAGTGGCTTACGATGTTTCCATCACCACTCTTGACACACTAAACCACAATATTTAAGAGGTAAGAATTTTATACTTGGTGGTTTAGACGCCCCCTAACTTTGGGCAGATTTTTTTAATGTTCAAATTCCGTTTTATAAGCCGAGATATACGGTACACACCTAGGTCCTTCTCACATTCAGTCTCAAATAGTGCAGTTTTTTCAGCCCGTTGGGACATATGATACGCCTCCTTACTGTTGGTATGCCCCAGGTGCATCCTCTTACACTTCGAGACATTGAATCTCAGCAGCTATTTCTTCGACCATTCTTGGAGCTCACAGAGATCCTACTGCAGCTCTTCACAGTCACCTTGGTTCTTGATTTCCTGAAATAACTTGGTGTCATCCGCAGACATTTGTATGGAGGAATGTACAGTGTCAGGCATGTCATTTATGAAGCAAACAAACAAACAACAGCTGGCCCATTACACTGCCCTGTGACATCCTGCTTGTGACTGGTACAGATGATGATTTCGTATCATTAACCACCACACACACTGGTTGCGGTCATGCAGAACGTCTTCTATCCATGCTAGGATATTTCCCCGAATTCCATACCCTTCCAGTTTGATTTTCAGCCTTTCATGGGGTATACTGTCAAACGCCTTGGCAAAATCTAGGTATATATTGTCGATATTACCACCCCATTCCATAATATGGGTCCAAATATCCAATGCCTTGAGCAATTGTGTTAAGCGGGAGCGCCCCGGCATAAAACCATGTTGGCAATCCTTTACAAGGTTGTTTCGTAGTAGATGTTCCATCACGGAATCTCTGATAATGCTCTCAAGTACTTTGCATACTATGCTTGTTAGGCTCACCGGTCAATAACTGTTCGTGGAGTGACGATCGCCCTTCTTGAAAATGGGACTCACATAAGCCATTTTCCAGTCACTGAGGACCTTTTGCTTATCCAGGCATTTACAGAACAGGATTTTCAGAGGCTCAGCAAGCTCGTTGCACAACTCTCTTAGCATTCTTAACCTAACCCACGTCTTGAATTTCTGGGTTTTCTTCTTAACTTTGTCGACCGCTGCATGGTTCATGTGTAAGGGTCCTCTCGTTTTCCTAGAGGCACTGGGTTTGGTCTTGGATATATATATTTATCGATCAAATGGGTCACTTTACTAGCTATGATGTTCAGCATAGTGTCTGCGTTCTTGTGCCTTAGTGACTCAGGCCAGTGGAAGCCCCTCATCTCTTCCCTTATCCCATCGTAATTTCCCTTGTAATATTGTCACCTTGGCCTGGCTTTATCATGAACAAGGTAACAGTTAAATCAGAATGACAACACTACATGGTGACTAGTGCCAACTGGGGCTAGATGTTCCAGTTTGGCCACCATACCCTCCTCGTTTGTTATGATGAGGTCAAGTGGCTTGGGTGTTTGCTCCCCTCTGTAATGTGTCGGGTCTCTAACATGTTAGAATAGAAAATTATCTCTCAGAGTTTCTACAAAAAGAGTAGCAGGGTTATTCAAGTTATTTGGGGTGAACTTGTTTCTCCAGTCGATGTCGCCATAGTTAAAGTCCACCATGATAAACAGGTGACTAGGGTTGAGCATCACTGCATTGTCTATCAAGTCTCTTAAGTTCCTTTGGTTTGGTAGGCTACAGTTTGGGGATCTATAGATACACCCGACAATAAGTAGGTCCCCTCCGTTTAATTTAATATTACACATTCTCCCTGTACCCTCGCCTGGCTGGCTCTAAGGTATTGCCTAGCATAGATAACCACACCCCTCTTGCAAGTTTCTTGAGAAAGGTTCGTAAATGAGTCATATCCAGCAATATTAAACTCACATTCCTCTGGGTCGATTCACCTGTTCTTGTCAGTTCTACAACTCCTACAATATCGGGTTGGTGTACCTTCAGTAGAGTTTCAAACTCCTCTCTCTTATTAAGGAACGTGTCAGTTATGATTTCTATATTTTAGGCATTAGGTGTGGGTCGGGTCGTGTTGCATCTCTGTCACAAAGCGTGTTCGGCACTCGGGCCTTCGTTGTTGAGTGGCAGAAATTGGACAGTGATTACATAAGATCATCAAGATCGTCTTAGTGATTTGAAAGTGTAAATCGATGTAGGATTTTTAATGCTAGATGCGATTGAATTTTTGAAAACTCAATCTCCAACGAGTTTGAGGCACAACCCAGATCAAGAGGCATACAACCACAAAATCATTGCCATATGACAAAACTTTTATTTAATTTTTATTTTTTTACAAAGTTGTGGTCATGGGTGTGATAAAGGCCAACCAGGGAGTGTAGTACTGTGCCTTTAGTTAAATCAGTTCATAGTGTCATCAGTGACCGCAGAAGAGGTTGTAAATAACTTAGTGAATACAAATTGGCAAGCAAGCTGGAAAGGCACCACTGCCAGCTGAAACCAAGTCGTGTTAAAGGTGCCACAGAGACTTTAAATTTTTTTTGTTTGTGTGCTTTCTCATGGACTGAAGCTGTGCCTACAATACACCATTCACAGGGAGATATAGTGTACACAGTGATAGCACAAAGAGATAAATCGTCGATGAGAACAGGAAAAGAAAGTACGGTATTAGTTAAAATAAAAAATAAATAAAATCAACAAGCTTGGCTATCCATAAAGGCATTCTATTACCGCCCCAAAGAAAGTTTAATTTTATTTTTCTGTTTCTAAAGGACTGAGTGGGTGTATAAAATCCGTTATTCATAGCAAAATGCAGTGTACATAGAGATAGCACATAAATACTGACAAACCGCCGAAGTGAACTGAAAAAAATAAAAATAAAAAGAAGAGAAGAAAAACAGAAGAAAACCCCAAAAGCAACAGGGGAGGTTATATCCAACACAGGGCAGCTAAGTACTGTTTTTTTTTTTTTTTTTTTTTTTCTAAATAGGTGTAGATCTATACAGTCTGGACCCCCCACCCCAACAACAATAACCATGAGGGATATGTGACTCCTGCGGGGGGGATGATGGATGTGGATGATACAGGACTGACCAGTGTAACGTTTAGGAAGATGCTAACTGCCGTAAAGCATGAAGGCTGTTGCTGGCATTGCCCTGCCTGCATAGTCGAAGTGAAATAGGCCTCAAGGGAACAAGTTCCCTAGGGACAAAAATAGATGAAGCTGGAGCCCTGCTGGTTGCCAAACTAGAGCAAGTTTGGAAAGAGATCCTCGCGAAGACTGAGAAAGTTGCCGACAGAAGGGAGGTGGTTGCTGAGAGGAGTTATGCTGAGGCATTAGCAGGGCCACGGGGGGAGGTGGCGGAGAGTAATGCAGGATCAGAACAGGTTCTACAGCAGCTAGGGTCTCTGAAGAAGTGTGTCGAACAAATAAAAATTAACGGACCTACTGTTAGGGGAGAGGAGGAACAATGTAATAGTTTTTGGAGTCCTCGAGAACCAGGCGGAGGGAACTGAGAATAAGGTAACTCACGATAAGATGAAGTTTAAGAATATTTGTACAGAGGTTCTGAAGATGCCATCAACCCCACAGGATGTGAGGAGGCTGGGACAAAAGCAGGGGGATAAGCCTTGCCCCCTCAGGATCACACTAGTGAGCGAGGAAGAGAAATGGGGGGTTATTCAGCAGGTAAAAAACTTAGCAAGGAGCGAGGCATCTCCATCTTGGAGTGTGTTCATTCTCCCAGATCGCATGGTAATGCAGAGGGAACAGCACAAAAAGTTCCTGCAGGACTTGAAGCAGAAGAGGGAGGAGTCAAGGAGGAAAGGGGATGGGTGTACAGTCACCCAAAAAAGTCCTGTCGCGAACCTCGAACCTCGAGATTCAGATTCGTGAACCCGAAGCAGTAGATACTGATACATTATTCTGTCCATAAATGCTTCGGATTCAAGAGACTGAATCTCGGAGTTCATGGTTCGCGACAGGACTTTTTTGGATGACTGTACATGGGTAATATTCAGGAGGAGGGTAGTGGAAATAAGTGTGCCAACACAGGGCCAGGGGGCAGCAGAGCACCCTCCACCCGCTCTACCCCCCACCCGGGAGGTGGCACCAGCTCCGCCTACCAGACAGGAGGAGAGCTCCGTGTAAACAATGAAATTTCTAACTACACCCTGCAAAATACAGTGTACTTAGCAAATGCTGCAGCTTCTGAGAAAGGTGGGGGGGGTGGTTACTACTAAGAGCAGAGATGTTACCGAGAACAAATTCTGGCTTGAATGTCATGTACACTAATACTGACACGTTTCTTGATAAGAGAGAGGAGTTTGAAACACTACTGAAGGTGCACCAACCACATATTGTAAGAGTTGTAGAACTGTTGTACAAGAACAGGAGAATCGACCCAGAGGAATGTGAGTTCAGTATTGCTGGATATGACTTATTTAAGAACCTTTCTCAAGAAACTTGCAAGAAGGGTGTGGTTATCTATGCTAGGCAAGACCTTAGAGCCAGCCAGGAGAGGGTACAGGGAGAGGATGTTTTTGAAGAGTCCAAGTGGTGTAAAATTAAATTAAAGGGAGGGGACTTACTTATCGTAGGGTGTATCTACAGATCCCCAAACTGTGGCCCACTAAATCAAAGGAACTTAAGAACCTTAATAGACAATGTGGCGATGCTCAACCCTAGCTACCTCCTTATCATGGGGGACTTTAACTGGCGACATCGAATGGAGAAACGAGTTCACCCCAAATGACTTATATAACCCTGCTACTCTTTTTGTACAAAACTCTGAGAGATAATTTTCCGTTCCAAAATGTTAGAGACCCGACACATTACAGAGGGGAGCAAACACCCAAGCCACTTGACCTCATCATAACAAACGAGGAGGGTATGGTGGCCAAACTGGAACACCTTGCCCCAGTTGGCACCAGTCACCATATAGTAACAAGGTGCAAATATTACAAGGGAAATTACAACGGGATGAGGGGAGAGATGAGGGGTATCAACTGGCCTGACTCATTAAGGCACAAGAATGCAGACACTATGCTGAATATCATAACTAGTAAAGTGACCCATTTGATCGATAAATATATTCCCAAGACCAAACCCAGTGCCTCTAAGAATACGAGGGGATCCCTACACATGAACCATGCGGCAGTCGACAAAGTTAAGAAGAAAACCAAGAAATTCAAGATGTGGGTTGGGTCAAACGATGAGCAGGACAGGTGGATGCATGCAAGAGCCAGAAACCAAGCAAAGATAGAGTGTAGAAGGGCTGAAAAGGAGTTCCAGAGGCTGGTTGCAAGCGAGGTCAAGTCAAACCCAAAGGCGTTTTACCGCTATGCAAAGTCGAAATTAAAAACACGAGTCGGAGTATCAGACCTGAGATTTGAAGATGGTAGTTATGCAGATTCTGACCAAGATAAAGCTGAGGTAGTGAACAGCTTTTTTTCCTCGGTGTTCACAAGAGAGGATGCGATTAACCTTCCTGCGTTTGAGAACAGACGGTTCGACACAGCACTGACCCACATTGTGTTCACAGAAGAGGGTATTAGAAATAAACTGTCAAAGCTAAAGGTCAATAAGAGTCCCAGCCAAGGCTTTCGACAGTGTACCCCACGAAAGGCTGAAAATCAAACTGGAAGGGCACGGAATTCGGGGAACTGTCCTAGCGTGGATAGAAGACTTTCTACATGACCACAAGCGGTGTGTGGTGATTAATGGCACGAAATTATCATCCGTACCTATCACAAGCGGGGTACCACAGGGCAGTGTATTGGGCCCACAATTGTTTGTTTGTTTCATAAATGACATGCTTGACGTTGTACACTCCTCCATACAAATGTTTGCCGATGACACCAAGTTATTTCGGGAAATTAAGAACCAAGCAGACTGTCAAGAGCTGCAGAAAGACCTCTGTGGGCTCCAAGAATGATCGAAGAAATGGCTGCTGAGATTCAATGTCACAAAGTGTAAGAGGATGCACCTGGGGCATACCAACAGTAAGGAGGCATATCATATGTCCCAACGGGATGGAGAAACTGCACTAGTTGAGACTGAATGTGAAAAGGACCTAGGTGTGTATGTTGACAATGAGCTGAAGTTATCAGGCCATTGCGAGAAGATGGTAAATCAGGCAAATAAATTATTGGGTCTTATAAAAAGGTCGTTCAGATATCTAGACGGTCTGTCCCTCATAACGATCTTCAAGAGTGAAGTGCTAACCCCATCTGGAGTACTGTCACCCCGTCTGGTACCCGAGATATGCTAGGGGCTGTCAGTTGGTTGAAAATGTTCAAAGGAGGGCCACCAGGCTGATGCCTGCACTTCGGCACCTCAGCTACCCTGAGAGATTGGAGCGCCTGAATTTGCCTAGCTTATACTACAGACGGGCAAGGGGTGACCTAGTTGAGGTGTATAATCATCTCAGGGGACACTACTCAGTCGAGTGTCCTTGCTTGGAACTGGCGGACGCTCGCCCCACAAGGGGTCACAGCTCAAGACTGAAGAAGCCGCAAGTCTAGAAAACCGTGAGTGCAAACTCTTTCAGAGTGAGAGTTGTGAACTCTTGGAACAATCTACCAGAAAGTGTTGTGACGGCACCGAGTGTGAGCTCTTTCAAGACAAGACTTGACCAATACTGGAGTGGGTTCAGGTACATTCAGGAGCCAGTGCATGCCCAGTACTTGCCAACAGTGTGTAACAGAGACGTGACCGATCGCCCAAGCGGCTAACGAGCCGATCAGTGGTGAAGAGGACAAAAGTAAGAAGTTAACTATTCTTTCCTTATACAGTACTTTCTTTTCCAGTTCTCATCAACGAATATATCTCTTTGTGCTATCACTGTGTACACTATATGTCCCTATGAATGGTGGATTGTAGGCACAGATTGAGTCCTTGAGAAAGCACACAAACAAAATAAAAATAAGTCTCTGTGGCACCAATAATACAACTTGGTTTCTGCTGGCAGTGGTGCCTCACCAGCTTGCTTGCCAATTTGTTCTTCACTTTAAGTTATTTACAACTTCTTCCGTGGTCACTGATGACACCATTAACTGATTTAACTAAAGACACAGTACTACACTGCCTGGTTGGCCTTTATTACAGCTATGACCACAACTCCGTAAAAAAAAAAAAAAAAAAAAAAAAATTAAATAAAAGTCTTGCTATGTGGCAATGATTTTGTGGTTGTAGGCCTCTTGACCTAGGCTGTACCTCCAAATCAGTGGAGATTGAGTTTTCAAATATACAATCGCATCTAGCAATAAATATCCTACAACGATTTACTCTTTCACATCACTGTTCAATTTCTGCTGCTCAACAACGAAGGCCCGAATGCCAAACACGCTTTGTTACAGAGATGCAACACGACCCGACCCACACTGAATATGGAGTTATGTTGTCAATAGTAAGAGAAACAATTGAGACCTTGCAATTGTGTTTAAACCTTACGGCCAGGGTGACGTTCCAGAACACCCGACCAGCGGGACCCCAGGTGACGTTCCAGAACGCGCGCCTTTTCCTGCCACTGCTTAAATGCCCAGCATGGGTTATCAGGTTCCAGTGTGACTATTTGCCTGTCACGCCACACACTCAGCCACAGAGAAGCTTCCTGATCGCAATTACCTACTTTTGTATGTTTCAATCGTTGTCCATTTTATCATGTTGTATCAAAGTAATACAGTATTGCTAAAAGTATTGTACTTGTACTGTATTGTAGTGTAGTATTACTGGAAAATAATGCTATGATTATGTTATAAATGTATTTATTTGAGGAATTCTTATTCCAATAATTATTTCTACGCATTACTTGCTCTACCAAACACAAAGACAGCCAGACAGACTGCGTGTGTGTCGCCGAGCGTTGTTTATGAAAAATAATGCAGATAAAATAAATTCTAAATGAATTATTTATAGGAAACAAGTACAGTCAACCCTCGCTTTACGCGGTCCCACATTCCGCGTTTACGCGGTGCCCTGCCGAAACCAGGATGCTCACATTCCGCGGTGCGTGTACCCCTTTACGCGGAGAGTGTCTGGCTCGACGCTATTTTTAGATTCGCCCCTCCCGCCTGCTGCCGCCTCCGCCTGGTCAAGCCGCGCGGTAAGGTTGCGCAGTGCATGTCTCTGTTGCGTTATCAGTGACGTCATATGACGTATCGGACTGTGATTGGCCATGCATCCCTACCTCCCTCCGCTGCTAGCTGTAATTGGTTTAAAGTAATATGACGTGTCCACCTCGGGAAGGAAGGGAGAGAGGAAAGACGAGGCTTGACCTAGCCGCGGCAGTTTCATCCCTCCAGGCCACACCGTGTAATCGTGCATCCATTGTTCTGTAAAATGGCTTCCGCCGGACCACCGCCCCCAGAGAGAAACCTTTCCTTGCCTGGACCCAGCCGCCCTAAGCCAAAGAAGACACGACGTTCCTTAAGCTACGAGGTGAAGTACAAGATCATCCAAGAGTTGGAGAAAGGAACAAGACAGGTTGATTTGGCGCGCCAGCATGGTGTGAATGAATCTACGATCCGGACGATAAAGAAGGATGCAGCCAAGATAAAGGAGCACATGAACATCACAAAGTCTACAGGTGCTTCTATGATCAAGTATTTCCACAACCAGGTGCTTCTCAAGACGGAAAAATTACTTATGAGCTACTTGGTGCGTCAGGAGCGACGGAAAATGGCGGTGGACACGCGCTCTGTTAAGGAGTACGCACTTGAACTGTATGCTGCAGTGTCACAAAAGATGGGAATTACAGAGCCCAAACCCTTTAATGCTTCCTCTGGGTGGTTACAGAGGTTTAAGAAGAGGAACAAGATCACCAATATCAACATTGGTGGTGAAGAAGCTAGTGCTGACCGTGTTGCGGCTAGGGAATTTCCTCCGTTTTTACGTGAGATTATGGAGGAAGGACAGTACACCGACGACCAAGTGTTTAACATGGATGAATCTGGTCTTTTTTGGAAAAAGCTAACCTTCCAAGACCTTCGTTGTGAAGAATGCCAGCAAGTGTCGGGGCCGGAAGTTGCAGAAGGAGCGCATCACTGTCCTGTTTACCACCAATGCCTCCGGTACCTGTAAGCTCAAGTTATCGGTGATCCACACAGCACGCAAGCCGCACGCCTACATGAGCATGGACATGACCAAGCTAAATGTCCACTGGCTGACCGCACGTAAGGCGTGGATGTTCTCTACACTGTCCCTCTCCTGGTTTGATGACTGTTTTGTTCCCGATGTAAAGAAATTCTGTGAGCAACAGAATGTGCCATTCAAGATTTTGTTGCTGCTGGACAACGCACCAGGAAACTCGCCCCTACTGTTGGATCGTCACCCCAATGTAAAAGTGGTCTTCCTTCCACCCAACACTACGTCTATATTACAGCCCATGGACCAAGAGTTAATCTGTAATGTAAAAGCTGCATTCTCTACGAAAAAATTCAAGCTCCTGAACGACTACACCAACACCAGGGAAGAGTTGCGTAACCTGAGTGACACCATCACCGATAGCAAGAGCGAAGACGACGAGGATCAACAGTTGGCAGAGCAACAAGTACTTTTAAAACAATTCTGGAGAATATTCAACATCAAGAAAGCTGTGGACTTCTTGGTGGAGGCATGGGATCAGCTGTCTGTAGCAACTGTTCGTCACGCATGGAGACATGTGTTGCAAGGCATTCCGGCCGCTAGGCAGAGTCAATCTGTGACTGGTGAGGTTCAGACTGATGCAGTAGCAGTGGACCTTGCCAGAGAAGCTGCGCAGAGTGTTACAGCTGCAGGCTTCTCCGAGACCACCAACGACGACATCCTGGAGGTGATAAGGGATCCTGATGTGACTACCAACGAGATGGTAGATGATGATGACGTCAGTGAAGAGGCAGGTGGTGCGTCATCCCAAGAAGAACACCGCTTATCCCATAGTAATGTTAGGGGTGCCATCGAGTGTATCGAGAAAGTCAAGCTCCTCTTTTCCGATGACCCTGACGCAAACAGGTATGAATTCTTCACTACCCAGCTGTTGCAGACTATGGAGCCCTACTTCAAGGTGTATCACGACAACATCAACACCAGCCGTCAGCAAAGCATAACAGAGTTCTTCGCCCGCAACCCACCACAGCCAGCCCAAGCCAGTGATAGTGACAGAGGTAGAGACAGTGATGATGACTTTGAGGGATTTGTCAGGGAGGCCCTGACAAGTGTGGATGACAGTGATGGTGACTCACCTGAGGGCCAGTAGCCTGCCCTCTGCCTCGGAACCAGCCTCCATTCCCGTATGCCGACCCATCTCTTCTACTAACGTAAGTGTTACCCCCAACCTTTATTTTTACTAACTTAACCTTTATTTTTCCTAACCTAACCTTTATTTTTCCTAACCTAACCTCTTCTGTATTAATTGTGTGTGCATACCATCATAAAGTTAAGATAATATTTTTACTACAACATAGTTGTGTGTCGTCAAAAAGTGGAGTTTGGGGGTCGGCCCGGTCTCTATTTCAATTAATCCCATATGTTATGTTGTTCACTTTACGCGTTTCTCACTTTCCGTGGTACCCTGTGGGTTGAATTAACCGCGTAAAGTGAGGGTTCACTGTATCATGATCAGTAAATATATTCATTACTGGCAATCTCGGACACAAAGGCAAGCTGAAAATAGCTGCTAAGTGCGTAGTGATCACGAGTGATCGCCATTAACAAGCTGTCCCCTTATCTCCCTCCCTCCACGCTGCCAGGGAAGTTTCTAGAGGGGGCAATATATAGTTTTTCTTAATTACTTTTTATTGTTTTATCATATAAAAAGGATAAAAATCATGATTTACCCCCGGGTCAAATGAGGCAGAAAGTCAGATCAGCAACTTGGGGCTTGGTCACAATTTTTGTGATGCCATATGACAGCAGGGTCTACCATTAGATAACACATTGATAACATTTTGCATTTCCTTTAACATTCCATATTATGCATCTTATGGAAGAGTTATGTTTTTTTAATACAAATTGTTTCCATGGAAAAAAAATTTCATACTATATTTTTATCAACATTATTCTCTTTCCAACAAAATGGGGTGAAACAGCTGAAACAAGTCTCAAAGAAATAAGAAGAGAATGCAAATGTTTGCCAGTTTAAGATTAGACAAAGTGATGCCATTGTGGTGATAATAGCATTAGATAAATTTTTCTTGGAAAAAAGACTAAGCATCCACTAACTACTGTATTGTTAAAAAAAAAAATAAAACTTGAGATTGAACAAAGAATACACTGGTTACTATTGTACTAAACATGATACTCACCCATTTCTCCAACAAAAGAGAGTCTGAGGGCACGAACTTTATGTCCAGCAATAGTGATAACTTTGTGGGTGGAGAAAGGAAATGCTTCATCACTAAAGTCTTCTTCAGTAACCTGCTGCAGAATGGCCCTACTGTTAAGGCCTTGCACAGACAACATGGCCATGTTTTCAGTGTGGTCCAACACTTCCACATCCCACTGGTGAGTCCTCACTTCTTTTAAAACATGGGCCAAATTTTGGAGTGCCGCTGCCCCACCTGCAGCTAGGTAGAATCCCCTACCTGTGAAGGTGGGATCACAAGCTGATCCTTGGCCCCCCTCACATATACTCTGTGGCAAAAAGACACCATAAACATATGATTGCACTAAAAGGTAGCACTAACATTAAGTTATGAGATACAAAAATTAAGAATTACACATATATCTGCCTTGTAAATATTTTAAAACTTTCATTTTCAAGTATGACTTACAGGGGGTCCCTGGGTTACGAACGTCCGACTAACGAACACCCGCCGATACAAAAGAAGTCCCATAAGGTCAATTATTTTAAGAATTCAACATAGGTACAACTGGTTCATAGTATTAACATACAAGAACGCGTTTGCATCGCGTAGCAGCAGGTGGGGAGTAATGTGTCACCCAGCCACACGCCTTGAGGGAGCGTCAGTACGCCTTACCCTCACTTCAGTATCGTGTATGATCAAGTGCAAACTGTTGTTTTTTGCTCAATAACTTAATTTTTCTGCCCTTATCATGGCTCCCAAATACAAACCTGATGTAAGTGATAGTAGTGCATCCAAGAAAAGGAAAACATTTACAATGGAAGTGAAAGTTGATGTAATTAAACGTTCTGAAAAAGGCGAAATACCCTAGTCATTGGTAAAGCGTTGGGCTTCAGTCGGTGAACGATCAGAAAAATTGTGAGACAAAAACAAAAAATTATTGAACATGTAAAAGGATATACACCAATGCCCTTAACTGTGATGACAAAACAAAGAAGTGGATTGATAAATGAAATGGAAAGATTGTCAGTGATATGGGTGGAAGATCAAAATCACTCCTACTAAAGCCCATCTCTACATGTAATCCAGCCCCAGGTTTTAATGTAAATGCTAAACTTTAATTTTTACTTTCATTTGCTGTATTTTGTCATTCAATTTCTTCTTTTCTCTTAAATTAATTTATTCTAAATGTATACTTTTACTTTACTTTTATCGCTTGGGCGGTCGGTCACGTCTCTGTTACACACTGTTGGCAAGTACTGGGCATGCACCAGCTCCTGAATGTATCTGAACCTGCTCCAGTGTTGGTCAAGTCTGGTCTTGAAAGAGCTCACACTCGGTATCGTAACAACACTCTCTGGCAGATTTTTTCAAGAGTTCACAACTCTCACTCCGAAAAAGTTACCCCCCACGGTTTTCTGGGGCTGCGGCTTCTTCAGCCTTGAGCTGTGACCCCTTGTGGGGTGAGCGTCCGCCAGCTCCAGGTAAGGACACTCGACTGAGTAGTGTCCCTTGAAATGCTTATACTGTATACCTCAATTAGGTTGCCCCTTGCCCGTCTGTAGTATAAGCTAGGCAAGTTCAGGAGCTCCAATCTCTCCAGTATAAAAAGGCTTAGACTATGATAATGTGCACACATGGAATGTGTTCCGACTTATATACATTTCCGACTTAAGAACGTCTTCAGGAACGGAACTTGTTCGTAACCCGGGGACCCCCTATATGTTTTCCTCTTTTATATATGGTTTTTCTATACACAACGTTCAGATAATAGAATCCTTTTTGAAGACTATAAATACCTTGGTACTGTACTCACCACAGTAAGATCTGCTTCAATGCCAGCTTTGTGGTTTAACATGCAGGTATAGACTGTGGTGCCTGGGGCACGGGACACATCTGCTGAGAAGAGCCAGTCAGCAGCCTTCTGGGCATCGTTTCCCGTCAGGTAGAACTTGCCAAAGTAGGACATGTCAAATATGGCAGCTGTCTCACGGCATCTTAAGCACTCTCTTTGGATCTGGCTCAACACAAAGTCCATACACACAGTTAGGATAAGTGGTTACTGGATGTATCTCCTTACAATATCACTGTTTTATACAATGAAAAATTACATATATAAACATAAATGTCTGAACATAACAATTTACTTATTCAAGATAATGCATAAAAGAAATCTGTTCCACTGACACTTAAAAAGAAACTTTTTTGACAATGACACTTTTTGAATAATAGCTACTAAATATCTACTCACCATGTGATGATGAGATGGAAAGTCAAAAGAGTAGTCAGCTGTGAGGAGAGTCTTGTAGCTATTATCATTGTTAGGTGGGGTGTCGTAAGCACCATACCAGTCATAGGTTTGTGTTGGTACTGGCTCCTGGTTGAACCAACCAGGTCGCTCCCAACCATGTCGCTCCTGGAAAACACAACCCTCATCTGCCAGTACCTGTTGTGGAGAAGAATATAATTAATATATAACGGCACATCTATGACTCAAGCACTGGAACTGTCCATTAGCATATCTACATTTCTGACTCCATCATGGTTTCCAAATGAATTTCTACAAAACCAATATAGTGAGATACCATAATCAATTAGCATCATTAACTGAAGACGAATAAAAGATACCGTCTTTATGTTTTAATGAGTTGTCATAAACATTCTTGTCTAGTAAAAAAAGGACCAAGGTTCAATGTTTATACACAATGGAACTTTGGCAAAGTTCATCTGTACCATTTGCCTGTCTAACCAGCAATAATTTTGGACCAGCTGATTAGTGGCCTATATTCCATGGTAACAGTCAACTAGTACACTTGTCTGGTCTTCCTGGACTTACCCTTGACACTGGGTTACACAGCTCATTATTCAAGCATTTGGTATTAAGCGAACAGTAGAATCTATATCTTTTAACATACTCCGACCTAGTTGGTCTTATGATTTGCTGTACTCAAACACAAGGGATAAATGCTTCTAGACAATCATTTAAAGACAAAGAAATCAAATCAATATCAAAGCACTGTGAAGTGAAGTAACTCAGGCAAACAATTACGCTTACAATAAATTGGAAAGTAACATATGAGATCAAGTGATTTACAATACTTTCTCTTACCTGAGGTTAAGGGGTTATATCAGAGGTTCCAAGATGGCATAATATTGTTTTAGAAACCTGTCTTTTTGTTTAAACAATGATTATAGTACAGTATAGTAGAAGTATACAGGATGCCTTGAGAAATTTACATTGTGTATCTCCTTAATACACCTTATTTGTTGTACTGCATATTTATGTTTGGAGTTATAGTTCCATAGACATGTTATAAATACATCCACATAAACAAATCAATTCCAGAAATAGCAATGAACAATCTGTGAATCCCAATATGACATCTTTATTCTCAAGTATAACAATCTGGTCTATTTATACCTTAAGGAATTATTGAACAGTATTCCTAACTGTGTACAGTACCTGATGAAGAGGCGACTGTCTTTGTCCTCGACCAGCTAGAGGCTCATCATGGGGAAAAACGATGCTGTAGTTCTTAGCATATGATTCATGGGAACGGGCCAGAACCCACGCCTTGTTGATGTTGAGGGGTGGGTGGAACCGCCGGATATCGTAGCCAAACATGTCAATATCTGGGCGGCCATAAGCCACCCATCTTGCAATCTGGTCTCCACAGCCTCCACCCAACATCATACCACTGCTGTTGAATCCACAGCAGTGGTAAAAACCTTGGACGTTGGGGTCCTCTCCTGTTGCAGTAATAGCAAGTTGTAAATTTACTGTTACAAAATTTGTACATATTTTTTGTCTACTTCTGCCTTATCTCTAAATTTTATATTCAATCAAGATTATACAAAGTAAAGGATTATTGTGAAAAAAAAAAAAGAAATATAAAAGGAACTCAGAAAATACAAATGGTGAATAGAATAAAAAGATAAGAAGTAAACATTGAGAATCAAGAAAATGTTACAAAGTAGAAGTCGTCCTAATTAGTGAGTATTTATATGGTAGGTAAACAGATTATGAGCAACAGATCATAGTTGAGGAAAAAGGACAGTGAAGCTGAGGTATGGTAAAGACTGGAGTAGCTGAGAGGGATACAGATATACAGGAGGTCCCCCGACTTATGAAAGTCCGACTTACAAATACCCACCAATACGAACGGGGTTAAATGTAAAATTTACAGTACAGTATAGTCTGGGTTTACGCGGATATTTTATACGCGGCACCTGTCCAGAAGCGATAATTATTATTTACAGGGTAAATGCCATTATATACACGGCAAGCGACAGGGCCACGTCCTGGGCGTTGACGTCACCGCTGACATCAGACTCGCGCCGGTGACGTCGCGGACTGTGATTGTTCTATTTATCCTTGCCACCCCTGCCACCCACGCTCTCCACCACCGCTGTGCCAGTCTCACTGTCCCCGCGTATATTCACTCGTGCCCGAACCGGTTTTGTTTTTTCTTTCTACACAATGGCTTCCCCTGGACCCCCACCACCCCCGAGAAGCCCTGAACTACCTGGCCCAAGCCGCCCCAAGACCAAGAAGGTGCGATGCGCCTTAAGCTATGAGGTAAAGTATAAGATCATCCAGGAGTTAGAAAAAGGCACGAGACAGGTGGATCTGGCCAGACAATATGGAGTGAATGAATCGACGATCCGCACTATCAAGAAGGATACTGGCAAAATCAAACATTACCAAGTCTGCAGGTGCCTCGCTGGTGAAATATTGCCACAATAAGGTGCTGCTGAAGAACGAGGGTTTGTTGGTAAGCTACATTATTCGTCAGTCGAGAAGGAACATGGCGGTCGACACTCGGGCACTGCAGGACTACACCCGGGAACTCTATGCAGCAGTAGCAAGAAAAATGGGGGTTGCAGAGCCCAAGCCCTTCAGTGCTTCCGCTGGGTGGCTGCAAGGTTTTAAATCACGCAACAAGATCACAAATATCGAGATAGTCGGAGAAGGAGCAAGTGCCAGGAAATGCCAGGAGCCCTATGTTCAGCTGTATCACGACCATATCGATGCTAGCCGTCAACAAAACATCACCAAGTTCTTCACCCGCCACCCACCACAGCCAGCCCAAGTCAGTGATAGTGAGGATGTGGACTTTGAGGGGTTTGACGAGGAGGCCCTGGTAGCGTCTGTGGTGGATAGAGATACAGGTGAGGGCCAATAATCTGCCTTCTGCCTCGGAACCAACCCCCCATCCCCGTGTGCCCAGCCATCTCTTCTACTAACGTAAGTGTTAAAAAACCTAATATTATTGATATTTCTCTTGTATAATAATTGTGTGTGCATACCATCATTAAATTAAGATGTTATTTTACAACAATGTACGTATTGCGTCGGCGATAGCCAAAAAAAGGGTAGTCTGGCGGTCGGCCCAGTCTCTATTTCAATTAATCCCATAGGTTCTGTTATTTTTTTTTACGCGTTTGCTTTATACGCAAACCTCCATGGGTTTAACTAACAGTGTAAAACCAGACTATATTGTATTTTATTTGCCCGAGGACTTATTTTTTACTTTCATTTACTGTATTTTGTCACTTTATTTTATCATTTGTCTTAAATTAAGTAATTTTAGATGTATATAAGGACTTATGCTATGATAGTGGAATCTTAAACATTGTTTTGTAAGTATGGTATGCATATAGCACGTGTTCCAACTTACGAAAGTCCTCAGGAACGGGACCCGTTCATAAACCGGGGACCACTTGTATATAAGGAGAGATGATTCACTGTAGTATAACTAAACATTACAGGTGAGGTGGTTCAGTATAATACAATTAAACTTAAGTAATGCATTATACCACTATCCTGGATGGGGAGATTTACAATTAAAATTCTACAATTAGTTCTTAAGTGACTGAATAGGAGATAGCAAATGAAGGGAAAGTCTGTGCGACATGACTAAAAAAAATATTCTAGCTTATACTTGGCAAATACAAAGAACTATCAAGCAAACATTAAAAACTACTATGCCGTACTCAATCTGTTTTTCATAAACTTAAGAACTGAATAAGGAACTGACCCATTATTGGCTTGTGATCTGGAGTGAATGACTCTGGCCCACACACAGTGGATTTGATGCCCGTTGTTTCTAGAACGGGCACACGGTTCACCGCCCCATCGATGTGTGCACTGAACACATCCCAGTCCAACTCATACAATCCAAAGGCGAACTCCTTATCCAGCTGCAGGGGTTGGGAGTACATGTACAGTATAAGGACGTGAGTGTGAGGTAGATAATACAATATCTTTATACATCTGTAATGGCAAGGAGATTAAAGAAATAATTTCGTATGCAAAGTTCTGTTTAAGTGTGAGAGCAAAATTGCATGGAGAATATTGTTCATGCCCTATGAAAAAAATAACCTATTTGTGAGTGTAAGGAAAACTATGCTTAGTTGTGAGTAGATGTTGAGTAGGGAATTGTAGTTTGTACAATATGAAGAAAATCTTTTGTCAGCTACAAAAGCTAACATTGTACTTCAACGGTCCAAGTTTAACCGAGGTGGCCAGAGAGAGTAAGAGATTTAAGGTGAAACTTGAAAAAATCATGGTGTAGCTGACTAGGCAAGGAGGAGGAGGTGGAAGATTACAGTAAAGTACAGGTAGTCAAATTATAGGTGTGTATGTCAAGGAAGGCTGCAAGTTCGTTTTAAAATTTGAATCAACTGAATAGAGAGATACACAAAGTACTGTACTGGGTCTGAGAATGGTGGAGATTGATAGGAGTTATGTGACAGACATGGATTCAAAAAATCAACTGCAAACCTTTGAGGATGGCTAAAGGAAGAAGTGATAAAGTTTGAATAGCTTTAAGGCAGGGGTGGCCAAAACATAGACTGCGATCTACCAGTAGATCACAAAGCAATTTCTAGTAGATCACAGGATGGGTAGTACCGGCATAGCTCATAAACAGGAATCCTACAACTACAGTACAGTAAACATGGCAACACTGCCAAATGCACGACCAGTCCATTATTATAAATATATTGTGATTTTTGTTATCTCTATTAATGGTAGCAATGTAATGACCACGGTCGTACACGTCAGTAAACGTAAAATTAGTCGATTCATATTATGCTCAATAGCCCACAAAACACTTAGCTATGCCTTTTTTATTGAGTCCCCCATCTGAGGCATCCGTTTTCTCATCGCTTCAGGATACCTGAGTCCTCCGTTTACCCTCAATCTTAGAGTGCACCCGAGACTCCGTATTCCTTAGTATAATGACACAAAACTTGAAATTGCAACTGTAGTCGTATCTGTTAAGGCATCTTAGATATGTCTGATTACAGATGAAACATTCAAGATCCCTTGTGAGTGATATTGAAAGCTTCAACTGTCTTTATTGTTAGTGAAACTTGTCAAGTAAGTGAGTGTCAAGTCTGCCAATATGAGCGGCATGTCCTTATATCGTCCTTGGGGATAGCCATGAGTTTATAAGTACAGGTTGTACCTCTCTAGTCTGGCATTCTGTGGTCCGGAACGATTTTAGTTTGTCCAATAGGTAGATAGGCAGCATTTTTTTTTTTTTTTTTTTACTTATCTGAATTATTATTATTATTATTACAGGAGTATTAAATTTTTGCCCCTCAGGGCCCAATGTGGGTCAGTGACCTATGCCCGGGTGGGCTAATCCCCGTAAAAAACAACAACAACAAAGCCGCGGGAAATTAAGGTTTGTTTACATCCGGCAACTCGGCTGCTCTCTTTCTCTCTCTCTCTCTCTCTGCTTGTCTATACAGAGTACAACATTTACCCCTTCAATATACAGGTAGTCGTCGACTTACGACCTATGCGACTTACGTCTGTTCGACTTTACGACCGGCGGTACGACAGTTTTGGCCCCAGCCCCAGTGTAAATAATAAACCAATTGTACTGTAGTATGCAGTGATTTACTTAAACCTGACGACCGTAACAATAATGAACAAAGAAAATGTTGATAAAATATGACTTAAAGATGATTATATTATCATTACACATTACAGTATAATATACGTAAGGTAATTATAACATAGGCCGACTTACGACCAGATCAACTTACGACCGGTCGGCCGTAACCAATCTAGGTCGTAAGTCGACGACTACCTGTATATGAGCAGTAAAGAAGTGTTGCTTTCATATTCTTATGTACAGTAATGACGATATGTTTTCACATGTGCGCAGTTACATACGCGCAGTCTCACTTTTTTTTTTATCATTAATGGTTAGCTACTTATATTGTTCCATTTATTAACATTAAATAACATTACAGGTACTTGAAACAACCATATTAATTTGTTTACATTAATTTTACTCCAGCTACAATCAGGGTCTTATTTTCTTCAGTTTTATATGTAGAACCAATCAGTCACTGGTTTTGTAAGCTTTAACATGAACAATGCCGGCAGCCGTCTCGTCTCATCGTGTGTTTTAATATTCCACATATTATTAATAAATTGTATTGTTAATTTTGCACACACAAACATTAATTAAAATATATATGAACAGTAAATAAGTGTTGCTTTCATATCCTTATGTAAAGTAATGACGATATGTTTTCACGTGTGGCACTTACATACGTGATCTCTCTTTTTTCTTTACCATTATCGTTAGCTACTTCTATTGTTCCATTTATTAACATTAAATAACATTACTTAAAACAACCATATTCATTTTACTACAGCTGCAACCAAGGTTTTATTTTCTTGTTTTATATATAGAACCAGTCAGTCACTGGTTTTGTAATCAACGAAAACAATGCTGTGTCATTTCCTCGTGTGTTTTATTATTCTACGTATTATTAATGAATTGTATTGCTCATTTTGCACACATAAACATTAATTCAATAAAAAGGACATTCAGTAATAAACAATAATGAATCTTTTGTACATAAGAGAAATGACGCTGTTTACACGATTATGCACGTCGTCGGGCCGTTCAAACTCGTCGAAATTCAAGTTTCCGCCGTCAAAATTTTTATTTATTTATTTATTTTTTGTGTGTTCCAATAAAATACGTTGACTTAAAAACTTGCGAAATTTGAGAAGCTACTATACGACATTTAACCCTTCAATATGTCTTCAAAGAGACCATGATGCAGAGAAAGTGGTGCTAGTGCTTCCAGGCATAAGCACAAGTCACTATCTATCCAGGAAAAGGGTGAATTTCCATGGTCCGGCACCGGTCAGGTCCCGAGGTTGCCGGACTAGAGAGGTACAACCTGTACTACTGAAATTAGATCATTTTGATGCCCAAACATTAGAGAATCTGATGTTTGTAGTTTAGTTAGTGTCAGTTATCTATTTCAGAAAGCCAATAATCTCCTGAAAGATGCTGTCAAAATGTATAATCTCCAAAATCTAACGTATCCCCGTGAATAGTTCCTTGTTCGTAGTTTTGCTGGGCTTGTGAAAATAGTGTTGTTATTGTGTGTATTTGACGTCCATTTCACTTTTCCTGGCAAGCTCAATCTCCGATTAGATTATAAAAATAGACATAAGAAATTCACCTGACCCATGGCATTGATTTTCATAGTTAAATGTACAGCGACCGAGTTGAATGTAATTTCTGCCATTGCGTGATTAGCCTTTCTGGCATGTGTAGTGCACAGGACTGAGTTGTCAGTTAGCCGTATATAAACTCGTGTACGAGGAGCAGGTCACATCTCTGACACTGTTCCATCATATCTCAGGTATGTGTATGTTCTCACGCCCGCCATATTAAGTCAGTTTAACTCAGTGAATTTTGTGAATATCAGTGTTCATGTTGTAACAGTGAAATTATAATTTACCCAGTGAAAGAATTAAGGTAACGTAAATATCATCTGTCATTGCCAGACAAAAGATTGTTTGTGATTGAGTTATTTGACATCTCTGATGCTGTTCCATCATATCTCAGGCACAGTGTGTGTGTTAGCTGGATACCTGACAGTCACCAGGGGACCGGTAGCTGCATATCAGCTGGCTGTCTTGCAGGATGTCGTTCATTTGGCACGATTAAATTGTGCGAGTCCAGACCCTGGGAACTAGGCCCGTACACACTCGCAGTGTGTCAGACTGCAACCGACCCTAACAGTGCTCTTCGTTTGTTGTGGTGACACCAGTGTGACACCCAGGGGCACGCCTTACAGTTATATGAGCCAAAGTATTATTGTTGTTTATGATTGGGGATAATTATCAGAAATATAGTTATCCGATGTTGAGTAATGAACCCTTAAATATTGATAGTACCAGCATTAATGTGTTATGTGGGTTGAGTACATCATTCATATGTAATACTAACTGAAGGAAAAGTGTCATGTTGTTCATTCCGAAATAACATGATGTTGTAAATAATACCTTAATTTGGGATATTGTTAAGTGTGTCATATAACTATCTGCATTGACAATGAAATAATATAATGTAACCAAGAATTGAAGATATATTTTGCTACTTGTAAAAATGAGACCTAAGGGTCCAGTCCTAACTGAGCTTGTAAAATAACCATCTTATTTGTCAAAGAAATAATATAACAGTTGTTTAATGAGGTAATAAGTAATTGAAGATCTATTTTAAGAGTTGTAAAGTAAGACCTAAGGGTCCAGTCCTAACTGAGCTTGTAAAATAACCATCTTATTTGTCAAAGAAATAATATAACAGTTGTTTAATGAGGTAATAAGTAATTGAAGATCTATTTTAAGAGTTGTAAAGTAAGACCTAAGGGTCCAGTCTTGTCTGAGTGCACTTATTTCACATCTTCTTCACTACATATGTTAATAAATATTGAATTGGGAAGCTACGAGTATCACCGCTCTATTCCTTCTACCCGTTTGTTCTCAGAAAACAACTATTGTAACTCACGTGCCTAGAAGCTCGCTAGCACGCTGCCTAACAGTTCAATGTGATATGTTATACTCTAATAAAAGTCTGGATGGTGGCAGGCTACCGTTGTAAGTATAATAAGTGTTATAATAAGAATGACCTGGTTTACTCAGACTAATCCATGGTATAGAATATAACTAAAGCATGATAATAAATTGAGAGAAAGAAAGGATATAAAATTCAGAAAACTCACTAATATATATGACAGAAGGAATAAAGTACAGTATAGAAAAGAATATTGACTTAAAAAACATAAGCAAAGAAATATAAGAAAGATACTTAAAGTCAGAAAGACTATGAAAATAAGATTAATAGAAAATATAGATATGAAGCAAGTATATAAGTACAGTGACCCCTCGGTTAACGAACTCAATCCGTTCCAGAAGGTCGTTAGTTAACCGAAAAGTTTGTTAACCGAAACCATTGTTACAATGGGTTTTTGGGTAATTGGTTCCAGCTCACCGAAAATTTCCTAAATTCAACAAAAATGGTAGAAAAGTTCACTTATTTTGAGATGTGTATGTAGAAGGCTCCTGGATGATGATGATGATGATGATGATGTGCATTTGAAGTGGGAGGTGGAGGAGAAGGGAGAAGAGAAGGCATTGGAGTGGAAGAGAAGTCACCCCATGGCGCCATTTCACCCATAAAGTTTTAGTTCTCTTGGTGTAATTCAAGATTATTTTCTTTAAATCAACACTGCACTGCATTATATATTGTCAATATGTAAAATAAATTTCAAAATGACCAATAATTTGCTTGGAAACACAGAAAAAAAGCATTTAGTCGAAGAGAGTCTCAAGCAATATGTTGCCTCCACTGAAAAGACACAAAGACTGACGCCTGTATGGTGTGTTAACAGGCTGGATGGTGTGCCAGAAACTAGTTTCTATACCTTCAATTATGTTCAATAATTGTTAAAATGACTAAAAAATTTAATATTAAACTTTTAAAATTATTGAATAGTATAAACTTCTTGATATTTACTAAAATAGTAAGGAATTTAAGCCCTAGAACCGATTAATGTATTGGCGGACTAATACTAAAGCTGGTTGCCCGGTCAGTGCAAGCGAAAACATGTTGAGGTCGGTTCGTAAGAAATTCGTTAACCGAATTTTTGTTCGTTAACCGAATTGAAGATCCTTATGGTAGGCAGTTCGTTAACCGAAATTTCGTTAACCGAGGCGTTCGTTAAACGAGGGGTCACTGTATGTATGTTTATATATATTTATATATATATATATATATATATATATATATATATATATATATATATATATATATATATATGTATACCGTATATACTCGTCTATAACCCCCCTTCGTATATAGGTCGACCCCGATTTTATGACCAAGAAATCGTTAATTTATGATATTCCTCGTTTATAGGTCGACCCACGTTTTTGAGGGTAAAGGAACAACAAAACCTTCAGAGAAACACTACGTCCTATAAACTTGTTTACCATTTATTATCACGACACTTTACACTGAAACGCGGGTAGTTTCAACAAAAATATTGTATATTTCCATTCAAGTATTTATTCAAGTCAATTAGGAGGGAATATTATTGTAATACAACAGTTTTTTAACTAAACCATTCGACAAGCGATTACGGTAACATCTTTTGAATAAAAGAAAAGCGAAAGTCATTGTTTTCTTCACGATTTGATCCCACTTTCCACTTTAATACGAACGTCATTTCAGCAAAAATATTACATTCCCGTGAATGTATTATATCAAGCACAGTATGAATAGAATATCATTGTAATATAACAGAATTTTAACCGAAAACTATTAAAAAAACGAGTAACATCTCAAGAACATCGGAAGCTTAGGTAAAGTCTTTTGTTTTCGTCATGTATTTTATCCTATTTTACATTGAAATACATCACGTTTCAGCAAAACTACTATTTATTTCCGAGAATATATTCATTCAGGCGCAGTTTAGGTAAAATATACGTGTGATGTAACAGTTTTTTAATTGAAAACGATTCGAAAAACACGTACCCTCTAGCCCTGTTCAAGGAGAGGACTGGGAGAAGCTGTTTGGTGCTGCAGACGATGACAAGGAAAATGATTTGGATGGATTTTAATGAAAATATTCAGAAATATGGTATCGTAATATTTATTCAAGTCAATTAGGATATTATTGTAATATAATACAACAGTTTTTTAACTAAATCATTCGAAAAGTGATTACGGTAACATCTTTTGAACGAAAGAAAGCCAAAGTCATTGTTTTCATCACAATTTTATCCCACTTTCCACTGTAATACGTATGTCATTTCAGCAAAAAATATTACATTTCCGTGAAGGTATTATATCAACCACAGTATGAATAGAATATCACTAATATAACAGTATTTTAACCGAAAACTATTAAAAATACGAGTAACATATCTTGAACATCGGAAGGTTAGGTAAAGTCTTTTGTTTTCATGTAGTTTATCCTAATTTACATTGAAATACATCACGTTTCAGCAAAACTACTATTTATTTCTGAGAATATGGAAATGTAATATTTTTGCTGAAATGACGTACGTATTATAGTGGAAAGTGGGATAAAATCGTGACAAAAACTCGCTTTCTTTCGTTCAAAAGATGTTACCGTAATCGCTTTTCGAATGGTTTTCAGTTAAAAACTGTTATATTACAATAATATTCTATCCTAATTCACTTGTGATGTAAAAGTTTTTTAACTGAAAACGATTCGAAAAACACGTGTACCGTCTAGCTGATACGGCAGAGCCCTGGTCGCGGAGGCTTTGTTTTTGCATCGGCCCTTCTTAAGCAGCTTTTAATTTTAGCGTACGTTGAAATTGTGTTTACCGGTGTATTCTTATTTTCTTGCTTCTTATTTTCCAGAAATATGACAAGTTTTTATATAATACAATGTTACGGTACTTTTAATTTACAAGTATTCATTTTTAAAAATATAGAACACACCAAACAAATACCAGTACGGATATTTGCGTGACTCTCCCGCCAAAAAAGACCAAACAGCTGGTACTCTCTCCATCAGCCCAACCAAAAATAGCCCAACATCATTCTTGTTTATTCTCTTCCAATTTCTCACTTTAACTGGTATTTTTTACTTCATATTGCCTACATCAGATAAACTACAGTAATTGAGGTTAGATATTGTTATAAATTTGATTACCGGGTCCTGGCAGGTACCGTTAGAACCACCTGACCCTACCAACAGTGTTGCAAGTCAGACAGCATTTTTTTTTTTTTACATTTTTGGTGTCTCCATTTGTTAATTTTTTTTCTGTGGGGTTTGCACAATAGTATACTGTTTTACCTACAGTATTGTAAAACGATTTGGGAAAAGAAATACTCGGTAACTTAAAATTTTAAAAGGAAAATTTTGAAACTGGCAACTGAGTGTAGATGATCTGACTCACATCATATTATGTCATCACGATTAGCCCACGTGTATACTTTATGTTTTACATCCTCCTGTGCATACCATACCATGCATTTGGCTACTTTGGGCTTGCTATGATGACGCAAGAGATCTGCCCTGGCAACTGTACCGACACTCACAGCGGGTGGTGCGTTGGTGCGTCGTTTCCATTGTTTACTGGTAGTTACTGGTAAATATTTTTCAACCTAACGAAACTATTACCCGTATAGAGGTCGACCCCCAACTTTTTGCCAAAAAATTTGGTCTTAAGAACTCGTGCTATACACGGGTATATACGGTATATATATATATATATATTAGGGTGTGTCATAGGAGGGAAGATCAGCTAAAACTAATGGCCCATCACTTTTTTGGTAGATTTTAGTGTATATAAACAGAAAATAATTACAGTTTCAATATTTTGCAACCTTTTGCTAGGTAAATTTTAGCGTGAAATTTATCGAAAATCTAACGTACAGCTGCATTAGTGCATTACAATTAAATAGTGAACATTGCTTTCTGACTTCATTCTTTCACAACCCAACTAACAATATTTTTTTATGTTTGAGATTCTGATGCATTTATAAGTTGATAATATTTGCGATGGCTGCTTGTGTCAGGACGAGGAAC
Organism: Homarus gammarus; assembly: GCA_958450375.1. Classification (NCBI taxonomy): domain Eukaryota; kingdom Metazoa; phylum Arthropoda; class Malacostraca; order Decapoda; family Nephropidae; genus Homarus; species Homarus gammarus. The sequence continues at coordinate 7,254,297 of CAUDMG010001572.1, forward strand.
CAAAAATCCAGCCATCTCAGTCACTATCTTGGGTCTGGGAGAGAGCTCCTGAAGTCGGAGTTGCCTACATTGAGAGATGCTTTGAGATACGGTGTTTTAATCAGGCAAATCAGTGAAAAGAACCAAAGAACTTACACAAACAAAGACATTGCCAGTGATATGACCAAAGCTGTCTTGGCACAGTACACTCTGGCTAACGCTCAGTTCAAGCCTCCAGTCATAACAAGTCAGAAGAAAATTAGTGAGAGACTGCTAGCCAGTTGGGAAAAGGCAAGAGATATCTCTCTTGGGAGAGGAAAACTTGCAGTTAAGGACAGCTTTGCCAAGCAACTGGACCAGTTATTTGACATAATTACTTGCAAGTGCCCAATTGTTCTCTGTCCCGAGTTTGGATGCGATCGTGACTGTAAATCCGAGGCCCACATCTCCTGTATTTGCAAGCGTGAACTGAAGATTCCTGTGATCGAACTGGCATTTGTCAAAGCACAGAGAGAGAAGACTGGCAGTATAGGGGCTCTCATGATTTCTAGCCAAGATATTCCGGAGTCCAAGAGACAGGAGGTTGCCACAGAGAGACAGAAGAGGAGAAGAGTTGCCGAGGAAAAGAGACTTGAGAAGGCCCAGGGTGAGGTAAAAAAGGCCGATGATTGGAGTCAAGCTGATTCAGAGTTTAATGACTTCCCCATGGCTGATCCGAGTGCTGACCAGGAGAATGGTGACTTTGTCCCTAACCCAGAAAATAATGATCCCAAACCTTCCAGGCATAAGATTCGAAATAGGAAAGATATCCCGAGCATAGCTCTGGCCAGCATGCGACACCACACTGGTCTCAGAGAAACTGCAGAGATAGCAACAGCTGCCTGGATTGACGGTGGTTTGATAACACCTGATGATGTTCACCTGGTGATAGATCATAACAAAGTAAGGAGAGCTCAGGAGAAACTTGTCAGTAACCTAGAAGAGGAGTTTGATAAGGGGATAAGAGAAAATGGAATCAATTGTTTGTTCTTTGATGGGAGAAGGGATGACACTAAAGTGTTCATGAACGTTGGAGATTCTGACAAGTTGTTCCCTGCCATGGTGAAGGAGGAACACTACTCCTGCTGCAGTGAACCAGGAGGGAAGTATTTGTGGCATTTCACTCCAGAGAAAGATGACATCAGGAAACCAGCTGAGATAGTGGCAGATAACATTGTGAACTGGCTCAGAGAGAGGAACGTAGACCAGACCCTACAGGCCATTGGAGGGGACAGCACCAACACGAACACAGGGTGGCAAGGGGGGGTCATACAGTGGATAGAGCGGAAGATTGGGAGGAAGCTGGTCTGGATTGTTTGTGACCTCCACACTAACGAGTTGCCACTCAGACATCTGATCCAGGAGCTGGATGGCAAGACTCTTTCAAACAACAGATGGTCTGGTCCTCTTGGCAAGATGCTGGACTCTGCCACTGAGTTAGAAATAAATCCGAGCTTTGAAAAAATCACAGTTGGCCCTCCACTCGTTGAGCTTGCACATACTGTCATTGACGACCTGAGTACTGACCAGTACTATGGTTACATGATTTGCAGTGCCATCAAAACTGGGGTCATGCCTGATAGACTTGCTTACCTGCAGATAGGTCCAGTCTCACATTCTAGGTGGCTCACAACGGCTCTCAGGTTCTGCAGAATTTGGGTCGCTCATCATAAACTGAAAGGGAACCAGCTTCACAACCTGAGACTTATTGTCCAATTCATCGTGAGTGTCTACTTGCCAAATTGGTTCAACACCAAGGTCAAGTCATCGTTCTCCGAAGGTCCGAGGCATGTTCTCTTCCAGCTTGAGCTCCTGAGGAGTCAGCCAAGGAAGGTTGTTCAGATTGTGGAGCAGACTGTGAGGAGATCTTCCTGGTATGCTCATCCCGAGGCAGTTCTGCAGACAATGCTCTGCAGTAAGGATGTGGAGGAGAGAAGAGTGGCAGTGAAAAAGATCTTGGATATGAGACTTATGAGAGGATCTGGGCATGACGAATCAGTTGGTGACGATTCCTTCAGGGTCAGGAAGACTCCTGAAGTCAATCTAGGTGCCAAGACCCTCACTGATCTCATAGATCTGGATAACATCCAGGCTGGCAGTGAGCCCCCTCTTACCTGCAGCCTCACCAATGTTCAAGTCAGAGCTTTCCTGGACAACCCCATGCATGTCCCTGCCTGGCCCTCGCACACCCAGAGTATAGAGCGTTGTGTACAGCAAGTGAGCGAGGCCAGCAGTCATGTGTACAGCCAGGAGAGGAGGGAAGGCTACATCCGAGCTCAGGTGGTCAGCAGGGAGGTGATGAGTAGAAACAGAAGCAAGAAAGACATGTTCTCTATGGTGTGCAGCAACACCGGGTCGTAGTAGTAAAACCGGTTTTTGTATTTGATGATTTTGTTTTCTAAAGGAATATTAAATTTAATAAATGTGTCAATATCATTCGTTTCACTATTCTGGATCATTTTCATCCTAATAAATTAACCTGATACATTTACTTTACTTTAAATAAGCTATTTAGTGGTGTTGGTAAAAGGGTGGGAATACTGAATTTTCATAAGATTTCAAGCTAAAATTTACCTAGCAAAGAATGAAAACTTTTCAAATCTGAAGATATCACATGATTCTGCACATAGCACTACATCATTAATACCATGGGCCGATTTTTCAAACTGAAAAAAAAAAAATTCGCCTCCGTATGACACACCCTAATATATATCTTGATAAAATCACACGGGAAAAAGGGAAACAACGGAGCACCTTAGCTTTCGTCTTTATTCAATATATATATATATATATATATATATATATATATATATATATATATATATATATATATATATATATATATATATATATATATATATTCATTTAATCTTATTATCGGTCTCTCTCACCCCATTTAGCTGCAAAATCTATCCATTATCTGCAAGAGTTTAGGAAAAATTGTGGTAGTAGATCATGTTTGGATAACAATGGAAAAAGTAGATCCAATCACACGAAAGTCTGGCCACCCTTGCTTTGTGGTATACAGTAAACCCTAGATAACTCAGCATGGATATGGCCTCGGAATGTATTACTGTATAGTATAAATAGGGACATGCCGAGATATATAAAATTATCTGGGAAAATCTCAGCACATCTGGCCACCTGCGTTACCTACTATGCCTCTGTGTCACCCACTTTGATGCTTCACTCTCCGCCTGCAGTGCTGGTAAGTGTTACTTTTTTTACATTTAGTAATTACATTTCTGCTACAACATGTGTTTTGTCAACGCGAATTGGTTGTAATGCGATTGATGAATAGGGGAACGCGTTTGTAAAACGCGAACTTCTGCATACAAATGTTGGCTATAACCCGATTCCATCCTCAATGTTTTGATTCCATTCTCAACATTTTAAGTGTAGTGTGAAGCAGGGTTATGCAATGTTTACAGTTCACATTCAACATCACCTGTTCAATTGATTCGTGTGTTTTGTTTGTGAAGTGTTTTTTGAGAGGTACTCTGTAAATTTTGTTCATTTTTTTGCAAATTTAGCCGTTACCCATAAATACTGCATGAAAAGAATAAGTAAAAAGAATGTTTCACAGTGCTGACTAATAGCGGTTTATATCAGTACTCTCTGTTTACATCACTGGATCAGTTGAATCGAGCGGTTTCTCTCAATTGCTCTGTGAAGTGTCCATGATTTTCGCTGTTTTCTCTAATTTTGTTGTGTTAGCCATGAATATGGAAAGACAAGGTAAGAAGAAAGTTTCCCAGAAGCGCTCTGGTGATTGAATTGCCGGTGGTGAACGTAAAAGAAAGACTATAACACTATTGCTGGAACAAGCTTGAGTGCTAGCAAATCTGTGAGATCACGGCCAAAGTAATATGCACCTAACCCTATTTCCTCTATAAACTGTTATTTATATTGCCTTAATTTCTACAGCGCGAGGTTTCACAAGAACGCAACTATTGCATTGTAGCAGAAATAACTGTACACACATATATGGGTTGATAATTTTTTATTGTTGTATTTTTGTAGGAGGGGGAAAGTGTCTCGATAAGTCGGAATTTGGTATAACATGGCAAGGCCAGAGCCCCATATGTGCCGAGTTATTGAGGGTTTATTGTATCAGTTACGGCAACAGCAGGTTATAATTCAGACTACAGTCATGCGCCGGTTAACGTCCAAGATACATTCTTGGAAACGTGACGTTAACCGAAATGGACGTTGTCCGATCATCACATAAACTTTGTATTTATACTTAAGTGTATGTGGAATACTATATATGTGCATATACACTTTTACTCTTAAATCACTCTTGTAATGTGATACAGGTGATTAGTTTTTATCTCTTGTGCAAAATACATGACGTTTATATTAAAATTATTCACTGTTTTACAAGGATTCCAGCAACGCTGGGCAGATGGGGGAGAGGGAGGGAGGGAGGGAGCGAGGAGGCGTGGGGCGAGGGGAGCGGTTTGACAGTTGGTACCGGCCCAAGGTCTAACGTGTGTACCTGTATATTTATCAGTTCTTAAGTGACAAGCTTCTCTCTTATAATAAGCCAGTGAAATGACCTGGATGAATATAATTTACATTGCTGGGATTCTTGTAAGATGTTAATTAATTTCAATACAGTCAACCCTCGCTTTACGCGGTCCCACATTCCGCGTTTCCACGTTAACGCGGTGCCCTGCCAGAACCTAACGTGCTCACATTACGTGGTGCGTGAACCCCATTACGCGGAGAGTGTCCGGCGCGACGCTATTTTTAGATTCGCCCCACCCCCTGCCTGCCTGCCTGTGCTCTCGCCTCTCCCTCCTCCCTCCCTCCGCCTGGGCAAGCCGCGCGGTAAGGTTGCGCAGTGCGTGTCTTTGTTGCGTTATCACTGACGTCATATGACGTATCAGACTGTGATTGGCCATGCATCCCTACCCCCCTCTGCTGCTAGCTGTAATTGGCTTAAAGTATTATGACGTGTCCACCCGGGGGAGGGAGGAAAGACGATCCTTGACCTAGCCGCGCCAGTTTCATCCCTCCACGCCAGACCGTGTAAACGTGTATCCATTGTTCTGTAAAATGGCTTCCGCAGGGACCACCGCCCACAGAGAGAAACCTTTCCTTACCTGGACCCAGCGGCACTAAGCCAAAGAAGACACGACGTTCCTTAAGCTACGAGGTGAAGTATACCATCATCCAAGAGTTGGAGAAAGGAACAAGGCAGGTTGATTTGGCGCACCAGCATGGTGTGAACGAATCTACGATTCGAACAATAAAGAAGGATGCAGCCAAGATAAAGGAGCACATGAAGATCACAAAGTCTACAGGTGCTTCTATGATCAAGTATTTTCACAACCAGGTGCTTCTCAAGACAGAAAAATTACTTGTGAGGTACTTGATGCGTCAGGCGCGACGGAACATGGCGGTCGACACGCGCTCTGTTAAGGAGTACGCACGTGAACTGTACATTGCAGTGGCACGAAAGATGGGAATTACAGAGCCCAAACCCTTTAATGCTTCCTCTGGGTGGTTACAGAGGTTTAAGATCCTGAACAAGATCACCAATATAAACATTGGTGGTGAAGAAGCGAGTGCTGACCGTGCTGCGGCTAGGGAATTTCCTCTGTTTTTACGTGAGATTATGGAAGAAGGACAGTACAGTGACGACCAAGTGTTTAACATGGACGAATCTGGTCTTTTCTGGAAAAAGCTACCTTCCAAGTCCTTCGTTGTAAAGAATGCCAGCAAGATTCGGGGCCGGAAGATGCAGAAGGAACGCATCACCGTCCTGTTTACCACCAATGCCTCCGGTACCTGTAAGCTCAAGTTATCGGTGATCCACACAGCACGCAAGCCGCACGCCTACAAAACCATGGACATGGCCAAGCTAAATGTCCACTGGCTGACCGCACGTAAGGCGTGGATGTTCTCTACACTGTCCCTCTCCTGGTTTGATGACTGTTTTGTTCCCGATGTAAAGAAATTCTGTGAGCAACAGAATGTGCCATTCAAGATTTTGTTGCTGCTGGACAACGCACCAGGACACTCGCCCCTACTGTTAGATCGTCACCCCAACGTAAAAGTGGTCTTCCTTCCTCCCAACACTACGTCTATATTACAGCCCATGGACCAAGAGTTAATCTGTAATGTAAAAGCTGCATTCTCTAAGAAAAAATTCAAACTCCTGAACGACTACACCAACACCAGGGAAGAGTTGCGTAACCTGAGTGACACTACCACCGATAGCAAGAGCGAAGAAGATGAGGATCAACAGTTGGCACAGCAAAAAATACTGTTCAAACAATTCTGGAGAGTATTTAACATCAAGAAAGCTGTGGACTTCTTGGTGGAGTCATGGGATCAGCTGTCAATTGCTACAATTCGTCACGCATGGAGACATGTGTTGCATGGAATACCAGGTGAGAGGAGGAGTCAATCTGTGACTGGTGAGGTTCAGACTGTTGCAGTAGCAGTGGACCTTGCCAGAGAAGCTGCGCAGACTGTTACAGTTCCAGGCTTCTCCGAGACCACCAACGACGACATCATGGAGGTGATAATGGAACCTGATGTGACTACCGAGGAGATGGTACATGATGATGACGACGTCAGTGAAGAGACAGGTGGTGCGTCATCCCAAGAAGAACAACACTTATCCCATAGTAATGTTAGGGGTGCCATCGAGTGTATCGAGAAAGCCAAGCTCCTCCTTTCTGATGACCCTGATGCAAACAGGTATGAAATCTTCACTACCCAGCTGTTGCAGACTATGGAGCCCTACATCAAGGTGTATCACGACAACATCAACACCAGCCGTCAGCAAAGCATAACAGATTTCTTCGCCCGCAACCCACCACAGCCAGCCCAAGACAGTGATAGTGACAGTGAAGATGACTTTGAGGGATTTGTCAGGGAAGCCCTGACAACTGTAAGTGACAGTGATGGTGATGCAACTAGTAATGGTGATTCACCTGAGGGCCAGTAGCCTGCCCTCTGCCTCGGAACCAGCCTCCATCCCCGTACGCCGACCCATCTCTTCTACTAACGTAAGTGTTCCACCTAACTTTTAGTTTTCCTAACCTAACCTTTATTTTTCCTATGTTAACCTTTATTTTTCCTAACCTAACCTTTATTTTTCCTATGTTAACCTTTATTTTTCCTAACCTAACCTCTTCTATATTACTTGTTTTTTCATACCATCATAAAGTTAAGATAAAATTTTTACTACAACATAGTTGTGTGTCGTCAAAAAGTGGAGTTTGGGGGTCGGTCCGGACTCTATTTCAATTAATCCCATATGTTATGTTATTCACTTTACGGGTTCCTCACTTTCTGCAGGACCCTGCGGGTTACATTAACCGCGTAAAGTGAGGGTTGACTGCATAAACAACCTATAATTCGCACTAGACATAAAAATTTTAGTACCGTAATCAAATTAGTACATGTGCACTCCAGCTTTGCACTAAAGTCATTTATTTCTTTTACGTTTCTTTTAGTATGGTGTGTGCATGTAAATGGATGAAAGTAAATGAAGAAATTCATGTAAATCTACCGAAAAATACAGTTGAAAAACTTTATATTATAAAATGTATTACAGTATTGTACACTAATGCACTACAATTTTTATCTCTTGAGCAAAATATATGACTTTTATATTTAAATTAATCTCGGTCTTGCAAGGAATTCAGCAATGCAAATTATATTATCCTAACTTTAGTCTGAGATATTATATAAAATAAACACCTTAAAGCATAAAGAAATCACCAATCTTTTGTCTGGGAACAGAAGGAGGGAGGTAGCCAGCGAGCGTGGGAAGAGGGGGGGAGCGGGAGGTGAGGTGACAGAGTGTCTGGTGTTTGTTTATTTATTTGAGATATGATTTGACAGTTGGCGCTGAAGGCCTGCGTGTTTATTTATCATTACTTAAGAGTGACTAAGCTCTTCTCATAATTTGCCACCCAAACGGCCTGGGTGAATATAACTTACATTGCTGGGATTCTTTTAAGATAGTGATTTATTTGAATACCTGTATAAACAATCTATATTTGCAATAGACATAACAATTTTAGTACTGTAATCATTTAGTACATGTACAGTACAGGTTTGCACTTAGGTCCATTGTTAACCGAGGGACCACTGAATTGCAGTGTACTTGTACTGTACAATATTGACTAAATTCACTCGATAATGTACACAACTCATGGTTGGTAAAACTTGTCAAGTAAGTGAGTGTCAAGTCTGTCAGTGTGAGTGCTTGTGTCCCCCATCATAGGAGTCCGTTTTCTCTCATTTCAGGAGTGCACCAGAGACTTCGTTATTCCTTAGTAATGACACAGAATTTGAAATTGCAACCCCAAATTGAGGCAACTAGATATGTCTGATTACAGCAAATGTGTTATTATCAATTTGTAGGTTAAAGATTTTATCCTCAATAGATGTAGGTTAACATTACACCTGGAGGCAAATGCTTACTAAAGCCTAAGGAAGGATATTCCTTTAACACATAATATCTGGCCAGTATGGGAAGGATCATCGTGTTTCCGTCAGGGGGTTGTGGAGTGGTAGTCCAGCAGGCGTCACGGAAGCTTTTTTTGGGGGGGGGGGGGGCACAGCACGGACGTATATGAGATGGGACATTGTTCGGTTGGACGCTAACCGGCACATGACTGCATAAAAAAATGCTGTATGTCGATAAGGGAGAGAACAAATTTTGGGATATTTAAAGAAGACAAAAATAACAGGACCTAATTTCACATATGACTTTCTTAGGGACAAAACTAACAGTGCATTACCGCATTTTACGGCATATAAGAAACACTTTTTTTTGTCCGAGAAATGGCTAAAAAATTATCCTGCATCCTATTCAGTATATGAAGTTGCGGCCTCCCATAGGCTAATGAATCCCCCAGTTGCTGTCTCCATTAGGCTAAATTCTACCTACCCAACTCCAGAATTAAAAATAGGCTATTGCTTACTTAAACATGAATTCTTTTTTTAATTAATTGAAAAAAATATTTATTGTAAAAATAAAAGCTTGATTTATAACTAGTGTACTGTACTGATGATGATAACCCGAGACGAATAACGTCTGTACAGCAGACACCCAACTCTTCAGAGGTAGCTAAGCAGTAACCATTTCTGAATTCTTACAAGCATTACAATATATTAATGCCATTTCTGCAACATTTATTTTTAAATTTACAAGTACCTTATACAAATGAAGATTTACAGATAACTTTCTTTTCACATTTGCATCTGTTAACATCACTGGTGGCATTGTAGCCAGGTTAGACTCGTCACTAACCACCAGGCTACTGGGACAAGCTGTGTGGTGTTATGGTTGTTTCTCACCTTGTATATTTGGGTAGATATATAAATGTAACTTTCTTCATTTATTTTTACTCAGTTACATGCACACACCATCCTACATATACACTGTGAAAAAATTAAAAGAAATAATTGTCCTAAGGGCAAACACAAAGGGAATATAGTGTACATTTCTTTGCACACGAGTTAGCTAGCTCAGTGTGGGAGGGGAGGCAGCGAGGTGTGTGTGTGTATGGGGGGGGGGGGGGGGGGAGTACTAGGGAATTGGCGGAGGTAGCGTCTGCGTTGTTATGGTGAACGAGGTTGTATGCAAGTGGCGACTGTGTTAATCTTTCATTTGGCTCTTATTTACTGGTTTGGCAATACTGTACAATATTTTTTGTTGTAACTTATTTATTGGTATTTTTATTTATTGCTCACATTTACTGGTACTGTATATATTACTTTAAGAAAATTATGGCTGCAGGAGGAAAATCAACACAAAAGATTTTACCTAAATACTCCCTACTAAAATGGGGGTGCGTCTTATATGGCCGTACATCTTATATACAGTGGTCCCTCAGTTAACGAACACAATTCGTTCCAGAAGGTCGTTCATTAACCAAAAATTTTGTTAACTGAAACCATTGTTTCAATGGGATTTTGGATAATTGGTTCCAGCTCACCGAAAACTACATACAAAGTAAAAAAAAAAAATGCAGTGAAGTACACTTGCTTTGAGGTGTGTATGTAGAAGGATCCTGGTTGTTGATGATGATGATGATTAGAAGTAGGGGTGGAGGAGAAGGGAAAAGAGAAGGAAGTGGGGGTGGAAGAGAAATCACCCCATGCTTGATGCTGTCATTTCACCCATAAAATTTTAAGTTCACTAGGTGTAATTCAAGATTATTTTCTTAAAATCAAAACTGCACTGCACTATATATCGTCAATATGTTAAATAAATTTCAGAATGACCAATAATTGTACAGTCGACCCTCGTTAATTCGGACTAATAGGGGGGGAAGGGTGTCCGTTTTAGCCGATTGTCCGAATTAACCGATATAGGGGTTAATAATGCATTATATTTCAAAGTCATTGTTTTCGTCACGATTTTATCCCACTTTCCACTGTAATACGTACGTAATTTCAGCAAAAATATTACATTTCTGTGAATGTATTATATCAAGTACAGTATGAATAGAATACCATTGTAATATAACAGTATTTTAACCAAAAACTATTAAAAAAACGAGTAACTTCTCTTGAACATCGGAAGGTCAGGTAAAATCTTTTGTTTTCGTCATGTATTTTATCCTATTTTACATTAAAATATATCACGTTTCAGCAAAACTTCTATTTATTTCCGAGAATATATTCATTCAGGCACAGTTAAGGTAAAATATGCATGTGATGTGACAGTTTTTAACTGAAAACGATTCGAAAAACACGTGGACCGTCTAGCTGATACAGCTGGTGGTGCGTCATGCGTCGTTGTAAACAATAGGAGGTTGAAGTAGATTATCGGGTATTATATTAAGTGTGAAATATCAAAAAGGTTTTTATTACCGGTATTTTTTGTAGATCAATGAGAACTGTGATACCATATATGATATGATAAGTTAGCCTGTGCTAAGAACTTCAACATAGACTACTGAAAACACTTTGTAAGGTAATTTAGCCTATTGTAAGTTGGTGAGCTTCATTTGCTGAAGGAACTGCACAACTTTTCATTACTAATTGGTACAGATTTTACGCTTCCATTGTTTACTGGCAGTAAATGGTAAATATTTTTCATGTCTGAAGCTAAAAGTTGCATCCGCCCCCCCCCCCACACTAGTGGTGGAGATGTTACATTTAACCAAAAAGATGCTGGTGTTTTATCCCAGCAGTGGGTGGACCAGCATTTTAGCTTAAGGTCCGCGTAGGTAATATTCCTACAAATCTAAAAAAAAAAAAAAAAAAAAAAAGAAAGTTCGTTCAGATTTTGTCCGAATTATCCGAAATCCGGATTAAAGGGGTCCGAATTAAGGAGGGTCGACTGTACTGTAAAAACACTCTGTGTTCAAGAGACCCACAAGCAAGATGTTTCCTCCACTGAACAGAGATACAAACTGAGGCCTTGGTGGGTGAGTGAGTGAAGTGGCTGATGGGCGCACCAAAAACTAGTTCCCTGTACTTCAATTATGTTAAATAGGTGTTAAAATGACTAAAAATTTTAATATAAAACTTGGAAAATCATTGAATAGTACAACCTTCTTGATATTTACTCCAATTTTAACGAATGTAAGCCCTAGAACCGATTTCTATATTGGCGGAATAATCTTCCAGCTGGTGAGCAAGCCAAAGCATGTCAAAACATTTTCGCAAGAATTTCGTTAACCGAATTTTTTTTTCATTAACCGAAATGAAAATTCTTATGGAAGGTAATTCGTTAATCTAAATTTCGTTAACCGAGGCGTTCGTTAACCAAGGGACCACTGTATTGTAAAATACGGTAATATAAAACAAAATTGCAGCCACAGAATTGGCTATACACTATACAGGGGGTATTTATCTTTTTTTTTTTCAAACAGAGGAGAGACAACATAAGAATTAATTGTATCAGAACATGCATGTGGCTTTACAATTTTCTATTTTTTTTTTATCTCACCCTGTCAAGGAAGATGGGGTTGCTCTCATAACCACCCACAGAGAGAGCATCCCCTTGCAGCCTTAGGTAGACTGAGGCGTTGTGGTCTCGTACATTGGGCATGTTCTCTATACCCTGGATCTTCTCTGTTACTATATATGCATGTTTCATGGGTACTAATGGCACTTCCACACCCACCAAGCCTGTGATGTCATTTGCCCAACAACCTGAGGAGAGATCTGGTGTCAGACAATACAAGAATACACCAACACAGGAAAGACTCAAGATTATTGCAGTAGTAAAATGGAAACCAATTGAGCAACATTAAAATTTCTAATTCTGTGTCTAATTGATCCTTTCACCACTTTACAGCGAACTAGCCACTTCTTGTTGTTATAATGTTATTACTGCGCTTCAACAATGAGGGTTTTTAAGCGTGTAACAAGGTCAGTAATACACAAGTCCTACAACAATAAAAATTTTGTGAGAACTCTTTATAAATATGATATTACTACCTTGCATCATAGCAGTTTGTCAATTTTACACCTGGCTAACACTGCACGGACTGGACCTTTCACTGCAGGCTCTCTAATAGCCCGAGGGATGTTCCCACAACCTCTGTATTCCTCTCATTTTTCCTCTAAATTATTAAGAATTCAAAATTTACGCAAGAGCAAACTGAAAAGATCTGTATAGAAAAAAAATCATCTTCATATAACATTGCAAGTACTGTACTGTATTAGTGTAATGCAATACAGTATACTGTACACAATTCGTTCCAGCAAGTTCTCCACACACTTATGTAATAATTTAGTGGGTCATATATATATATATATATATATATATATATATATATATATATATATATATATATATATATATATATATATATATATATATATATATATATATACTGTATATATATAATATGTTATATATATATATATATATATATATATATATATATATATAATGTATACCGTATACAATATATAAAATTTGGAAACATCTTTCTGTGCTATGTTAGACTACAAGAAGGCAACCCATTTTTCATAATATTATACAGAACAGTACTATGGTACTTTACAGTAAGACAAAAAATAAAAAACTGGATACAATAATTTTGGTGGTCTTGTAATGCTTAAAAGGATATGGCATACCTGTTGCATTGATAACTGCATTAGTCTTGATGACTCCAAATGGGGTGTGTACCTCGCTCACCTTCCTGCCACCCAGAATGGTCTCCACTGTGCGTATGTCAGTAACTGGGCAGTTCTCTGCAACACGTGCCCCTGCACGTGTTGCCCACCTTGTTAAGGCATTGCAGATGCCTGCAGGGTCCATTGTTCCTATAAAACAATTCAGGTTATCCTTACTGATTTATATTATTTATAACCTCACACATTGTCTGTTATTTATAATACTCACAAATGTCTCATTAATAATCCTCACAAATGTCTGTTATTTATAATGTTCACAGTTGTCTGTTATTTTATAACCCTCAAATGTCTGTTATTTATAATCCTCACAAATGTCTGTTATTTATAATCCTCACAAATGTCTGTCATTAATAATCCTCACAAATGTCTGTCATTTATAATGCTCACAGTTGTCTGTTATTTTATAATCCTCACAAATGTCTGTTATTTATAATCCTCACAAATGTCTGTCATTAATAATCCTCACAAATGTCTGTTATATATAATGCTCACAGTTGTCTTATTTTATAATCCTCACAGTTGTCTGTTATTTATAATCCTCACAGTTGTCTGTTATTTATAATCCTCACAGTTGTTTGTTATTTATAATCCTCACAGTTGTTTGTTATTTTATAATCCTCACAGTTGTCTGTTATTTATAATCCTCACAGTTGTCTGTTATTTTATAATCCTCACAGTTGTCTGTTATTTATAATCTTCACAGTTGTCTACAGTCAACCCTCGCTTTACGCGGTCCCACATTCCGCGTTTCCATGGTGCCCTGCCGAAACCGGAATGCTCACATTCCGTGGTGCGTGTACCCCTGTACGCGGAAAGTGTCTGGCTCGACGCTATTTTTAGATTCGCCCCTCCCGCCTGCTCCCGCCTCCGCCTGGGCAAGCCGCGAGGTGAGGTTGCGCAGTGCATGTCTCTGTTGCGTTATCAGTGACGTCATATGACGTATCGGACTGTGATTGGCCATGCATCCCTACCTCACTCCGCTGCTAGCTGTAATTGGTTTAAAGTAATATGACGTGTCCACCCAGGGGAGGGAGGGAGGAAAGACGACGCATGACCTAGCCGCGGCAGTTTCATCCCTCCAGGCCACACCGTGTAATCGTGCATCCATTGTTCTGTAAAATGGCTTCCGCCGGACCACCGCCCCCAGAGAGAAACCTTTCCTCACAAATAATCCTAAGCCGCCCTAAGCCAAAGAAGACACGACGTTCCTTAAGCTACGAGGTGAAGTACAAGATCATCCAAGAGTTGGAGAAAGGAACAAGATAGGTTGATTTGGCGCGCCAGCATGGTGTGAACGAATCTACGATCCGGACGATAAAGAAGGATGCAGCCAAGATAAAGGAGCACATGAACATCACAAAGTCTACAGGTGCTTCTATGATCAAGTATTTCCACAACCAGGTGCTTCTCAAGACGGAAAAATTACTTGTGCGCTACTTGGTGCGTCAGGCGTGACGGAACATGGCGGTGGACACGCGCTCTGTTAAGGAGTGCGCACGTGAACTGTATGCTGCAGTGTCACGAAAGATGGGAATTACAGAGCCCAAACCCTTTAATGCTTCCTCTGGGTGGTTACAGAGGTTTAAGAAGAGGAACAAGATCACCAATATCAACATTGGTGGTGAAGAAGCTAGTGCTGACCGTGTTGCGGCTAGAGAATTTCCTCCGTTTTTACGTGAGATTATGGAGGAAGGACAGTACACCGACGACCAGGTGTTTAACATGGACGAATCTGGTCTTTTTTGGAAAAAGCTACCTTCCAAGACCTTCGTTGTGAAGATTGCCAGCAACATTCGGGGCCTGAAGTTGCAGAAGGAGCGCATCACCGTCCTGTTTACCACCAATGCCTCCGGTACCTGTAAGCTCAAGTTATCGGTGATCCACTCAGCACGCAAGCTGCACACCTACAAGAGCATGGACATGACCAAGCTAAATGTCCACTGGCTGACCGAACGTAAGGCGTGGATGATCTCTACACTGTCCCTCTCCTGGTTTGATGACTGTTTTGTTCCCGATGTAAAGAAATTCTGTGAGCAACAGAATGTGCCATTCAAGATTTTGTTGCTGCTGGACAACGCACCAGGACACTCGCCCCTACTGTTAGATCGTCACCGCAACGTAAAAGTGGTCTTCCTTCCTCCCAACACTACGTCTATATTACAGCCCATGGATCAAGAGTTAATCTGTAATGTAAAAGCTGCATTCTCTACTAAAAAATTCAAGCTCCTGAACGACTACACCAACACCAGGGAAGAGTTGCGTAACCTGAGTGAAACCACCACCGATAGTAAGAGCGAAGACGACGAGGATCAACAGTTGGCAGAGCAACAAGTACTTTTAAAACAATTCTGGAGAATACAGTCAACCCTCACTTTACGCGGTCCCACTTTACGCGTTTCCACGTTTACGCGGTGCCCTGCCAGAACCCAGGATGCTCACATTCCGCGGTGGGTGTACCCCTTTACACGGTGAAGTATAATTTTTTTATTTAGCTCATAAAATTCATACAAATTATCCGGCCAGAATATAATTTACATTGCTGGAATTCTTACAATTTGGTGATCATTTTGAATATAATCATCATATATTTTGCATTAGACATACAAATTTTAGATATAATGTTTACTCTTGAGTAAATATTTTATCTTTTGTGCAAAATATATGACGTTTATATTCAAAATATTCCTGGTCTTACAAGGAATCCAGCAATGTCAATTATATTATCCTAACTTTAATCTGAGGTATTATTTAATACAAAATGTTAAAATTTATTTTTTTCACCCAACCTTTCTCTTGAAGGGAGGATTGGTGGGGGTGGGGGGGAGGGTTGGGACTGACCGCGTGGTTGGAAGAGGGGGGAAGGCAAGGTGGGGTACTTTGATTGACAGATAGTGTTGTGAAGAATATTTTTTTTTTATTAACTGAAGATATTTGTTTTAGCTCATAAAATTCATACAAATTACCCGGCCAGAATATAATTTACATTGCTGGAATTCTTACAATTTGGTGATCATTTTGAATATAAACATCATATATTTTGCATAAGACATACAAATTTTAGATAAAATGTTTAATCAGAGTAAATATGTTATCTTTTGTGAAAAATATATGACATTTATATTCAAAATATTCCTGGTCTTACAAGGAATCCAGCAATGTCAATTATATTATCCTAACTTTAGATTGAGGTATTATTTATTACTATACCTGGTTTTCCCCCAAAAATTTCTCAGAGGGAAGAGCCAGCAGTGTAGTGTGAGAAGAGGGGGGAGGGAGTCGTGTCCATTATTTGAATGGACATTAACTTGGCGACTGTATTTCTCTATTTCTCTTAAGTATTAATTGTGTGCATGTACCATCATAAAATTAAGATGTTATTTTTACTAGAACATAGGTATTGTGTTGGAAAAAGTGGAGTTTGGGGGTCAGCTGGTCTCTGTTTCATTTAATCCCATATGTTATGTTATTCACTTTACGCGTTTCTCACTTTCCGCGGTACCCTGTGGGTTACATTAACCGCGTAAAGTGAGGGTTGACTGTATTCAACATCAAGAAAGCTGTGGACTTCTTGGTGGAGGCATGGGATCAGCTGTCTGTAGCAACTGTTTGTCACGCATGGAGACATGTGCTGCAAGGCAGTCCGGCCGTTAGGCAGAGTCAATCTGTGACTGGTGAGGTTCAGACTGTTGCAGTAACAGTGGACCTTGCCAGAGAAGCTGCGCAGAGTGTTACAGCTGCAGGCTTCTCCGAGACCACCAACGACGACATCCTGGAGGTGATAAGGGATCCTGATGTGACTACCGACGAGATGGTAGATGATGATGACGTCAGCGAAGAGGCAGGTGGTGCGTCATCCCAAGTAGAACACCGCTTATCCCATAGTAATGGTAGGGGTGCCATCGAGTGTATCGAGAAAGTCAAGCTCCTCCTTTCCGACGACCTTGACGCAAACAGGTATGAAATCTTCACTACCCAGCTGTTGCAGACTATGGAGCCCTACATAAAGGTTTATCACAACAACATAAACACCAGCTGTCAGCAAAGCATAACAGAGTTCTTCGCCCGCAACCCACCACAGCCAGCCCAAGCCAGTGATAGTGACAGAGGTAGAGACAGTGATGATGACTTTGAGGGATTTGTCAGGGAGGCCCTGACAAGTGTGGATGACAGTGATGGTGACTCACCTGAGGGCCAGTAGCCTGCCCTCTGCCTCGGAACCAGCCTCCATTCCCGTACGCCGACCCATCTCTTCTACTCACGTAAGTGTTAACCCCAACCTTTATTTTTCCTAACTTAACCTTTATTTTCCTAACCTAACCTCTTCTATATTAATTGTGTGTGCATAGCATCATAAAGTTAAGATAATATTTTTACTACAACATAGTTGTGTGTCGTCAAAAAGTGGAGTTTGGGGGTCGGCCCGGTCTCTATTTCAATTAATCCCATATGTTATGTTGTTCACTTTACGCGGGCCACCGTGGGTTGAATTAACCGCGTAAGGTGAGGGTTGACTGTATTTTATAATCCTCACACATGTCTATTATTTTAGAATCTTCAGAAATGTCTTATTTTATAATCCTCACAAATGTCTTATTTTATAATCCTCACAGTTGTCTGTCATTAATAATCCTCACAAATGTCTGTTATTTATAATCCTCACAGTTGTCTATTTTATAATCCTCACAGTTGTCTGTTATTTATAATCCTCACAAATGTCTGTTATTTTATAATCCTCACAAATGTCTTATTTATAATCCTCACAGTTGTCTATTTTATAATCCTCACAGTTGTCTGTCATTAATAATCCTCACAAATGTCTGTTATTTTTAATTCTCTCCACAGATTGTCTTATTTTAGCCTCATGAACCTGTACATGCATTACAAAACTTCCACATGACAGTCCAGAATCAAAACTCATGATATATGCTTCTGTACAGAAATAAAAAGATAATCATTGAGTAAATAATGTTAATATACCTTCCTTATGTTATAAAACCCAACGGCATAGCTGCTGTACCATTTTTCTAAATACAAATTAATAAAACTTTTATTTTTTAACTTATTCCTACATCAGTAGTACCTTAACATATGCGTGTTCAACTCTCACAAATTTGATTATCCGTATAACAACCTCAAGGTTTTTTTTATCTATTAAAATAACCTAAAAAGGTAAGGTGCTTATTAGGGTGGTCCTTATTTTCCAACTTTGGAATTTTTTACCACAAACCCAGCTAAAAGTGTCCACTTAGGACTTAAACATTGTGTGTAGAGTTATTATTAAATATATTAATATTTAGAGGTTGCTCAAAGCTGTCAAAAATTAAGTAATCGATGTAGTCGATTACTTTTTAGCCGATTGCGCCCACCGCTAGTGAGTCGCATTTGGCACGATTGTGGTGAGTTTTTGCTGGTCGTGATTGATGATTGGGGAAATTAGAAACAGTTCTGCCGAGTATTCTCATTATTAATTTATATCAATAGTTAATTTCTTTATTCCTCAGGTCAAAATGGCTAATGCAGGAGTAAAAACACGAGAAAATGTGTATTTGATAAAGACATTATGTGATGACATTACAGGGGCTAAGTTACCTTCCAACAGGCAAGTGTTACAGTATTTTTTAAGCCTGCATCACATACAGAAAAATCCATCAAAGTGGCAGCTGGGGAAGTCACAGACAAAGTTCTTCAATTTTGGACAAAAGCAAACATTCCCACACACCACCAACCAGATTGTGTGAATCAAGTGCACAAAATGTTTGACAAGTGGAGTAGTTTGAAAAAGAACTCTTCAGGAAAGACAGAAACTCAAAAGCAGAAAGAGAAAGAGTTCACTGATACATATGAAGATCTCTTTGACATTGCACATGTGAATGCTTTGAATATGATGACAGTTCAGGAGGATAAGGATTTCTGAATAGCACAACGAGAAAAAGGGCGTCGTGGGGCAATGTCATCTCTTGACAAAGTATTCCTGAAAAGACAGAAACGACGAGAAAAACTCTCAAGAAAGCATTGAAAAGGAAGTTGGCTGCAGACAGTGCAGAGGAAGAAGCCAAAAAATGCCAGGCCATCGTTGTCTTGGACACCAGTAGTACGTCTTCTTCTGGGGAATCCAACCCAGTTCCTGGCCCATCAGCACTTCAAACTCCACCTACTGTCAAGAAGCGTGGGCGAAAAGAAGTTCTAACTCCAGAACTTTCTGCAGCATTAGATCGGACCAAGTCCTCAGATAGAATGGCCATGCACATTGTCACCCAAACTGCTCGGAGTCTGGGCCACGATGTCAGTGAATTGATTCTGAATCGATCAAGCTTCAGGAGGAAATGTCAGCATCATCGCAGTAGCAGGGCAGCTGAAATCCTTTCAAACTTCAAACCAGAGTCAGTTTTAATTGTTCACTGGGATGGTAAATTGATGCCTGATTTGACAGGGCATGGGGGCCATATTGACAGACTCCCAGTTCTTGTCTCAGGCAATGGCACCTCCCAACTTCTTGCTGTTCCAAAACTTCTCTCTGGTACCGGTGATGAACAAGCAAAAGCTGTTGTGAAGGCTTTGCAGCAATGGCACATTGCAGACATCGTGCATGGCATGTGTTTTGATACAAGCTCAAATACTGGTCACCACAAGGGTGCGTGTGTCAAAATTGAGCAGTTGCTGGGTCGTGATTTGCTATATTTGCCTGCCACCATCATGTACTAGAGCTTGTAGCTGGAGCTGCTTTTGAAGCTGTAATGGGGCACTCAGCTGCTCCTGACACACAGCTGTTCCGAAGATTCCAAGCCAAATGGGAACAAATTGACAAGCAGAAGTTTAAAGACTCCTCCACCGACGATCTGGCAGAAGAATCGGTCAGAGCTGTTAGGGACGATCTAACCAACTTCATTGAGAAGGCTCTATTGGAGACACAGCTTCGAGATGATTATCGAGAGTTGCTAGAGCTGGCCTCCATCTTCCTTGGCACATCACCTTCTCGGGGAGTACGATTTTCTGCTCCTGGTGCAATGCACCAAGCACGATGGATGGCAAAGACCATTTATTCCTTCAAAGTGTGGTTATTCCGTTCTCAGTTTAAGCTTACTCCAAAGGAGAACAGAGGACTAAGAGATTTGTGCATTTTCTTTGCCCGAATATATGTGAAGGCTTGGACAACTGCTCCACTTGCTGCAAAGGCACCAAAAGAAGCTCTGATGTTGCTTAAAGCTCTACAAGACTACAGTACCATCAGCGATGCCATATCAAAGGCAACTTTCCACAAAATGATGAGACACCTCTGGTACTTGTCAGAAGAGTTGGTTGCATTGGCCTTCTTTGATGACGATGTTCTCCCGGCAGTGAAGGACCACATGTTGGAAGCTATGAACATCGTTATTGGAGAAGAAAAGCATGTCAAACGGGTTACAATCAATCCAGACGCACTCCAAGTGAAGAACCTATATGATTTCACGACAAAGAACACAAAGACATTTTTCAAAAAGCTCAACTTGAATACAGATTTCCTGGGCCTCCCAGTAGAACAGTGGAAAGATGATCCTGGCTTCCGAAATGCAAAAGCCAGTGTACAAACTTTGTCTGTGATCAATGATCATGCAGAAAGAGGAGTAGCCTTAGTCCAAGATTTCTCAGGCTGCATCACCAAGGATGAACAGCAACTGCAGCATCTACTGCAGGCAGTTGCTGACCACAGGAAATCAATCCCTAATGCCCTCAAGCAGACCTTACTGGGCGACAAAGAGTGAGACTGGTCCTCATGCGACCCCTGCCTTGAGCAGCTAATACTCACTTCGACTAAGTGGGGGGGGGGGGGGGGGGGGGCCCAGGCTTGGGGGCTAGGAAATGATGTGTTATGAACATTAAGCATAGGCATAATATTGTTAAATTTCATTTGACTTGAGCAACCTCTAATTATTAAGATATTTAAAAAATATTTTACAGGCAATGTTTCTACCCCAAATGGAAACTTTTGCCAGGGTCTGTGACAAAAAAATGGCAAATTTTGTTTTTTGCCCTAAAAATAAGGACCACCCTAGTGCTTATTTTAAAATCCCCAGGCATCATGCTGCATCCTGCCCAACTGTTCACTCCCGCCAGTCTAGTTTGAGAGAAGTTCTAACATTAATTATAACGGTCATGGCTCCCAAAAAGCTATTAACTGGTGGTAGTGCATCTGGTGCAAATAGAGTGAAGAAAGTCGTGACTAACAGAAAATTTTTTTGTTAGATAAACTTGATAGTGTCATGAGTGCATCAGCGGTTGGCCAAGTGTTTGGAGTTAATGAGTCAACTGTTCATTCCCTAAAGATGAAAAGCAAGGAAATTAGAAGTAGGTACTGTTGCTCATAATGCACCACACAGTGCTAAAGTTATATATCAGATATGTGATAAAGGTATTGAGAAGATGGAGAAGGCCTTAAGTGTATGGATTGAGGACATGAGTCAGGTGTGCCAAAATTTAATAGACGTGATTTATGACTATGACCCATCAATGGAATTAAGCATCAAAATGAAGCAGAATATTGAGATTGTTTGACAACCTTATCAAGAAATCGATAAAGAACTAAAAAAGAAAGCCAAACAATTGCCAAGAACAATGTTTTTATTGCCGAGATTTACCCCCTTCCCCGCTCCTCTCTCTTTCTCCTCACAAACCAACCCAGAGTGTCTGCATCACTCCTGCCACATTCGCAGCCTGCCTCTCCCCTTCATTTCACCGATACGAATTACTCGCCTGCCTCCTTATGAGGTAAGAAAAGTAAACTTTATATACATAAGTAACACTGCTAATTATTTTGCTCCCAGTGTTGATATTAGACTTTTGACTGGGATAAATTATATATTCTTCCCAGTCTTAACTTTGTTACAAGAAAACCTAATATTCAGTATTTATGCATGTTTCATTCACAGCGTTGCATGTTAGGCGTGCATTCACGTGTGTTGATGGTGCAGTGGTGGTGGTACGGTATGGGCCGTGTGAGGCAAGCAGCAGATGATGCATCGCCACTACTCCAATCCAGGTGACTTCCCTAACATATCACCACATTTACTTGCTTCTAATTTAATTTAATTTGATTCACACATAATACAACTAGATAAAGTAAATGTACAAACCTGTGTAGTATTTAAAGGACTTAAATATATTATCTAATTTTTTTTCTCATAATTTATGGTACACTATAATATTAAAGATAGGATATTAAAGACTGTTACAGGTATTCGCAAAATTCTACATTCATGGGTGTCCCAGAAAGCCCATCCCTCACGAATGTTGAGGCACTGTACTAGTAGGGTGTGTCATACGGAGGCGAATTTTTTTTTTTTTTTGAGTTTGAAAAATCGGCCCATGGTATTAATGATGTAGTTCTATGTGCAGAATCATGTGATATCTTCAGATTTGAAAAGTTTTCATTTTTTGCTAGGTAAATTTTAACTTGAAACCTTATGAAAATTCAGTATTCCCACCCTTTTACCAACACCACTAAATAGCTTATTTAAAGTAAAGTAAATGTATCAGGTTAATTTATTAGGATGAAAATGATCCAGAATAGTGAAACGAATGATCTTGACACATTTATTAAATTCAATATTCCTTTAGAAAACAAAATCATCAAATACAAAAACCGGTTCTACTACTATGACCTGGTGTTGCTGCACACCATAGAGAACATGTCTTTCTTGCTTCTGTTTCTACTCATCACCTCCCTGCTGACCACCTGAGCTCGGATGTAGCCTTCCCTCCTCTCCTGGCTGTACACGTGACTGCTGGCCTCACTCACTTGCTGTACACAACGCTCTATACTCTGGGTGTGCGAGGGCCAGGCAGGGACATGCATGGGGTTGTCCAGGAAAGCTCTGACTTGAACATTGGTGAGGCTGCAGGTAAGAGGGGGCTCACTGCCAGCCTGGATGTTATCCAGATCTATGAGATCAGTGAGGGTCTTGGCACCTAGATTGACTTCAGGAGTCTTCCTGACCCTGAAGGAATCGTCACCAACTGATTCGTCATGCCCAGATCCTCTCATAAGTCTCATATCCAAGATCTTTTTGACTGCCACTCTTCTCTCCTCCTCATCCTTACTGCAGAGCATTGTCTGCAGAACTGCCTCGGGATGAGCATACCAGGAAGATCTCCTCACAGTCTGCTCCACAATCTGAACAACCTTCCTTGGCTGACTCCTCAGGAGCTCAAGATGGAAGAGAACATGCCTCGGACCTTCGGAGAACGATGACTTGACCTTGGTGTTGAACCAATTTGGCAAGTAGACACTCACGATGAATTGGACAATAAGTCTCAGGTTGTGAAGCTGGTTCCCTTTCAGTTTATGATGAGCGACCCAAATTCTGCAGAACCTGAGAGCCGTTGTGAGCCACCTAGAATGTGAGACTGGACCTATCTGCAGGTAAGCAAGTCTATCAGGCATGACCCCAGTTTTGATGGCACTGCATATCATGTAACCATAGTACTGGTCAGTACTCAGGTCGTCAATGACAGTATGTGCAAGCTCAACGAGTGGAGGGCCAACTGTGATTTTTTCAAAGCTCGGATTTATTTCTAACTCAGTGGCAAAGTCCAGCATCTTGCCAAGAGGACCAGACCATCTGTTGTTTGAAAGAGTCTTGCCATCCAGCTCCTGGATCAGATGTCTGAGTGGCAACTCGTTGGTGTGGAGGTCACAAACAATCCAGACCAGCTTCCTCCCAATCTTCCGCTCTATCCACTGTATGACCCCCCCTTGCCACCCTGTGTTCGTGTTGGTGCTGTCCCCTCCAATGGCCTGTAGGGTCTGGTCTACGTTCCTCTCTCTGAGCCAGTTCACAATGTTATCTGCCACTATCTCAGCTGGTTTCCTGATGTCATCTTTCTCTGGAGTGAAATGCCACAAATACTTCCCTCCTGGTTCACTGCAGCAGGAGTAGTGTTCCTCCTTCACCATGGCAGGGAACAACTTGTCAGAATATCCAACTTTCATGAACACTTTAGTGTCATCCCTTCTCCCATCAAAGAACAAACAATTGATTCCATTTTCTCTTATCCCCTTATCAAACTCCTCTTCTAGGTTACTGACAAGTTTCTCCTGAGCTCTCCTTACTTTGTTATGATCTATCACCAGGTGAACATCATCAGGTGTTATCAAACCACCGTCAATCCAGGCAGCTGTTGCTATCTCTGCAGTTTCTCTGAGACCAGTGTGGTGTCGCATGCTGGCCAGAGCTATGCTCGGGATATCTTTCCTATTTCGAATCTTATGCCTGGAAGGTTTGGGATCATTATTTTCTGGGTTAGGGACAAAGTCACCATTCTCCTGGTCAGCACTCGGATCAGCCATGGGGAAGTCGTTAAACTCTGAATCAGCTTGACTCCAATCATCGGCCTTTTTTACCTCACCCTGGGCCTTCTCAAGTCTCTTTTCCTCGGCAACTCTTCTCCTCTTCTGTCTCTCTGTGGCAGCCTCCTGTCTCTTGGACTCCGGAATATCTTGGCTAGAAATCATGAGAGCCCCTATACTGCCAGTCTTCTCTCTCTGTGCTTTGACAAATGCCAGTTCGATCACAGGAATCTTCAGTTCACGCTTGCAAATACAGGAGATGTGGGCCTCGGATTTACAGTCACGATCGCATCCAAACTCAGGACAGAGAACAATTGGGCACTTGCAAGTAATTATGTCAAATAACTGGTCCAGTTGCTTGGCAAAGCTGTCCTTAACTGCAAGTTTTCCTCTCCCAAGAGAGATATCTCTTGCCTTTTCCCAACTGGCTAGCAGTCTCTCACTAATCTTCTTCTGACTTGTTATGACTGGAGGCTTGAACTGAGCGTCAGCCAGAGTGCACTGTGCCAAGACAGCTTTGGTCATATCACTGGCAATGTCTTTGTTTGTGTAAGTTCTTTGGTTCTTTTCACTGATTTGCCTGATTAAAACACCGTATCTCAAAGCATCTCTCAATGTAGGCAACTCCGACTTCAGGAGCTCTCTCCCAGACCCAAGATAGTGACTGAGATGGCTGGATTGTTGGTTCCTCGTCCTGACACAAGCAGCCATCGCAAATATTATCAACTTATAAATGCATCAGAATCTGAAACAGAAAAAAATATTGTTAGTTGGGTTGTTAAAGAATGAAGTCAGAAAGCAATGTTCACTATTTAATTGTAATGCACTAATGCAGCTGTACGTTAGATTTTCGATAAATTTCACGCTAAAATTTACCTAGCAAAAGGTTGCAAAATATTGAAACTGAAATTATTTCTGTTTATATATACTAAAATCTACCAAAATAGTGATGGGCCATTAGTTTTAGCTGATCTTCCCTCCTATGACACACCCTACTGTACTAGTGTACTTTAAATTGTTTTATTTTGTATGAGATCAGATCACACACTGGCTCACTCAATGCAGTTCAGTAGGACAATTTATCAATACTTATCATTTGCATAAATTAAGATAGCTACCTTTTCAACACACCCCCTTCAGCTTTATTATACTTCGTCCAAACTTACCATCACCAGGACAATAGAGCGTGCCATAGAGGTCCTCAACATTCATGAGAGGGTAGAGTTTCTTGGTCTCTGCTGGGTCCAGTACGTAGCTTTCAATGCCCTGAACCCTACCCATGGTCATGAGCCGCTTATATTCATCCAGACGCTCCTGGTGAATACCCAAAATATGTAGACAACTGGTACCTTTATTAATCATTATTATTACCACTTTCATTTAATTTAGGATAGATGTATTCAATATTTGTTACGTATTTGTTGAATGATTTTGGCATTACAAGAACAAAATTCAACTTTTTTTCTTGGATGGATTCACAGCCAAATTAGTGTACAAAGTGTAGAGTGCTTAGTGTCTGAGGGTTTAACCAGCAATGGCATGGTGAAAAAGAAAATGCTTTTTCTTTAATAATGCTGTGCTCTTCCCATTTCCCATCTTATCTCAGAAAATTCAGAATGGACTGTCACCTTATTAAAATATTAATCTAATTCACCATAAGCTTGGCAGAGGTCAGCCAAGTCTGCAGAAAAAATAAACTACTCGACTCAAAAAAGTCAAACTACATAGTGAATAGACTTTTAACATGGATACCTTAATACTGTACAATGAACATGCTAATGTCAGATTATATTTACTGTATGTGGTTAAGTAGGAAGGAAAATTATAATGTTAAGGAGACTATAGCCTTTATTAAAAGCAGGATATATTATAATCAAGTGCATTTTAAAAGAAAAGTCATCCAAATATTTCACGGGCAAATATATTAACATGTAATATTTATGTATACAGTACAGTACTGTACATGTAAATTGTAAAATTTTAAATATAAGATAAAAAAAAGTTTATATCAATCATCAATGCTCCAAAACAGATAACTTGATTCTTGCAAACACACCTGCCATAATAAAGGCTAATTACAATAACAATCAGAGTCCTCTCTGATTACAGGTCACAGTACTGGCAGTTATTAAGTGTGACTTTACTATCAAGTACATATAGCTTTGCTACCCTGTTAACATAAATACTGTAATGATAAAAATAAAAATGTAGCTTACTTTAGTTGAAGCAATGAAAAGGCCACCATTGTTGATCCACCCAGGGTTGATGCCCGTCTCCTCTTCTAGTCTGAGGAGAAGCTTTCGCGTTGTGTTGATGAGGTGGATATCTGAATCGCTTGGCCTCAACCTCCACAATAGCCCTGCTGTGTGCCATGTTGTCCCTGTACACAATAATACAAAGTTAATTTCTTCTGTGTAGGGCTATTATCATATTCAAGACAGGTGACATTGACAAATTACTTGTGTAAGGTTGTTATGAGCAACAGTGGTAATGCTAGTCATGAATAGATATACAGTAGAGGGATTCCCAACAAGATGTGTTCAGGGATTCATATACTGTATACTGTACAGAGTATTGTAAAAAAAAAAAAAAAAAAAAAAAAAAAAGACAACACTTATAAAGAAATACTGTTATGATAAACTGACTCGGTTATACAGTACAGGATATCAAAACTAACTTCTTTTATATCAAAATGCCTATGTATTGTACAACCACCCTACAGGCATAAGTATCCCTACAGTATACTGTACAACTGTATTGTACTGTACATCCAGCAGTCCACTATGTGTGAAAATGGAATGAGTTGTCCTTCAGAGCATGAAATCTGTTCCTATGGTGTAAGGCAAACTTACCCATAATGTACTCAAGGATAAGCCAAGGGTGTTTAACTGCCTACCGTATCCTTGATTAACAACAAAAGATACATTATTGGATGAGAGTGCAGCACTTGTGTTCAAACATCTGTACAATACACAATTGTAGCTCTCTCTTTGATAGTCAACCATTGTTTATATATCATTGGCTCATCTCCAAAGAATATAAACAGCAATTTTAATTATTTTTAACTTTTGCATTTACTGCATATAAATTACTAGTTTACTAGCCATTCAGATGGTAGGTCTGTTCTTTATTACTTTGTATTGGTAAAAGAGGTATTGTATTTACCCAGTGTACATTACACTGTATACAGGTTAATTATCTTCAATGTTTGAAATCCCTGCATGCAATTTAAGGCAGGCTGTGTAGGTTAGCAGTGCCAGGCAGTCCACAATGTTCGGACTAGAAGTCTGAAATGTAATTTTTCATGTCCATTTACCCGGCGGACAAGCTAATATTTTGAGAGGAAAATGCCTAGCCTGAAAATTGTTAGGTGTTGCGTGACACCACCTCACCGTACATGTTTAACCATGGATGTTTTTAAATAAGCAGGGAATCATCAGTGTACCAGGATTAGTGACCATGCCAGGTGCAGGTAATTTATCTCTACATTATAAAGCCACTAACCTGCCTCTAGTCGGTCGATGTCAAGTTATCAGCATGGCAAAGGAATCAACAAGCTGAGAGGCAGTAGAAGTGAGGTTATGACCTCATATGAAAAGTATTATCTCTAGTTCACCACAGATTATAAGGGGAGGAGTGGTAGTTAAGGTAACTGATCAAAGGTACTGCCTTCATACCCTCCACACACACACTGCACGTGTGAGGTGAGGTGATGTTTTGACATCACAGGATAAGGATCATAAGGGTTACTGCCACTGACACAAGTGAACTGTGAGTTGATACACTCAATTTGAATGTTTTAAGATGTGTAATTAACTTTTTCCATAAAAAAAGATGGGCAAGCAAGTTTCCTCCAAAAATTTGTCAGGGAAAAAATCAGGCAATAAATTTCAAGATTCATTTGTCCGGATGAAAAGTAAATGCTCCACATAACCTGCACAGTCTGTTATAAGGAGTTTCCATTTGAAATGTGTGTGAAGCTGGAGTGTTATGAGTCCCCACCTGCAGTTAGCTGGTGGGCTTCAAGGAGGACAGTATTAGTGATGCCGAGTTTGGCCAGATGATAGAGGGCGTTGCAACCTAGGGACCCACCCCCTAACACCACCACATCTACCTCTGCTGGTACTGAGGTGGCAGGTGACACCTTCTGGTCCTGTAAACATGACAACAGTGAACATGGTTATGATGTACAACACAATAAAACACTTATGATGATCGCGAATAAAACAAGGAGCTAAAATTTAAAATTTTCATCTTAGTTTTTTTTTTTTTTTTTTTTAATTAATGGAGACAAAACTAATTGGGAAATGACGTCAAGAGATGTAGGTTGTTAAGTAGCCATATGCCTCACCTGTATTTTCTTGTGAGTAACCTTATCACAAAAACTTAATGATGGTGTTGTCTCCATCTATTTATTTATTCATTTTTTCCTCTTCGCTACTGATCGGCTCGCTAGCCGCCCGGGCGATCGGTCACGTCTCTGTCACGCACTGTTGGCAAATACTGGGCATGCACCGGCTTCTGAATGTACCTGAACCCACTCCAGTGTTGGTCAAGTCTTGTCTTGAAAAAGCTCACACTCAGTGCAGTCACAACACTCTCTGGTAGATTGTTCCAAGAGTTTACAACCCTCACTCTGAAAAAGTTTGTCCTCAGTTTTCTGGACTTGCGGCTTCTTCAATCTTGAGCTGTGACCCCTTGTGGGGCAAGCGTCCGCCAGCTTCAAGTAAGGACACTCAACTGAGTAGTGCCCCCTGAGATGCTTATACTGTACATGCATTGCTCTTTAACTCATTGCAGGCGAGACAAAAAATGTGCAACTTGACACCGGATGGTATATTTTATTTATGCTAACTGTTGCTAAATACAGCATCCAGCAACAGAATGACACCGGAGTATGTAGCCACTGATTTTCTGACATCGTTGGGGCCAGATCGATGCTGGACCAGCGATTTAACAAACCATGGGTATTCATGGCCCTGAGGTAGCTACCACTCCAGTAACTTCTGACCCAACAGTGATACAGTACACTTCATGCTAACTATAAAGCACTATGGGCTGCTAGAAAATCAATATGACATAGCATTAAGTGGTTAATTTTGACGACTAACCCACCGAAGCATTACTTGTTTTGGTGTTTATTTTCTTACTAGTATATTTTCATCAGTGGATTCTGATATGATAATCATTTCTTGTGCACTACTTTGTCTTCTCAGTGGTAATGCGGTGGCGACATCTCATTTTCATATGGACAAGGGCTATGACAGTTCAAAATTATGCCATTCGGCCTGTGCAATGCACCAGCTACCTTCAAACGCCTCAAGGAAAGGGTTCTGGAAGGCTTGCGCTGGAAGACTGCCCTCATATATCTGGACAACGTGATTGTCTTTGGCAAAACTTTCGAGCAAGAACTGGGGAGGCTATCGGAAGTTTATGACCGGTTCCGGGCTGTATACCTTAAACTGAGCCCAAAGAAATGTTACTTGTTCCAGAAGGAAGTAGGCACAGACCCAGAGAAGGTGGCAGTGGTGAGAAACTGGCCAGTGCCAACTTGTATAAGGGAGCTGCCTAGTTTCCTTGGCCTTTGTACCTACTACCGTCGATTTGTGAAGAACTTCGCCACGGTCGCAGCACCGTTGCACAAGATGACTAAGAAGGGGCAGAAGTTTGTGTGGACTACTGAGAGTCGAGGTTCCTTTGACCAGCTCCCCAGTGTTCCCGTATCCGGACCCAACTCAACCATTCATCTTGGACTGTGATGCCAGTGATGATGGCATCGGTGGGGTGCTGTCCCAGAAGAAGGATGACATCGAGTACGTCATAGCATACTACAGTCAGAAGTTAAGCCCTCCAGAGAGAAATTAATGTGTAACCAGAAAGGAACTCTTGGCTGTGGTAAAGAGTTTAGACTTTTTCCATCCCTACCCGTTTGGATCTAGATTCACCATCCGGACTGACCACGCAGCATTGAAGTGGCCTAAAACTCTGAAGAATCCAGAAGGACAACTGGCAAGGTGGATTGGGAAGCTGTATCAACAAAATTATACCATGTAGTACAGGCCTGGGTAGATACGTGGGAATGCTGACATTCTGAGCCGACGACCATGTGATTCCGATTGTCAGCAGTGCTGCAGGAGAGAGGCAAATTCTAAGAAGTGCAGTCGAACTACAGTGGGGGAGGATCCAGCCATTGCTGGGGAAGACCTTGAGAAGCTGCAGCTGGAAGACCAAGACCTACAACCAGTGGTCAAGTAGATGAACCAGAGCTCAGTGAGGCTAGCCTGGGAGATGATCTATGGAGCAAGTCCGATGACTAAAAACTACTGGGCGCTCTTCAGCTGAAGGATGGTCTGCTGCAGCGCCAGTGGGTGACTACCGATGGCCTCAACAGGTACTGGCAGACAGTACTTCCCCGGAGGATGAGGTTGGAGATCCTGAGGGAGATGCACAACAATCCAACGAGTGAACATCTGGGAGTGAAGAAGACATTGAGTCGCCTGCAGCAAAGGTTTTACTGGGTTGGCATGCATAAGAATGTGGAAGAATGGTGCCGTTCATGCGATGTCTACTGCACCAAGTAGGGACCAAAGCTACACACGCATGCCCCACTGCATCTGTCCCTTGCAGGTGCATCAATGGAGAGGGTCGCAGTGGATATTGCAGGACCTCTGCCACTCACTGCAGATGGGAATAGGTACATCTGTGTGACCATGGATTACTTCACTAAGTGGCCAGAAGCTTATGCCATCCCAAATGAGGAAGCCACGACTGTGACCAGGGTGCTGGTGGACCAGTTCTTCTCCCGGGCTGGTGTACCCCACGAGTTGCAGTGGGACCAGGGCAGAAATTTTGAGTCGCCTGTGTTCACAGCGAGTGCTATAAACTCTTGGGCATAAGGAAGACTGAACTAGCTGGTTAATTCATAGTTAACCAGGCTGGTACATTTATATTATATTGGGCTTTATTAGCAAAACCCAATTGTCTGTTTCTTCTTTTATTGAAAAACTTTTGTTTATATAATACCCGAGTGTAAATCAACCGTAACTTCCACTATTTATGAGTGTGAAGGGAGAGGACGGAAGCTATGTAAATAGACCGTTTAATCACGTCCTTTCGATGTGAGATTATGAGTGAAACTCCTATGAGTAGTGACCCATCGAGGGAGAACGGAATAGGCACGTCATCCTCCCTCGAGGGAAGACGGAGCCATCCACGGCGGCTCTCAAATAACGTCTTCCTCTAGTCAAGGATATCAAACTACTGCCCGCTTTAGGTGGCCAGGGAGCCGGCTACTTAATGCCTTAACTCAACATAATATGACGCAGCTTCCCGTGGGCACACCTTATCATGTGCACTGAACATGTCACCTCATAGCTAGTGGAAAGTTACAGGGGATGAATTAGTATGTATATCAAATGTAATGAACCCATTCATATAATTCTTCTGTTTATGAGACAGGGGCCATTACAAGACTAGGACCACTCTACTTCAGCCAGTCAGACGGGCTTTGCCTCCTTGTGGCAACACACCGTAACTGGGTGCTTTGTGGGCCCAGGCTAGACCAGCAGGGGATCTCGGAGTAGCAGTGGGCCCCAGAGGGATGGCGCATAGGCCCACTGGTATGTGGACACATCCTGGTGCCTACCAACCACTGCCCCAGTGCCTTGCAGATTAACCTTGGCAGTTATAAGGCTACAGGAGTAAACCCCGAACTAAAAATCTGCGGTGGAGCCCCGCATCAAGCAGACATGCTTACAGAGCTCCAACAAGACCCCTACGGCAGTATAGGTGGAAGAGGTGACCACCATGGGTACCCAACGACTACACCGGCGGACGAAGGCAATGCCTGATGGACAGGCTACTAAGGCGAAACCCAACAAACTGGGACATCAGCAGTACATTGCAACTCTCCCTCTCCCCAGTCGTTGCAACACTTTCACCGCTGGATCAAAAAAAGGGAGAACCAAGATGTGTCTTGCAGCCTGTGCTCTTGCCTCACTACATAAATCAACTCACGCACAGCCATCTTCCAGCTCATCATACCTCTCATTATCATCAAAACCCCTATACCCTCAAAAGTCTGATGGCGATGGACAGAGATGACTGCAGGGAGTCTTTAGTCACAACTCTACACATAGGCAGCACAGATAAGATGGTTTCTTATACACTGGGATATAAGCAGCAGTGCAATCCGGTCCTGTCTGTGAGAATGAGCAGCCCTTTTGAGGAGCCTTCTGCTTACCTCACATGGAGAGGGGGCTGGAAAAGTGTTCTAAGCATAGCCTCCAAAAAAAAAAAAAAAAAAACCTTGCTGGGCAACCGCACCCAGTAAGATCATCCTTAAGCAGTCGAAAACACAATCAAAATCACAAATCCAAACAAAAACAAACTATACAACCTATTATGGTCAATGAATGGAATGTCAGGACCCTTCTGGATACTGGCACAAATGAGCCTCCTGAAAGTAGAACCGCCCTTGTGGCAAAAGAGCTGGCTTGGTATAACATTGACATAGCAGCCATTAGCGAGTCCCAGTTCCCAGACGAGGGTCTGGCTATACCTTCTTCTGGAAGGGTAAACCTGCTGCAGAGAGAAACCTCATTTATGGAGTTGGCTTTGCCATCTGCCAAAGCATCCTACACAGGCTAACTGAAATGCCTATTGGGATCAACGAGCGCCTCTTGACACTCAGAGTCCCACTGAATCACTCACGTTATATATATATATATATGCTGATAACCACAAGGAAAGAAGAAAACACGAAGTTCCCAAGCGCTTTCGTGTAATTCACATCTTCAGGGGTGAAGATGTGAATTACACGAAAGCGCTTGGGAACTTCGTGTTTTCTTCTTTCCTTGTGGTTATCAGCATATACAGGTAGTCGTCGACTTACGACCTAGATTGGTTACGGCCTCCTGGTCGTAAGTTGATCTGGTCGTAAGTCGGCATATGTTATAATTACCTTACGTATATTATAATGTGTAATGATAATATAATCATCTTTAAGTCATATTTTATTAACATTTTCTTTGTTCATTATTGTTACGGTCGTCAGGTTTAAGTAAATCACTGCATACTACAGTACAATTGGTTTATTATTTACACAACATACAAAAAAAAAAAAATACAGGTGCAAAACATATAAAACATTTTAGTTGCAAAACATACAAACATACAAAAAACATCTTATTGGCCGCTGGTGCTTGGCTGTGGATCGTCGATGTCGTCAGCTGGGACAGCCTTTGGGGTAGCCGGAGGAGTTGTTTTTTTCATGAACATGGTGAGCTTTGTCTGAATTGTTCGTTTCTTCTTCTCCTCGTAAATTTCTTGATACGGACGAAACGAATTGCGTGCCATCCGCTCAATCCTTGCAAATCGTTCGATGTTTGGGTCCATTCCTTCAAAATGGGCAAGAAGTTTATTCAGTAGAGATAAACCTTCTGATAATCCCTTAGTGGCAGGTTGAGGAGTAGATGAAGACAGTTTCCTCTTGGTAGACATCTTGGGAGGGTGGTGGTTCAAGAAAAATTTCCAAGACAAAAGAAAGGCACAAGGCAAACAGACATGGAGGGAAGTGTGCTGTACCAGCGAGCGTGTTTGTAATTGAGCGCGGGGATGCGCGCGGCTCCAGCTCCCGGCAGCGCCAGGAGGCTGGGGCCAAAACTGTCGTACCGCCGGTCGTAAAGTCGAACAGACGTAAGTCGCATAGGTCGTACGTCGACGACTACCTGTACCTAGATCACGCGCACCTACAGTGATTTACTTGCATATATATATATATATATATATATATATATATATATATATATATATATATATATATATATACAATCAACACCTCAACCTGCCAGGATTCGAACCCACGGCCCACGACTGTGACCGGGGAACGCTACCTCTGGACCACCAGGAAGCTCAAAGGAGTCCTAGACTCTGTTATATTTCACACAAAGCCTGTTCAACGAGCTTATGGCGCCGTGAACCTCTAATGGGGACTACCCGTACCACGTAGGTGGTCAGAGTAACATTTTACCAAATCCGGCTTCGAAACACGAGAATCCATATATACTTCATTAGCCCAATAAAGCACGCGGACTTCTACATACAATCAACACCTCAACCCGCCAGGATTCGAACCCACGGCCCACGAGCCCATGACTGTGATCGGGGAACGCTACCTCTGGACCACCAGGATACTAAAGGCAGTCCTACACTCTGTTATATTTCACACAAAGCCTGTTCAACGAGCTTATGGCGCCGTGAACCTCTAATGGGGACTATCCGTATCACGCAGGTGGTCAGAGTAACGGATTTGGTAAAACAGAGTCTAGGACTGCTTTAAGTATCCTGGTGGTCCAGAGGTAGCGTTCCCCGGTCACAGTCATGAGCTCGTGGGCCGTGGGTTCGAATCCTGGCGGGATGAGGTGTTGATTGTATGTAGAAATCTGTGACTGGGATGAATGAGACACACTGTAAAATTTAGACACTTATATTCCCTCCAACACTACAGACACAATCAAATAATGGTACACCAATATGCGCACCTTTTAACCTGAACTTAAAACACTACTCTGGGGAATAAAAGTTATACATGATATTGAAATAATTAGAAACTCAGGCAATGCCTCATTAGACAACAATAAATTTAAAGTATTAAGAAATGTTGCTTGCACACATGAAACAGGCCTTAAGGGCTTTCAACAAAATAAAATCAACCACTGAGAAAATGGTATTAGAAGTACAGTAGTACCCCGCTTAACGCGGTCAATAAAACCCACAAGGTACCGTGTTAAGTGAAAACCGCGCTAAGTGAACAACAGAACATATGGGATTAATTCCAATAGAAACTGGCCCGATCCCCAAACTCCACTTTTTCCGACACAATACCTATGTTCTAGTAAAAATAACATCTTAATTATATGATGGTACATGCACACAATTAATACTTAAGAGAAATAGAGAAATACAGTCGCCAAGTTAATGTCCATTCAAATAATGGACTCAACTCCCTCCCCCTCTTCTCACACTACACTGCTGGCTCTTCCCTCCCTGAGAAATTTTGGGGGGAAAACCACTAAACTTTAATAAATAATACCTCAAACTAAAGTTAGGATAATACAATTGACATTGCTGGATTCCTTGTACGACCAGGAATATTTTGAATATAAATGTCATATATTTTGCACAAAAGATAACATATTTACTGAGAGCAAACATTATATCTAAAATTTGTATGTCTAAAGCAAAATATATGATGTTTATATTCAAAATGATCACCAAATTGTAAGAATTCCAGCAATGTAAATTATATTCTGGCCGGATAATTTGTATGAATTTTATGAGCTTAAACAAATATCTTCAGTTAATAAAAAAAAAAAATATATTCTTCACGACACTATCTGTCAATCAAAGTACCCCACCTTGCTTCCCCCCTCTTCCAACCGCGGTCAGTCCCAATCCTCCCTTCAAGAGATGTTGGGTGAAAAAACTAAATTTTAACATTTTGTATTAAATAATACCTCAGATTAAAGTTAGGATAATATAATTGACATTGCTGGATTCCTTGTAAGACCAGGAATATTTTGAATATAAATGTCATATATTTTGCACAAAAAATAACATATTTACTCAGAGTAAACATTATATCTAAAATTTGTATGTCTAATGCAAAATCTATGATGTTTATATTCAAAATGATCACAGAATTGTAAGAATTCCAGCAATGTAAATTATATTCTGACCGGGTAATTTGTATGAATTTTATGAGCTAAAACAAATATCTTCAGTTAATAAAAAAAAAAAAAAATATTCTTCACACAGTAACAGATGGTCGATCGGTCCCTCCCTCCCCCCCACCCCCCACCAACCTTGTCCCTACCAGATGTGTGGGAAAACCAGAATATTTACCTTTTTAGTAATAAATAATACCTCAAGCTAAAGTTAGGATAATATAATTGACATTGCTGGATTCCTTGTAAGACCAGGAATATTTTGAATACAAATGTCATATATTTTGCACAAAAAATAACATATTTACTCAGAGTAAACATTATATCTAAAATTTGTATGTCTTATGCAAAATCTATGATGTATATATTCAAAATGATCATCATATTGCAAGAATTCCAGCAATGTAAATTATATTCTGGCTGGGTAATTTGTATGAATTTTATGAGCTAAAACAGGCAGTCAGGCAGGGTGGCGGGTGGGGCGAATCTAAAAATAGCTCTCGAGCCGGACACTCACCGACGTGGAAAAAACCCGTGTTAAGTGAAAGTTAGGCTCTGGCGAGGCACCGCGTATACGGTAAAACGCGCTAGGCGAAACTGCGTTAAGCGGGGTAATACTGTATAAGAAATTCATAACTCTACAATGAATAGGCCTTAAGGGCACTCAACAAAATTATATCCAGCACTAAGAAAATGGTATAACAAAATAAGAACTTATTAACTCCACCCTGAATAGACCTTCAGGGCACTCAACAAAATTATATTACCCCAACAGATGCACACTTCCTAACGTAACTTAAACACTACTCTGGGGAACAAAGGTTATACCTGAGATCGGAATTATAAAGAAAAATTAAATGCATTAAAGGAACTAAATCACAGTATCACTCTGGTTTCAATTAGTGACACAAACAATAAAAAACAACATTATCAAAATTATTTAAGAAATATTAAACTACACACATCAAGAAAATATCAGTAACTGAAAAAATGGTATTAACTACACCCAAAAATATTATCACTGTTATTAAGATGTTACCGAGTCCACCAATATCTGGGAACCTTGCTTCACCCAACTCAACATACACCCGTAATAAGGGAGATAAAATGTTTCTCTAGGTATCCCCTAGACTCCTGGTCTCAGTGTGTGACCATTAATTTACTCAGATAGCCTCAGTGTACTCCCAGTGCGTCCATGGGCGGGAAGAGAGAACGCCAGCAGGTGACCCTAGCCAGTAGGTAATACTTCTAGGTGACCGAAAACACGTGGTGCTGTGCACCCACGTGGGAAGAGCTGATCACCCGATGCTGATGCTGGTCCTGTGTCGTTTTAGTTGTCGGGAGCACTTGTTCACTCAAGAGATCCCTTGATATCCCCGCTGACCAGTGACAAGCCTGCACTGATTGTTCCAACTGCGACAATTGCTAATCATCAATCATCAACGGCAGTCTCAAACGGCAGCCAATCTCTCGCAGTCAATCTCTAACAGTCAAGTGGGTTCTGACGGAAACCCTGAAATTAACTCACTGTTAGCTCTTAATAACTTTATCACTGCCCTATCTAACACCTATCTGAGATCTAATGAGACTTACTTGTCATACTGCAATAGCGCAACACAGGTGACTAGACCATGTGACCGTTTCGTCCTCTCTGACGCACAGTCTGCCTTCTCTGTTCGACCGCTGTCGTCTGACTGAGAGCCAGCCAGCCTCGTGTCTACCCAAGGCGTTAGCTTAGGCCTACGTGACATATTTTCCGCCTACTAATAACTTTCTTGGGAAACCCGTAACATTATTCAGACTGGTAAACAATCTATAATAATTTCAAATTCAATAATAGTCCCTTAACTTCATGAATCGCATCATTATTAATTCGGTAAACTACATTTAATATCGTATAGGCCTAGCTCCAAATGCTCACACTAGATGCAGGAGCGCTCCTCCCTCAGTCGACCTTGAAAGCTTAGTATCACCCATGGTGCGGCGTTTGAAATTACACTGAATTTCTGAATATTATATATATATATATATATATATATATATATATATATATATATATATATATATATATATATATATATATATAAAGTAAAAGTCCAAAAATCCGGATGCCAGAAATCCGGACCACCCGAGAATCCGGACTTTTCGAAAACTATTTTTTTTTTTTTAGCGGGCTTTTGTGTGTATGTGCGCATGCGTGAGCGCCACAGCTGCACAGCCACAACAAGCGACCTCGTGGTCGCCACTTTAAAACGAGCAATCAAACTGTGACAACATACCGTATATACTCGTCTATAACCCCCCCCCTCGTTTATAGGTCGACCCTGATTTTTTGACCAAGAAATCGTTAATTCATGATATTCCTCGTTTATAGTTCAACCCACGTTTTTGAGGGTAATGGAACAACAAAACCTTCAGTAAAAACACTACGTCCTATAAACCGAGGCTCGCCGTGCCTGAAACACGAGTGCAAATTGTTTACCATTTATTATTACGACACTTTACACTGAAACGCAGGTAGTTTCAACAAAAATATTGTATATTTCCATTCAAATATTTATTCAAGTCAATTAGGAGGGAATATTATTGTAATACAGTTTTTTAACTAAACCATTTGAAAAGCTATTACGGTAACATCTTTTGAACGAAAGAAAGCGAAAGTCATTGTTTTTGTCACGATTTGATCCCACTTTCCACTGTAATACGTACGTAATTTCAGCAAAAATAATACATTTCCGTGAATGTATTATATCAAGCACTGTATGAATAGAATATCATTGTAATATAACAGAATTTTAACAGAAAACTATTAAAAAAACGAGTAACATCTCAAGAACATCGGAAGCTTAGGTAAAGTCTTTTGTTTTCGTCATGTATTTTATCCTATTTTACATTGAAATACATCACGTTTCAGCAAAACTACTATGTATTTCCGAGAATATATTCATTCAGGCGCAGTTTAGGTAAAATATACGTGTGATGTAATAATTTTTTTAACTGAAAACTATTCGAAAAACACGTACCCTCTAGCCCTGTTCAAGGAGAGGACTGGGAGAAGCTGTTTGGTGCTGCAGACGATGAAAAGGAAAATGATTTTGGTGGATTTTAATGAAAATATTCAGAAATATGGTATCGTAGTATTTATTCAAGTCAATTAGGATAGAATATTATTGTAATACAACAGTTTTTAACTGAAAACCATACAAAAAGCGATTACGGTAACATCTTTTGAACGAAAGAAAGCGAAAGTCATTGTTTTCGTCACGATTTTTTCCCACTTTCCACTGTAATACGTACGTCATTTCAGCAAAAATATTACATTTCCGTGAATGCATTATATCAAGCACAGTATGTATAGAATACCATTGTATTGTAATATAACAATATTTTGAGTCCTACTCTTTCCATTTACAGATTACTGTACAAGCCCATAATAATGGCTCCTAATGTAGATAAACTTCGTTGTGTGAAGAGAAAGAAGAACACGTTGAAATTGAGTGACAAACTTGAAATAATTAAGAAACTAGAACGTGGTGTGAGCAATACTGTTCTAATGGAAACATACAACATTGGAAAGTATACAATTTATGATATAAAAATGGCAAAGAATAAAATTCTAGAATTCACAACTTTTTCATTAAAACTGCTCGTTTTGATAAATGAAGCATGCTATATTTGCTTATGAATAAACTATCAAAATGTACCTGTTCAACCTCTTCTTTATTCCTCCTTAAATTTGAATTTTAAAAGTACTGCCTGAGAATCCGGAAAATCCGAAAATCCGGACCAACCCAATCCGCAAGCAGTCCGGATTTTTGGACTTCTACTGTAAATAAATAGATAAATAAAAATAAATAAATAATAATAAATAAATAAAAATAAATAAATAAAAATAAATAAATATAAATAAATAAATATAAATCAATAAATAAATATAAAATAAATATAAATAAATAAATAAATAAATAAAAATAAATAAATAAATAAATATAAATGAATAAATAAATATGCTATAACGAACGGATCCTACTACGAATATTCATATAACGAACGATTTCACCTATGAAATTGAGAATGCTATAACGAACGAAACTCCTACAACGTACATTATTTAAAAAAAAAAAAAAAAAAAAAAAAAAAAAAAAAAATTTTTTTTTTTTTTTTTTTACTAATTTATTGTTTTTTATTACAAATATTAATGATATTCTTTATTTCAGGGGTTTAGATGTATATTTATGCACTTTTTTACAATTATATATTATATTTTTCAGTGTTAAGTGGTTGTATTTGGGGGCCTGGAACGGATTAATCCTATAACGAAT
This sequence comes from Homarus gammarus, assembly GCA_958450375.1. Classification (NCBI taxonomy): domain Eukaryota; kingdom Metazoa; phylum Arthropoda; class Malacostraca; order Decapoda; family Nephropidae; genus Homarus; species Homarus gammarus. The sequence goes on from CAUDMG010001572.1 coordinate 7,294,823, forward strand.
GAGTGCTATAACGAACAAGGTTCTAGAACCAATTAGATTCGTTATAGCATACCCCACTGTAAATATATATACAGTATTACCCCGCTTTACGCGATTTCTCATATACTGTATGCGGTGCCTCGCCAGAACTGAACTTTCACTTTCCATGGTTCATCTACCCATATACGCGCAGAGTGTCCGGCTCGACGCTATTTTAAGATTCGCCCCACACGCCTGCTCCCTCCTCCCACCTCCTCCTGGGCAAGCCGCGCGGTAAGGTTGCGCAGTGCATGTCTCTATTGCGTTATCACTGACGTCATATGACGTATCGGACTGTGATTGGCCATGCATCCCTACCCCCCCTCTGCTGCTAGCTGTAATTGGTTTGAAGTAATATGACGTGTCCACTCGGGGAGGGAGGAAAGACGACGCTTGACCTAGCCGCGGCAGTTTCATCCCTCCAGGCCCCGTATGCTGACCCATCTCTTCTACTAACGTAAGTGTTACACCTAACTTTTAGTTTTCCTATGTTAACCTTTATTTTTCCTAACCTAACCTCTTCTATATTACTTGTTTGTGCATACCATCATAAAGTTAAGATAAAACTTTTACTACAACATAGTTGTGTGTCGTTAAAAAGTGGAGTTTGGGGGTCGGGCCAGTCTCTATTGGAATTAAATCCCATATGTTCTGTTGTTCCATTTACGCGGATTTCACTTTCCGAGGTACCCTGTGGGTTCAATTGAACGCGTAAATCGGGGTACTACTGTATAAATAAATAAATAAATATATAAATAAATATATATATATATACAGTAGTACCCCACTTAACGCGGTCAATAAAACCCACAGGGTACCGCGCTAAGTGAACAACAGAACATATGGGATTAATTCCAATAGAAACTGGCCGACCCCCAAACTCCACTTTTTGACGACACATAATTATGTTGTAGTAAAAATTTTATCTTAACTTTATGATGGTATGAAAAAACAAGTAATAAAGAAGAGGTTAGGTTAGGAAAAATAAAGGTTAGGTTAGAAAAACTAAAAGTTACGTGGAGCACTTATGGTAGTAGAAGAGATGGGTCGGTGTATGGGGATGGAGGCTGGTTCCGAGGCAGAGGGCAGGCTACTGGCCCTCAGGTGAATCACCATCACTGTCACCCACAGTTGTTATGGCCTCCCTGATAAATCCCTCAAAGTCATCTTCACTGTCTCTACCTCTGTCACTATCACTGGCTTGGGCTGGCTGTGGTGGGTTGCGGGCGAAGAACTCGGTTATGCTTTTTTGACGGCTGGTGTTTATGTTGTCTTGGTACACCGTGATGTACGGCTCCATAGCCTGCACCAGCCGGGTATGGAAGACTTCATAGCGGCCATCGTCATTGTCGCGGGAATGGAAGGACTTCATTTTCTCTGCACACTCTATGGCACCCTTAATATCACTATGACTTAAACTGTGTTCTTCGGAGAATGACGCACCTTCTTCCTCCTCTTCACTGACGTGATCTTCTTCCAACATCTCGTCGGCAGTCACTTCAGGATCTCTGATCACCTCCAGGATGTCTTCGTTGGTGGTCTTGGAGAAGCCTTCAGCTGTAATATTGAGCGCAGCTTCTCTGGCAAGGTCCACTGCTACTGCAACAGTCTGAACCTCACCAGTCACAGGTTCACTCCTCCTCTCACCTGGTATGCCATGCAACACATGTCTCCATGCGTGACGAATCGTAGCAATAGTCAGCAGATCCCATGCCTCCACCAAGAAGTCATTAGCTTGTTTGACGTTAAACTTCTTCCAAAATTGTTTGACGAGAACTTCTTGAGTCGCCACCTCTTGTTCCTTGTCCTCGTCTCTTTTACTCTCGCTGTCGGTGTCACCCAGCTTACGCAACTCATCCTTGGTGTTGGTAGAGTCGTTCAGGAGCTTGAACTTCTTTGCAGAGTACGCAGCTTTCTCATTGCAAATCAACTCCTGGTCCATGGGCTGGATTAATGACGTAGTGTTGGGAGGAAGAAAGACCACTTTTACGTTGGGGTGACGATCCATAAGTAGGGGCGAGTGTCTAGGTGCGTTGTCAAGGAGCAACAAAATGTTGAATGGAACATTCTGTTGCTCGCATAATTTCTTCACGTCAGGAACAAAACAGTTGTCAAACCAGAAGAGGGACAGAGAAGAGGACATCCACGCCTTATGTGCGGTTAGCCAGTGGACATTAAGCTTGTTCATGTCCATATTCTTGTAGGCGTGCGGCTTGCGGGCTGTGTGAATCACCGATAACTTTGGTTTACAGGTACCGGAGGCATTGGTGGTAAACAGGACGGTGATGCGTTCCGTCTGCATCTTCCGGCCCCGAATCTTGCTGGCATTCTTTACAACAAAGGTCTTGGACGGTAGCTTTTTCCAGAAAAGACCAGATTCGTCCATGTTAAACACCTGGTCATCAGTGTACTGTCCTTCCTCCATAATCTCACGTAAGAACGGAGGAAAATCTCTAGCCGCCACAGGGTCAGCACTCGCTTCCTCACCACCAATGTTGATGTTGGTGATCTTGTTCCTCTTCTTAAACCTATGCAGCCAACCAGAGGAAGCATTGAAGGGTTTGGGCTCTGCAATTCCCAGCTTACGTGACACTGCTGCGTATAGCTCACGTGCGTACTCCTGCACTGTGCGCGTGTCCACCGCCATTTTGCGTCGCGCCTGACGAATCAAATAACTAACCAGCAAATTTTCCACTTTTGCCAGCACCCTGTTCTGGCAATACCTGATCGTTGAAGCACCTACAGACTTTGTGATTTTCATGTGCTCTTTGATCTTGGCTGCATCCTTCTTGATCGTGCGAATCGTAGATTCGTTGACGCCATGCTGGCGCGCGAGATCAACTTGCCGTGTTCCTTTCTCCAAATCTTCAATGATCTGGTACTTCACTTCATAGCTTAGACCACGGTGTGTCTTCTTGGGCTTAGGGTGGCTGGGTCCAGGTAAGGAAAGGTCTCTCTCTGGTGGCGGTGATGGTCCGGCGGAAGCCATTTCACAGAACAATGGGTTCACGTATACACGGAGCGGCCTGGAGGGATGAAACTGCCGCGGCTAGGTCAAGCGTCGTCTTTCCTCCCTCCCTCCCTCCCTCCCCCGGGTGGTCACGTCATAATACTTTAAGCCAATTACAGCTAGCAGCAGAGGGGGGTAGGGATGCATGGCCAATCACAGTCCGATACGTCATATGATGTCAGTGATAACGCAACAAAGACACACACTGCGCAACCTTACCGCGCGGCTTGCCCAAGCGGAGGGAGGAGGAGGGAGAGGCGAGGAGCACAGGCAGGCAGGCGGGCGGGTGGCAGGTGGCGGGTGGGGCAAATCTAAAAATAGCGTCTCGAACCGGACACTCACCGCGTATACATGGAAAAAAACCCGCGTTAAGTGAAAGTTTGGCTCTGGCGAGGCACCGCGTATACGGTAAAACACGCTAAGCGAAACTGCGTTAAGCGGGGTAATACTGTATATATATATAGACGAATTGGACGTTAGTACAGTCAGGGACAGGGATGACAAGGAAGGTATAAAAAACTTTAATTGTTGGTGACTCACAGGTAAGGTACATGGACAGGGCCTTTTGTGGTAAAAACAAAAATAGGATGAGGGTGTGTTTGCCAGGAGCTGGGGTAGGGGATATAATTGACAGAATGGACAATATCTTGTCTGGTAATGGGAACAAACCCATTATCTGCCTCAGTGCAGGAGGCAATGATATTGGCCGGTGTAGGAGCGAGGAGCTTCTTGATAAGTTCAAGGCAGCCATAGATCGTATTAGGACTAAGGGAGGGAGCCCTATCATATGCGGTGTCCTGCCTAGAAGGAGAGTTGGCAGTGAATGGTTGTCAAGGGCGGTTGGTGTTAACGACCGTCTTGACAGATATTGCAAGTCAATATCAGTCCCATTCATTGACAACTGGGACAACTTCTATGGCAGAAGGGACCTTTATGCTAGGGATGGGGTGCACCTGTCTAGGGATGGAGTAGCAACCCTGTCTGGGGCTCTAGAGGGGGCAGTTCAAAAGATATCGAAGTCTTTAAACTGCTAAGAGAACATAGGGGCACGGGGGTGGAGGAGACTGCAGTGGGAGGGGGTAAACAAGGCGAAAGATTACAGGGAAATAGTGTTAGGAATGATGACATAACTAAATTAGACAGGGAGTTTAAAACTAAACGCGGTAAGGGAAGGACTCAGAACACGACTAACTTAAATGTATATTACGCGAACAGTAGAAGTATGAGAAACAAAATGGATGATATTAGGGCCTTGGTATGTACCGAAGAAATCGATATAATTGCATTCACTGAAACATGGATCAACCTAGACACACGTGAATTACCAGTTGAATACCAAATTGCGGGTTACAAACTGTTCCATACCGATAGGCAGACCAGGAAAGGAGGCGGAGTAGCAATCTATGTTAGGGATAACCTGAAGTGTGAAATAAATAAGGAAATAAAAACTGAGAGGAATACAGAAACAATTTGGATAGAATTAAGCGACGGTCGGGAAAAATTAATCACAGGAGTAATATATAGACCCCCCAATCTTGACAGAGTCAATGAGCGACTTATCTGGGATGAAATGCGCAGGGCTTCCATACACAACAAAGTCTGTATAGTAGGCGACTTTAACCTTGGCCAAATAGATTGGACCGACCTTACGGGAAACTCAGAATCAGAGGATTTTCTCGAGACGATCCAGGACTGTTTCCTAAGTCAACATATAACCGAACCCACACGGGGTAATAATATATTGGATTTAGTTTTGTCAAACAGAGAAAACCTCATTAGCAATGTCGAGGTAGGGAACGAACTTGCAAACAGCGATCACAAAGAAATTCGATTCCAGTTAGATTTTCAGGGCAGACGTAAGGAAAATTCCACTAAAGTACCAGATTTCAGAAGGGCAAACTTTGACAGTTTAAAGAGGCAGCTGAGAGAGGGGGTGTCGCGCTTGGCCGTGAACCTGACAGATGACACCGACCTGATAACGAGATCTGAGATTGCCGAGTTCCACGACAATTTAAATAGTGAGTTACTTAATGCACAAAGGCAGAACATACCATACAAAAAACTCAGATCAAACAACAATGACCCTAAATGGATAAATAGTTATTTAAAGAACATCATTGGCCAAAGGAAGGCTATAGGTAGAAGGATAAATCGTGGCGAAATTCACCTCCGGGACTATTATAGGGTATTGGCGAGTAGGGTTAAAACCGAGATAAGGAAAGCAAAGAGGAATAATGAGGTAAGGATAGCAAGGGAGGCAAAGACAAACCCCAAAGGATTCTACCAAATGTACCAAACTAAAACACGAGAAAAGATTGGACCAATACGGTCAGACTCCGGCGAGCTCACTGATAACGACGGAGAAATGAGCAATAATTTGAATAAATATTTTTCAACAGTTTTCACCAGCGAAAATTTAAACATGATACCCGAGGCACCGACTCTATTCAGAGATAGTGAAGAAAACAAATTAAGTGAGATAGTAGTGACTAGTAACGATGTTAGTATGCAAATAGACAAACTAAAGCCTAATAAGTCACCTGGTCCCGATGAGATATTTGCCAGAGTATTAAAGGAATGTAAGGAAGAGCTTAGTATGCCCTTAGCAAAGTTGTTTAACATGTCCTTAAAAACAGGTGTAGTACCAGAATCCTGGAGGATAGCGAATGTAATACCGATCTTCAAGAAGGGGGATAGATCACTATCCTCTAACTACCGCCCAATCAGTCTAACATCAATAGTAGGCAAATTACTGGAAGCAATCATTTCAAACTCTATTCGAAATCACCTGGAGAAGCACAGATTGATCAATGATTCCCAGCATGGCTTCACAAGCGGACGTTCTTGCCTAACTAATCTATTAACATTCTTTTCATCAGTTTTCGAATCAGTGGACGAGGGGCACAATTATGATGTGGTATATCTCGACTTTAGCAAAGCCTTCGACAGAGTACCCCACGAAAGACTAATTAGAAAGGTAGAAGCTCATGGCATCAAAGGTGACATCCTTAAATGGATTAGGGCGTGGTTACAGGACAGGAAACAGCGAGTGAGCATTAACGGCACTAAGTCCCATTGGAGCAACGTCACAAGTGGAGTTCCCCAAGGCTCAGTACTTGGACCATTATTGTTTATTATATACATAAACGACATAGATATAGGCATAGACAGCAACATAAGTAAATTTGCTGATGATACTAAAATAGGACGTGTTATCAAATCTGACGAGGACTCGGCAAAACTACAGGAGGATCTAAACAAATTTTTCGAATGGTCTGAAAAATGGCAGATGAAATTCAACATTGACAAATGTAAAGTACTCAGTATAGGAAATGTAAACAGGGAAACCAGATACCAGATGAACAACGATGCCATAGAGAAATCCGACTGCGAGAGAGATTTAGGAGTAATGATAAGTAGGAACCTTAAGCCAAGTAAACAATGTGTTTTTGCTCGAAACAAGGCTAATAAAGTACTTGGGTTCATACAAAGGAGTGTTAGTTACAAGACTAGCGAGGTCATCCTAAAACTGTATCTTGCTCTTGTGAGACCACACCTGGATTACGCAGTCCAGTTCTGGTCACCGTATTACAAAATGGATATAGAATCCTTGGAAAGAATTCAGAGGAGAATGACAAGACTAATCCCGGGTATCAGGAACCTTGAGTATAGAGACAGGTTAAAGCATCTTAATTTGCACTCCCTTGAGAGACGTAGAGCGAGGGGCGACCTGATAGAGGTGTATAAATGGAAGGCAGGGCTAAACAAAGGGGACATTACAAAGGTACTCAAATTATCCAACCAGGAGCGAACTCGTAACAATGGTTTTAAATTGGACAAATTTAGATTTAGGCGTGAAATAGGTAAACACTGGTTTGGAAACAGAGTAGTGGATGAATGGAACAAGTTACCAAATATCATCATTAACTCGAATACGCTGAATTGCTTCAAACATAGGTTGGATGCTCATATGAGCAATAGGGGTTGGGTGTAAACGGGACTGCCCAGTATGGGCCAATAGGCCCGCTGCAGTTTCCTCCATTCTTATGTTCTTATATATATATATATATATATATATATATCTATATATATATATATATATATATATATATATATAAATATAAATAAATATATAAAAAGAAATAAAGATATATAAATAAATAAAAATAAATAAATAAATAAATAAATAAATAAATAAATAAATATATATATATATATATATATATATATATATATATATATATATATATATATATATATATATATATATATATATATATATATATATATATATATATACACACTTCATTTTTAGTCCATTTAATACGCGGACTTTGAACATACAATCAACGACCTCACCAGCAAGGAATCGAACCCTCGACCTACTGGGTGTGACTAGGGAACGCTTACCGGCAAGGCCACAAGGACACTAAAAGCAGTTCTAGACTCTGTTATATTTCACACAAAGCCTGTTCATCGAGCTGATGGCGCCGTGAACCTCATTGGGAAACTGCCCGTGCCTCGTATGTGGTGTCAGTAGCATTTTACCGAATCCAGCTGGTATGAAACGCGAGGTACATATATATACTTCATTTTTAGTCCATTTAATACGCGGACTTTGAACATACAATCAACGACCTCACCAGCAAGGAATCGAACCCTCGACCTACTGGGTGTGACATACGAGGCACGGGCAGTTTCCCAATGAGGTTCACGGCGCCATCAGCTCGATGAACAGGCTTTGTGTGAAATATAACAGAGTCTAGAACTGCTTTTAGTGTCCTTGTGGCCTAGCCGGTAAGCGTTCCCTAGTCACACCCAGAAGGTCGAGGGTTCGATTCCTTGCTGGTGAGGTCGTTGATTGTATGTTCAAAGTCCGCGTATTAAATGGACTAAAAATGAAGTATATATATCTGTACCTCGCGTTTCATACCAGCTGGATTCGGTAAAATGCTACTGACACCACATACGAGGCACGGGCAGTTTCCCAATGAGGTTCACGGCGCCATCAGCTCGATGAACAGGCTTTGTGTGAAATATAACAGAGTCTAGAACTGCTTTTAGTGTCCTTGTGGCCTCGCCGGTAAGCGTTCCCTAGTCACACCCAGTAGGTCGAGGGTTCGATTCCTTGCTGGTGAGGTCGTTGATTGTACATATATATATATATATATATATATACACAGGTTGTACCTCTCTAGTCCGGCAACCTCGGGACCTGACCGGTGCCGGACCATGGAAATTCACCCTTTTCCTGGATAGATAGTGACTTGTGCTTATGCCTGGAAGCACTAGCACCACTTTCTCTGCGTCATGGTCTCTTTGAAGACATAATGAAGGATTAAATGTCGTATAGTAGCTTCTCAAATTCCGAGAGTTTTTAATTCTTAACGTACTTTATTGGAACACACAAAAAAATAAATAAATAAAAATTTTGACGGCGGAAACTTGAATTTCGACGGGTTTGAACGGCCCGCCAACGTGCAGACGACGTGCATAATCGTGTAAACAGGGTCATTTCTCTTATGTACAAAAGATACATTATTGTTTATTACTGAATGTCTTGTTTATTGAATTAATGTTTATGTGTGCAAAATGAGCAATAAAATTCATTAATAATACGTAGAATATTAAAACACACGAGGAAATGACACAGCATTGTTTTTGTTGATTACAAAACCAGTGACTGACTGGTTCTACGTATAAAACTGAAGAAAATAAGACCTTGGTTGTAGCTGTAGTAAAATTAATATGGTTGTTTTAAGTAATATTATTTAATGTTAATAAATGGAACAATAGAAGTAGCTAACGATAATGGTAAAGAAAAAAGAGAGATCGCATATGTAAGTGCGCATGCGCACACGTGAAAACATATCGTCATTACTTTACATAAGAATATGAAAGCAACACTAATTTACTGTTCATATATATTTTAATTTATGTTTCTGAATTTGTTTTTATTGAATTAATGTACGTGTGTGCAAAATTAACAATACAAATTATTAATAATACGTGGAATATTAGAGGAGACGAGACGGCTGCCGGCATTATTTATGTTAAAGCTTACGAAACCAGTGACTGATTGGTTCTACATATAAAACTGAAGAAAATAAGACCCTGATTGTAGCTGTAGTAAAATTAATGAAAAAAATGAATATGGTTGTTTGAAGTACCTGTAATTTTATTTAATGTTAATAAATGGAACAATATAAGTAGCTAACCATTAATGGTAAAAAAAAGTGAGACTGCTCGTATGTAAGTGCACACATGTGAAAATATATCGTCATTACTCTACATAAGAATATGAAAGCAACACTTATTTACTGCTCATATATATTGAAGGGTTAAATGTTGTACGCTGTATCAAGAACTCCCCCAACAACACAATTGGTTGCATTTATAAAGTCCCTTGCAAGGAATGTAATATGTTTTACTTAGGCCAGACAGGTAAAGATCTTGTAACTAGAATTAAACAACACAAATACAGTGTTAGGACAGGCCAGGAATCCAATGCTCTGTTTGTTCATTTGAGGGATAACAAGCATTGCATTGACTGGGATAATGCCTCCTCAATATTACCATGTAATTCAATTGATAGTAGGAACATCATAGAATCTAGTCTTATTAAACATACCGAAGCATTCAACATGAATTTTAGTAACGGCATGTACAAGCTGGACAATTTTGTAATTAAAAAGATTTGTGATCAAGTGAGAGGGCGGGTCACTGGCCCATCTGACCTGACCACAAACCGGTGTGTGCTATTTAAAGATTAGTAGGGTCATTACCTAATTACCTGACCATTGTGGACCTGGTCTCACCCTCCTCTGTATATATTCACCTTGATTTGTATTACTCTCTCTAGTCTGTACTCACCCCTGAAGATGTGAATTACACGAAAGCGCTTGGGAACTTCGTGTTTTCTTCTTTCCTTGTGGTTATCAGCATATATATATATATATATATATATATATATATATATATATATATATATATATATATATATATATATATATATATATATATATACAGGTAGTTCTGCTATAACGCGATAATTGTGTTCTTGTAAAATATCGTGTTATAGAAAATCGCGTAATAGAAATAACAGGGCTTATGGAGAAAATAGGGTTAGGTGCAGAGTAATCGAAATCGAAAAAATTTAGTAGTTAACCTAACACAAAGGATAGCACAGTCTAAATAAATGTTACATTCATATCTAATAATGAAATCATACAGTAAATGTAACACTTTATTTGATGGGGGAGAAGGGTGATTTTGAGGTTGATAAAATCGAGCTTCTCTTCAAGTGTTATATCCTTTCTTTTACGATCATCACCGGGAATTCTATCACCAGAACGCTTCTTGTTGATATTCTTCTTTACTATATTCACAGTTAATACAGTGGGGTATGCTATAACGAAAGGATTCTACTACGAATATTCCTATAACGAATGGTTTTACCTATAAAATTGAGAATGCTATAACGAACGAAACTCCTACAACGAACATTATTTAATTTTTTTTTTCTAATTTATTGTTTTTTTTATTACAAATATTAATGATATTCTTTATTTCAGGGGGTTTAGATGCATCTTTATGCACTTTTTTACAATTTTTACAATTTTATATTATATTTTTCAGTGTTAAGTGGTTGTATTTGGGGGCCTGGAACGGACTAATCCCATAACGAACGAATGCTATAACGAACAAGGTTCTAGAACCAATTAGATTCGCTATAGCATACCCCACTGTACCACAAAATTGGAGAAATAGTAAGCAAAAATCGCGTTATAGCGAACAAGCGTTCGCGTTATACAAATATCGTTCCGAATTCATAAATCGCGTTAGAGCAAATTCGCGTTATCAAAACACGCGTTATAGCAGAAATCACTGTATATATATATATATATATATATACAGTCAACCCTCACTTTACGCGGTCCCACATTCCGCGGTGTGTGTGTACCCCATTACGCGGAGAGTGTCCGGCTCGAGGCTATTTTTAGATTCGCCCCACCTGCCACCCACTTTCTCCCGCCTCTCCCTCCTCCTGCCTCCGCCTGGGCAAGCCGCGCGTTAAGGTTGTGCAGTGCATGTCTATGTTGCATTATCACGGACGTCATATGACGTATGGGACTGTGATTGGCCATGCATCCCTACCTCCCTCCGCTGCTAGCTGCAATTGGTTTAAAGCAATATTACGTGTCCACCCGGGGGAGGGAGGGAGGGAGGAAAGACGACGCTTGACCTAGCCGCGGCAGTTTCATCCCTCAAGGCCACACCGTGTAAACGTGCATCCATTGTTCCGTAAAATGGCTTCCGCTGGACCACCACCACCCCCAGAGAGAAACCTTTCCTTACCTGGACCAAGCGGCACTAAGCCAAAGAAGACACGACGTTCCTTAAGCTACGAGGTGAAGTATACCATCATCCAAGAGTTGGAGAAAGGAACAAGGCAGGTTGATTTGGCGCGCCAGCATGGCGTGAATGAATCTACGATCCGGACTATAAAGAAGGATGCAGCCAAGATAAAGGAGCACATGAAGATCACAAAGTCTACAGGTGCTTCTATGATCAAGTATTTTCACAACCAGGTGCTTCTCAAGACAGAAAAATTACTTGTGAGGTACTTGGTGCGTCAGGCGCGACGGAACATGGCGGTCGACACGCGCTCTGCTAAGGACTACGCACGTAAACTGTACATCGCAGTGGCACGAAAGATGGGAATTACAGAGCCCAAACCCTTTAATGCTTCCTCTGGGTGGCTACAGAGGTTTAAGATCCGGAACAAGATCACCAATATAAACATTGGTGGTGAAGAAGCGAGTGCTGACCGTGCTGCGGCTCGGGAATTTCCTCCGTTTTTACGTGAGATTATGGAGGAAGGACAGTACAGTGACAACCAGGTGTTTAACATGGACGAATCTGGTCTTTTCTGGAAAAAGCTACCTTCCAAGTCCTTCGTTGTAAAGAATGCCAGCAGGATTCGGGGCCGGAAGATGCAGAAGGAACGCATCACCGTCCTGTTTACCACCAATGCCTCCGGTGCCTGTAAACCAAAGTTATCGGTGATTAACACAGCCCGCAAGCCGCACGCCTACAAGAATATGGACATGAACAAGCTTAATGTCCACTGGCTGACCGCACGTAAGGCGTGGATGTCCTCTTCTCTGTACCTCTTCTGGTTTGACAACTGTTTTGTTCCTGACGTGTAGAAATTCTGCGAGCAACAGAACGTTTCATTCAATATTTTGTTGCTCCTTGACAACGCACCTGGACACTCGCCCCTACTTATGGATCGTCACCCCAACGTAAAAGTGGTCTTCCTTCCTCCCAACACTACGTCATTAATCCAGCCCATGGACCAGGAGTTGATTTGCAATGTGAAAGCTGCGTACTCTGCAAAGAAGTTCAAGCTCCTGAACGACTCTACCAACACCAAGGATGAGTTGCGTATGCTGGGTGACACCGACAGCGAGAGCAAAAGCGACGAGGACAAGGAACAAGAGGTGGCGGCTCAAGAACTTCTCGTCAAACAATTTTGGAAGATGTTTAACGTCAAACAAGCTGTAGACTTCTTGGTGGAGGCATGGGATCTGCTGACTATTGCTACGATTCGTCACGCATGGAGACATGTGTTGCATGGCATACCAGGTGAGAGGAGGAGTGAACCTGTGACTGGTGAGGTTCAGACTGTTGCAGTAGCAGTGGACCTTGCCAGAGAAGCTGCGCTCAATATTACAGCTGAAGGCTTCTCCGAGACCACCAACGAAGACATCCTGGAGGTGATCAGAGATCCTGAAGTGACTGCCGACGAGATGTTGGAAGAAGAACACGTCAGTGAAGAGGAGGAAGAAGGTGCGTCATTCTCTGAAGAATACAGTTTAAGTCATAGTGATATTAAGTGTGCCATAGAGTTTGCAGAGAAAATGAAGTCCGTCCTTTCCCGCGACAATGACAATGACCGCTATGAAGTCTTCCATACCCGGCTGGTGCAGGCTATGGAGCCGTACATCACGGTGTACCAAGACAACATAAACACCAGCCGTCAAAAAAGCATAACCGAGTTCTTCGCCCGCAACCCACTACAGCCAGCCCAAGCCAGTGATAGTGACAGTGAAGTTGACTTTGAGGGATTTGTCAGGGAAGCCCTGACAACTGTAAGTGACAGTGATGGTGCTTCACCTAGTAATGGTGATTCACCTGAGGGCCAGTAATCTGCCCTCTGCCTCGGAACCAGCCTCCATCCCCGTATGCCGGCCCATCTCTTCTACTACCGTAAGTGTTCCACCTAAGTTTTAGTTTTTCTAACCAAACCTTTATTTTTCCTATGTTAACCTTTATTTTTCCTAACCTAACCTCTTCTATATTACTTGTTTTTTCATACCATCATAAAATTAAGATAAAATTTTTACTACAACATAGTTGTGTGTTGTCAAAAAATGGAGTTTGGGGGTCGGCCCGGACTCCATTTCAATTAATCCCATATATTCTATGTTATTCACTTTACGCGTTTCTCACTTTACGCGGGACCCTCCGGGTTACATTAACCGCGTAAAGTGAGGGTTAACTGTGTATATATATATATATATATATATATATATATTATATATATTTATATATATATATATATATATATATATATATATATATATTCACACCAAAACCAAACATGCCACTCGCATAACCAAGTTGTGGTGGATATGTGCGAGGGGGGTAGTGCTGAATAAGGAAAAACTTTGTTTTTTTACTTGTATAAATATACTTATAATGCCATGATATAATGTGCTGTCAAGCTGTGCAAATCATGTATTGTCAATTAACAAACGGCTTAAAATAATTTTGGTTTATTACTATACTTGTTTGTGGAATTTAAATGAAATTTGACTTTTTAGGGTCCATGGCATTTGCTCACAAGACATATTATGCTCACAAGGCATATACACCAACAAGACAAATGCTCACAACATTAATGTAAAGGAAGACAAATGGTCACAACTTTTTGTGGGATTTATTTGCAAATCACAATTTATAAAAACAGGCATACAAACCTAACCTAACCTAGCAGCAATAGGGCACTGCTTCCAATTGGAGTAGTTATAATTTTACTCACAGATACTCACAGATGATCTTGTGGAAGAGGCTCACGCCTGTGACTCCAGCTCAATAGCCTCTTCTCTACTCAGACGGTGGCTGTGTGTGGCGGATATTTGTGCCCTATAATTATATACTTGTTGATTTTTCCACCATCTCCACATTCACTACCCACTCAGGTAACCCATTCCAATTGTTGACAACCCTACTCGTGAACAAGTGTCTTCTGAGATAACGGCCATATTATTAAAAAACATCTTCCCTTGAAGAATATCTTTATATCGAAAGCCGTATTTTTAAATGCGAAGAACCTTTTAGCGCAGTGCACGGAAGAGTGTGGTGGCATGAAAACAAACTAATTGCACCAAACTTTGAAGAGGTGGCTATGAGCTGCTTTTCGTCACCCTCTTCATTATTATTTTGTTAGTTTTATTGAATATTTCTTGTCAATACGATTAACGTACAAAGAAACACGTATTGGCAATTTTACAATTTTTTTTTTTTACATTATTGGTTTTACGGCCTATATTATGACAGTGCAAAAGCTGTGTTCCCTGTCCTAATACGACTTTCGTAAAAGCTGTGCTGCCTGTCAATTTGTTATTGCCAAAGGCAAGCTGTTGGAGTCATCCCATCTTACTAACGCTAGTATTAATCTGGTAAGCACATTTATGGTAATTTATTAAACGTTTTAGCAGTTTTATAAGTAAGTTTCTGTCAGGAAAATATAAACTAGTGACGTTCTTGCCTAGAAATATTCCAATCGATAGAGGCAAATTTCACTGGGAGAAAATCATCTCAAAACTTTATGTTGCATATATTAATAAATTAAGTCCATTAAGCTACTTAATGTATTTTTTTAGCAGTTTTATAAGTGAGTTTCTATCTGGAAAATATAAACAGGGGAGGTTTAAGCCTAAAAATATCAAAATGGGTAGAGGCAAATTTCACTGGGAGGGCATTATCACAAGGATGGTAATATTACATACAAAAACACCTTTGATACAGTGGATCATGATATAATATGTGAAATATTGCAAGCTCTAATTTTTCATCACCAATTACATTATTTCGTTTTGGTAAACTTCCATTTGGCTGAATTAGGTGCATAATAAAACAGGTTCACTGGAAGCTGGAGTTTGATTATTTAATGAAAATGTGACTTAAGCAAATATAGAGGACTTCACAGCAGCTTCCCCCGTCTCAGTAACAGTCAGTTCGCCCACGGCAAGTGATAATTTATGCTAGGTTAGGTTAACTTAACTTTACTTTTACTTATAAATACTCTAACACCTATTCCAACATTTGCCATAAATACGACCGTCTCACTATAAAACATATTGAAATTGCGGCGTTTATAAATTAAAATTTTTAACCTGAGACAATATAATAACGGCATATTAGCCCTTAAAGACCATTTCCTATTATTTTATGCATTACTGTACATTATTATTATTATTTTTTAATTACATTTAAACATGTGAAAATTTATATTTCCCCGGTGTTTTTAACTAACAGGTTGAATTGGCAAAAGGAAATTTTTAGAGGTGCTATGTGAAGAAAGAAGACAGAAGGAGTGCTATGCTGACATTAGAAGAAAGTCGATGATGAAGAGGTAGATTAGAAGAAGGACCAACCCACCACAGCTGCTGTACTGCCGGCATCCCCTATTTTTCAGATACCATCTGGATGGAAGACGTGAACTGTGTTGGACCTCACTAATGTACTGATGTGGTTGATGTTGTTGATGTACAATAAAAAGATATAATACCCTAACATGTGAAGCAGGAACAGTGTTTGTGTATTTTGAAGTATTTTCTCTGATTTTTGTTGATGTTTACTACAAAGAATGCAAGAGTATGACACTAACTTCAGTTTCCTGTACGACTTGGAGAAACTTCGAGATATGAAAGAAGACTACTGTACATCATGAAAGAGCGATGTATAGCTTTGGATAATTCATTGAGTGTTGGAAATTCTCACGATATTGATTGTGCAGACCTGTTCTCAGAGCTTCGAGTACTCCAAGAACTTATTCCTCAAGAAACAAAGAATGCACTTCAAGTCCTTCAGATTCTCAAGTCTCTAAATGGTTCCTTCCCTAAGGCAGAAATAGCATATCGGATTTTTTTGACAGTTCCAGTCACAGTGGCATCAGGGGAGCGGAGTTTTTCCAAGCTGAAATTAATAAAAAAATATCTAAGAACAACTATGTCTCAAGAGAGATTGAATGCATTGGCTATGCTCTCCATCGAAAAGGAACTAGCAAAAAGTTTGGAATATCAAGATTTAATAGCAGTGAACATAATGTGTAGTACCCCGATATAATAATGATATTAACGTGTCCATGTCATTGAGTGAATTAATAAATAGTTGTATCGAAGAGGTGTTTAACAAGTTGTTCCATCAAGCGGTATTTTTAAATGCTCGAACCTCTTCCACTTCGTGCGGGATGATTTTTTTAGGTCTGGTAATACTGTCCTCTTCGCTGATACATTATGGTCGTCTTTTCGCTGATGCATTATGGTCCTGTGTGTTTGTTTACCTTCGTTGGCACCAAATTTTGTATTGTAACAGTTCTCGTCATGGATATTTTTTCCTCCAAAGTTTCCCGGGATTTCTTAGTTTATTTGATTGGAGAGGAGAAAATTTTGCAAAATAAAATTACTTGTGGGAAGCTTGTTACATTAAAGAAACAAGCATGGTTACGAATTGCAACATGTTTAAATGCTGAGGGATATGGACCAGTATAATGAGACAAAACCCACCAGAAGAGGATATTGCATATAGGTAGAATATTAATAGTAGGAGGATGTAAAGACAGGAAGTTGGGTAGCGTGGCCGTGATGTTATTTACTCAGAGTCAATACGCTTATCTTATCTCGTAAGTCAATACACATATATTACGTTCTTAAAGGGACAACTTGTTAAACACCTCTTCGATACAACTATTTATTAATTCACTCAATGACATGGACACGTTAATATCATTATTATATCGGGGTACTACACATTATGTTCACTGCTATTAAATCTTGATATTCCAAACTTTCTGCTAGTTCCTTTTCGATGGAGAGCATAGCCAATGCATTCAATCTCTCTTGAGACATAGTTGTTCTTAGATATATATTTTTATTAATTTCAGCTTGGAAAAACTTCGCTCCCCTGATGCCACTGTGACTGGAACTGTCAATAAAATACGATATGCTATTTCTGCCTTAGGGAAGGAACCATTTAGAGACTTGAGAATCTGAAGGACTTGAAATGCATTGTTTGTTTCTTGAGGAATAAGTTCTTGGAGTACTCGAAGCTCTGAGAACAGGTCTGCACAATCAATATCGTGAGAATTTCCAACACTCAATGAATTATCCAAAGCTATGCACCGCTCTCTCATGATGTACAGTAGTCTTCTTTCATATCTCGAAGTTTCTCCAAGTCGTACAGGAAACCGAAGTTAGTGTCATACTCTTGCATTCTTCGTAGTAAACATCAACAAAAATCAGAGAAAATACTTCAAAATACACAAACAATGTTCCTGCTTCACATGTTAGGATATTATATCTTTTCATTGTACATCAACAACATCAACCACATCAGTACATTAGTGGGGTCCAGCACAGCTCACGGGGTCCGACTAACTGCCCAAATGTACCCAAATGTAGCTGCAATGAAGTCAAATGATGGTACTACAAGAATAAATCGGACTGTCAATCACTTCTCGACTGGTATTTGGTGTCATGAAGTCACAAAAAATTGGTAAACTTAATTTAATCTGAGTTAATAGATCGAGTGCATGAACCTAACCTAACCTCGACTAGTATTTGGTGTCACGAAGTCACAAAAAATTGGTAAACTTAATTTAATCTGAGTTAAAAGATCGAGTGCATGTACCTAACCTAACCTTACCTAACACAACTCAGATTAAATTAAGTTTACCAATTTTTTGTGACTTTATGACACCAAATAATAATCAAGAAGTGATTCACAGCCCGATTTACGCTTGTAGGACCATCATTTGACTTCATTGCGACTACATTTGGGTAATTACTCGCTCCCTCGGTACATGCACGCGATCTATTAACTCAGATTAAAGTAAGTTTTCCAATTTTTGTGATTGTGACACCAAATACTAGTCGAGAAGTGATTGGCAGTCCGATTTATTCATGTAGAACCATTATTTGACTTCATTGCAGCTACATTTGGGTACATTTGGGTAATTAGTCGGACCGCAGCTCACGTCTTCCATCCAGCTGGTATCTGAAAAATAGGGGATGCCGGCAGTACAGCAGCTGTGGTGGGTTGGTCCTTCTTCTAATCCACCTCTTCATCGTCGACTTTCTTCTAATGTCAGCATTGCACTCCTTCTGTCTTCTTTCTTCACATAGCACCTCTAAAAATTTCCTTTTGCCAATTCAACCTGTTAGTTAAAAACACCGGGGAAATATAAATTTTCACTGTTTCCAATGTAATTAAAAAAATAATAATAATGTACAGTAATGCATAAAACGTATATACTCGTGTATAGTTATAGTTTTTAAGACCAAATTTTTAGGCAAAAAATTGGGGGTCGTCCTATACATGTGTAATAGTTTTGTTAGGTTGAACCTGTGCATGATGGGAAGGGCGAGGAGCAACTTTTAGCTTCAGACACGAAAAATATTTACCATTTACTGCCAGTTAACAATGGAAACGTAAAATCTGTACCAATTAGTAATGAAAAGTTGTGCAGTTCCTTCAGTAAATGAAGCTCACCAGCTTACAATAGGCTAAATTACCTTACAAGTGCTTTCAGTAGTCTATGTTGAAGTTCTTAGCACAGGCTAACTTATCATATCATATACGGTATCACAGTTCTCATTGATCTACAAAAAATACCGGTAATAAAAACCTTTTCGATATTTCACACTTAATATAATACCCGGTAGTCTACTTCACCCTCCTATTGTTTACAACGACGCATGACGCACCACCAGCTGTATCAGCTAGATGGTACACGTGTTTTTCGAATCGTTTTCAGTTAAAAAACTGTTACATCACATGTATATTTTACTTTAACTGTGCCTGAATGAATATATTCTCTGAAATAAATAGTAGTTTTGCTGAAACGTGATGTATTTTAATGTAAAATAGGATAAAATACATGACGAAAACAAAAGATTTTACCTAACCTTCCGATGTTCAAGAGAAGTTACTCGTTTTTTTAATAGTTTTTGGTTAAAATATTGTTATATTACAATGGTATTCTATTCATACTGTGCTTTATATAATGCATTCACGGAAATGTAATATTTTTTGCTGAAATGACGTACGTAATACAGTGGAAAGTGGGATAAAATTGTGACGAAAGCAATGACTTTCGCTTTCTTTCGTTCAAAACATGTTACCGTAATCGCTTTTCGAATGGTTTTCAGTAAAAAAAACTGTTGTATTACGATAATATTCTATCCTAATTGACTTGAACAAATACTACGATACCATGTTTCTGAATATTTTCATTAAAATCCATCAAAATCATTTTCCTTGTCATCGTCTGCAGCACTAAACAGCTTCTCCCAGTCCTCTCCTTGAACAGGGTACGTGTTTTTCTTTTTACTTTTTTTTTTTATCTTCCTCGCCACTGATCGGCTTGTTAGCCGCTTGGGCGATCGGTCACGTCTCTTTTAATTTATATTGTTCACCAAAAGGTCGGCTCCCTAGCCGCCCGGGCGATCGGTCACGTCTCTGTCACGCACTGTTGGCAAATACTGGGCATGCACCGGCTCCTGAATGTACCTGAACCCGCTCCAGTGTTGGTCAAGTCTTCTCTTGAAAGAGCTTACACTCGGTGCCGTCACAACACTCTCTGGTAGATTGTTCCAAGAGTTTACAACCCTCACTCCGAAAAAGTTTGCCCTCACGGTTTTCTGGACTTGCGGCTTCTTCAATCTTGAGCTGTGACCCCTTGTGGGGCGAGCGTCCGCCAGCTCCAAGTAGGGACACTCAACTGAGTAGTGCCCCCTGAGATGCTTATACACCTCAACTAGGTCCCCCCCTTGCCCGTCTGTAGTATAAGCTAGGCAAGTTCAGGCGCTCCAATCTCTCAGGGTAGCTGAGGTGCCGAAGTGCAGGCACCAGTTTGGTGGCCCTCCTTTGAACATTTTCAACCAACTGACAGTCCCTAGCATATCTCGGGGACCAGATGGGGTGACAGTACTCCAGATGGGGAAGCACTTCACTCCTGAAGATCGTCACGAGGGACGGACCGTCTAGATATCTGAACGACCTTCTTATAAGACCCAATAATTTACTTGCCTGATTTACCTTCTTCTCACAATGGCCCGAGAACTTCAGCTCATTGTCAACATACACACCTAGGTCCTTCTCACACGCAGTCTCAACTAGTGCATTTTCTTCATCCAGTTGGGACATATGATACGCCTCCTTACCGTTGGTACGCCCCAGGTGCATCGTCTTACACTTCGTGACATTGAATCTCAGCAGCCATTTCTTCGACCATTCCTGGAGCCCACAGAGGTCCTTCTGCAGCTCTTCACAGTCCGCTTGGTTCTTAATTTCCCGAAATAACTTGCCATCATCGGCAAACATTTGTATGGAGGAGTGTACAACGTCAGGCATGTCATTTATGAAACAAACAAACAACAGCGGGCCCAATACACTGCCCTGTGGTACCCCACTTGTTACAGGTACAGATGACGATTTAGTGCCATAAATCACCACACACTGCTTGCGGTCATGTAGAAAGTCTTCTATCCACGCTAGGACATTTCCCCGAATTCCGTACCCTTCCAGTTTGATTTTCAGCCTTTCGTGGGGCACACTGTCGAAAGCCTTGGCAAAATCTAGGTAAATATTGTCGATATTACCACCCCGTTCTAGAATATGGGTCCAAATATCCAATACCTTGAGCAATTGTGTTAAGCAAGAGCGCCCCGGCATAAAACCGTGTTGGCAATCTTTTACAAGGTTGTTTCGTAGTAGATGTTCCATCGCGGCATCTCTGATAATACTCTCAAGTACTTTACATATTATGCTGGTCAGGCTCACCGGTCTATAGTTGTTCGTGGAGTGACTATCCCCCTTCTTGAAGATAGGACTCACATAAGCCACTTTCCATTCACTGGGGACCATTTGTTCATCCAGGCATTTACAAAACAGAATCTTCAGGGGCTCTGCAAGCTCGTTGCACAGCTCTCTTAGCACTCTAGGATGCACCATAAGAACATAAGAACATAAGAAAATAAGGAGTCTGCAATAGGCCGGTTGGCCTGTGCATGGCAGCTCCTGTCGAGAGTTACTACCACTCTCTATCATCCATGAATCTATCTAGCCTCCTTTTGAAACTTTCCAGAGTTCCCGCACTTATTACAAAGTTGCTAAGCTTGTTCCACTCGTCCACCACCCTATTTGTGAACCAGTTTCTTCCTATCTCCCTCCTAAACCTAAACTTATCCAACTTGAATCCGTTGCTCCGAGTCCTATCCTGCTCGGATATTATAAGAACTTTATCTATATCCCCTTTATTGATTCCTTTCACCCACTTAAATACTTCTATCATATCTCCCCGCACTCTTCGTCTTTCTAGGGAATGCAAGTTAAGTTTCTTTAACCTATCCTGATATGGAAGGTTTCTAAGTCCCTGAATCATTTTTGTCATTCTTCGCTGCACCGACTCTAGTGAATTTATATCCATTCTATAATAGGGGCACCAAAACTGAACCGCATAATCGAGGTGCGGCCTAACTAGCGCAAGATATAGTTGTAGTAAGACCTCTGCACTCTTGTTACTTACACTTCTAGATATAAAACCCAATACTCTGTTTGCCTTATTTCGAACATTAACGCACTGTTTTCTAGGCCGTAGGTCCGGGCTTACAAGTACCCCTAGGTCTCTTTCACAAGTCGACTTCTCTAGGTTGGTGTTGTTCAGGCTGTATACATTATAAGTATTTGTTCTTCCAATATTAAGTACGCTGCACTTGCTGGTGTTGAATTTCATTTGCCATTTTTCAGACCACCCCTGCAGTTTATTTAGATCCTCCTGTAATGCATTTGCATCCTGCCCTGAATTAATTTGCCGCCCTATTTTGGTGTCATCCGCAAACTTGCTTATGTCACTGCTGATCCCAGTATCTAGATCGTTTATGTAGATTATGAACAAGAGTGGGCCTAGTACTGACCCCTGGGGAACCCCACTGGTTACACGGCCCCACTCAGATTTAACACCATCTACGCTGACCCTCTGCGTTCTATCGGTGAGCCATGATTTTATCCAATTTAAAACTTTCCCCTCGATACCATGAGCCTTAATTTTTCTCAGAAGCCTCTGATGCGGTACTCTGTCAAATGCTTTGCTAAAGTCTAAGTAAATAACATCGTAATTTTCGTCATTATCTACTACCTCGAAGACTTTCCTAAAAAACGTTAGCAGATTTGTTAGACAAGATTTTCCCTTTGTAAACCCATGTTGAGAGTCGTAGATTAATTTGCTTTTCTCTAGATGCGATCGGATGCTATCTGCTATAATTGATTCAAGAAATTTCCCCACTACTGACGTCAAACTGATCGGCCGGTAATTTGACGCTGATGCTCTGTCTCCCTTTTTGAATATGGGTACTACATTCGCCTGTTTCCACAACTCTGGCACAACTCCAGTGTCTAATGATTTTGTAAATAAGTTTACGAGGGGTCCGCTAATCTGTTCCCTACACTCTTTTAAGACTCAAGGAAAAATTTCATCCGGCCCTGGGGATTTTGTGTTCTTAAGTTTATTTATCTTCTAAAGAACATCCTCTTTTCTGATAGTGATATTCTTTAATTTCTCTTCTTCCTTTCCCTTAAATATCAGTTCCACCTCCGGAATTTCATCGCAAATTTCTTCTGTGAAAACTGATAAGTAGTAGCTGTTTAATGCTTTGCTCATGTCTTCGCTGCCATTTATCAATTCTCCCCTCCCTGACTTTAAAGGCCCAACTTTGTCCTTGACCTTTGTCCTATATACCTGGAAAAATCCCTTGGGATTCGCCTTGGATTCTCTTGCTATTTTGATTTCATAGTCTCTCTTTGCTTTCCTTACATTTTTCTTAACATTCCTAGATAGTTCATTATACCTGTTTCTGAGCTGCTCCTCCCCTCCCTTTAATTTCTTATATATTCCTTTCTTTATTCCTATGTCATGTTTAAGTTTTCTGGTCATCCACCTTGGCTCATTCTTATTTGACCTAATTTTTCTGTGTGGTATATTTTGTTCTTGTGCTTTATGTAGTATACTGGTGAATATATTATAGTCATGATCAATTGTTGTGTCATCTATGACCTCACCACTTCCTACTGGGAACTGACGTGACTGTTCCCAGGTGACCTCACCTAGGTACCTTCTTAACCCCTGATAATCCGCCAACCGAAAGTTTGGGACTCTGACCATATTGTCATTGTTTTTCGTTTCCCAATTTAGGGCGAACCTGATTTCTCTGTGATCACTGTTACCTAGTTCTTCCCCTACTGTGATATCTCTGATAATATTTTCTTTATTTGTTAATACTAGGTCTAATATATTGTCACCTCTAGTAGGTTCTGTAATTAGTTGTTTCAAAAAATTGTCCTGTACTGTGTCTAGGAAGTCTTCAGATTCATAGTCGCCTACAATGTTGTCCCAGTCAATATTTCTGAAGTTGAAATCCCCCATAATGCATAGGTTGTTATATTTTGCTGCCCTACTCATTTCCTGCCATATGGGCTGAGCTGCTTCTTTGCTAAGACTTGGGGGCCTGTAAATCACTCCCATAATTAGTTTTTCTCTTCCTTCCGTGATTTCTACCCACACAGACTCGGTTCCTATTTCACCCTTTATTGAATTATTAGTACAACATTTTAATGTATCCTTGACGAAGAGTGCGACCCCTCCCCCCTTCCTACCTTCCCTGTCCTTGTGAAAAAGGTTGTACCCTTCTATGTGGTACTCTGATAAAAAATTTTGCTCGCCAGATTCATCCAAGTTTCGGTGATTGCTATGACGTCTACATTCTCGGTACATACAACCGCTCTCAGCAAGTCTATTTTATTTCTAACACTCCTACTGTTTGTATAGTATACATTTAAACCTACTCTTCCCTGGTCCTGTTTTACCCCTTGTCCTGAGCAACTAATTTTACTTCCCAGGACCTGCTTGTTTTTTGACTCCCACTTTCCCCGACCCCTCTCTCCTGGCGAAACCCCCCCCCCCCCCCCCTTCGGAGTGACAATTTCATGCTCCAGGGATGCAGACAACGTCTTTACCCCCTCACGAGACAAGTGTACTCCGTCGCGACAGTACAGGTAGTCGTTGCCATAGAATCGTTGCCAGTTATCAATGAATGCCCAACCATTGTTTGCACAATATTTTTCCAGTCGGCAATTAATAGCAATTGCCCTGGACAGCCATTCACGACCAACCCCTCTTCTAGGCAAGACACCACATACTATCGGGATCCCTCCCCTATCTCAAATCTTCCCCAGCGCCTCCCTATACCTCTTGAAAAGTTCCTCACTCCTAACCTTACCTATGTCGTTTCCTCCCACACTAAGACACACTACTGGATTGGTACCCTCCCCTGACAAAACTCTGTCTAACCTCTCGGCTACATGCCCTATCCCAGCCCCAGGAAAACACACCCTAGTCCTACGTTTCTTATCTCTCGCACAAAAAGCCCTATCCATAAACCTCACCTGGCTGTCCCCAACTACCACGACCTTACCTGTGGGCAGGGTTTGAACAACTGCCCTTTCCTCTCCTTGATCCATACCGTCCTGCCTCTTCTCTTCCTCTCCAGCTTCCTGCAGCACCTGGTAAGGGTTACTGCACTCCACACCCTGGTCAGCTTTCCTAAGCCTGACCCTAGTCCCCTTGGAGACAACCACTCTCCATGCCTGCCCCTCCTTCGCAGGTGTCCTGCTAGGCAGGACACCTACCTGAAGGAGTTCCGTCCTGAGGGCTTCATTTTCCCCCTTTAGAGTGTCAACCTCACTCCTCAACTGCCCCAGCTGCCTTAACAGCGTTGCAAG
Organism: Homarus gammarus; assembly: GCA_958450375.1. Taxonomy (NCBI): domain Eukaryota; kingdom Metazoa; phylum Arthropoda; class Malacostraca; order Decapoda; family Nephropidae; genus Homarus; species Homarus gammarus. The sequence continues at coordinate 7,319,979 of CAUDMG010001572.1, forward strand.
GAGGTCGTCCTTCCCCACACTCCCCTCCTCTTCCCCCACGACACAACGATCCAAAGCGGCCATTTTCCTTGGTCTCTAACGGGAGCACGATCGGCACGACCTTCTCTTATGGACCTTTAGCCTGGACAGTTTATTTCTAATACCCTCTTCTGTGAACACAATGTGGGTCAGTGCTGTGTCGAACCGTCTGTCCTCAAATGCAGGAAGGTTAGTTGCATCCTCTCTTGTGAACACTGAGGAAAAGAAGCTGTTCAATGCCTCAGCTTTATCCTGGTCAGAATCTGTGTAACTACCATCTTCAAGCCTCAGGTCTGATACTCCTACTCGCGTTTTCAATTTCGACTTTGCATAGCGGTAAAACGCCTTTGGGTTTGACTTGACCTCGCGTGCAACCAGCCTCTGGAACTCCTTTTCAGCCCTCCTACACTCTATCTTTGCTTGGTTTCTGGCTCTTGCATACATCCTCCTGTCTTGCTCATCGTTTGACCCAACCCACGTCTTGAATTTCTGGGTTTTCCTCTTAATTTTGTCGACCGCCGCATGGTTCATGTGTAGGAATCCCCTCGTATTCTTAGAAGCACTGGGTTTGGTCTTGGGTATATATTTATCGATCAAATAGGTCATTTTACTAGTTATGATATTCAGCATAGTGTCTGCGTTCTTGTACCTTAATAAGTGAGGCCAGTTGATACCCCTCATCTCTTCCCTCATCCCATTGTAATTTCCCTTGTAATATTTGCACCTTGGCCTGGCCTTATCTTGAACTAGGTAACAGCTAAATCTGAATGACAACACTGTATGGTGACTGGTGCCAACTGGGGCAAGGTGTTCCAGTTTGGCCACCGTACCCTCCTCGTTTGTTATGATGAGGTCAAGTGGCTTGGGTGTTTGCTCCCCTCTGTAATGTGTCGGGTCTCTCACATGTTGGAACAGAAAATTGTCTCTCAGAGTTTCTACAAAAAGAGTAGCAGGGTTATTCAAGTCATTCGGGGTGGACTCGTTTCTCCAGTCGATGTCGCCATAGTTAAAGTCCCCCATGATAAGGAGGTGGCTAGGGTTGAGCATCGCCGCATTGTTTATTAAGGTTCTTAAGTTCCTTTGATTTAGCGGGCCACAGTTTGGGGATCTGCAGATACACCCGACGATAAGTAAGTCCCCTCCCGTTAATTTAATTTTACACCACTTGGACTCTTCAAAAACATCCTCTCCCTGTACCCTCGCCTGGCTGGCTCTAAGGTCTTGCCTAGCGTAGATAACCACACCCCTCCTGCAGGATTCTTGAGTTAGGTTCGTAAATGAGTCATATCCAGCAATACTGAACTCACATTCCTCTGGGTCGATTCTCCTGTTCTTGTACAACAGTTCTACAACTCCTACAATATCTGGTTGGTGTACTCTTAGTAGTGTTTCAAACTCCTCTCTCTTATCAAGGAACGTGTGAGTATTAGTGTACATTCAAGCCAGAATTTGTTCTCGGTAACGTCTCTGCTCTTAGTAATAAACCCGCTCCCCCCACATTTTCAGAAGCTGCAGCATTTGCTAAGTACACTGTATTTTGTAGGGTGTGGTTAGAAATGTCATTGTTTACACGGCGCTCGTTCCCTCCTGTCCGGTAGGCTGAGCTGGTGCCGCCTCCCGGGTGGGGGGTTGAGTGGGTGGAGGGTGCACTGCTGCCTCCTGGCCCTGTGTCGGCACACTTGTTTCCACTACCCTCCCCCTGAGTATAACCCATGTACACCTGTCCCCGTTCCTCCTCGACTCCTCCCTCTTCTGCTTCAAGTCCTGCAGGAGCTTCTTGTGCTGTTCCCTCTGCATTACCGTGCGGTGTGGGTGAATGAATACATCTCGAAATGCCTCGCTCCTATCTAAGTTTTTTGCCTGCCGAATAACTTGCCATTTCTCCTCCTCACTCCCTAGTGTGATCCTGAGGGGGCGAGGCTTAGCCCCCTGCTTTTGTCCCAGCCTCCTCACATCCTGAGGGGTTGCTGGAATCTTCAGAACCTCTGTGCAAATATTTTGAAACAGCACCTTGTCGTGTGTTTCCTTACTCACAGTTCCTCCGCCTGGCTCTCGGTGACTCCAAAAACTATTACATTGTTCCTGCGTGGAGCCGTTCCCCCTCGAATCGTTTTCAGTTAAAAAACTATTACATCACATGTATATTTTACCTAAACTGCGCCTGAATGAATATATTCTCGGAAATAAAAAGTAGTTTTGCTGAAACGTGATGTATTTCAATGTAAAATAGGATAAAATACATGACGAAAACAAAAGTGTAGTGGCTCCTCTCCCCTACAACTTCCAACTGAGCTCCGGCCGCGCGCCGACCAGCCAATCAGCGTACAGTCGAATCGAATCGAAAAATGTTAGTGACAGGGTGACTTGGGTTTGTCTTGGAGTTTTCTTGTCAGCGAAAGGTGGTTCCCCTTTCGTAGCCGCCAGGTACCATTTGGCTAATTGGGAACCAGCGTTGAATGCGTGAAGGTAGCTCTTTTTGATGTGGAGCTTGCTAGTCTTTCTGAGGTGATTCTTGATCTGTTGCACGCTTGCTGGAACTTAGATGTGTACGCTACTAGAACGTGTAGCTGCCTTGGCTGCTTCGTCTGCCACGTCGTTTCCTCCGATCCCTACATGACTGGGAATCCAGTGTAAGACGACTGGGCGGTTTTGGCTTTGGAATTCCTGTAGCTGTGCGAGGATCGAGGTAATGACGTGGACGTTGTCTCTTGGTTGACTGTGTTGCAGCGCCTGCATGGCCGATTTCGAGTCCGTGTGAATTATGATGGACTTGTTGTGTTGTGTTGCAGCGTGTTGTAGGGCCTTTGAGATTGCTACCAGCTCTGTTTGTAGGGTGGAGCAGTCATTGGAAAGTCTCCATCGGAGGGTCTGACCTTGTATGTACAAGGCCGCTCCGGATCTATGATGTTTTGGGTCCACCGAGCCGTCTGTGAAGTATGATGCTGCATCAGCCGGTGTCTCGGTGGCTATGGCTTCGAGAGTTATTTTTTTGAGGTCCTCCTTCTGGAGGTTGGCTTTACTATCGCCTAGGTCGGTAATTTTGAGTGTGGCTGGTGGAGGGCTCCATGGTGGAGGAACAGCGTAACCATTGTCTCGTGTGTCTTGGTTGTTCTTGACGAGTGTTTCTGCTTGCAGGTGTCGGATGACCTCGCTTGCCTCGTACGACCAGGTGGCCTCTCGCACTCTGTGGTCGAGGTGGAGGGAGGCACTGATTCGAATCTTGGCAGCTGTGGGCTTATCTGATCTACAGATTTTGGCGAGGAGTCCGGCTGTCACCTGCTTGACTCGTACTGCCAGGGGTGGTAGTTCGGTTTCCATTTGCAAATTGCAAATTCTGGTCCACATGGGTGCTCCGAGCATGGTCCTGAGAGCATTATTTTGGATAACTTCCAGCTTGGCTATTTGGTCTTCCCTCAGTCCAATGAGTGCTGGAGCACTGTAATCTACCAGTGATCTGATGGCGGCCGTGTAGTAGGCTTTGAGCACATGAAGGTTTGCTCCTGCGGTTGTGCTGGTGAGCGACCTCATTATATTGTGTCTGCTCTTCGTCCTGTGCCTGAGATACTCGAGTTGCGGCTTGAAGGTGAGTTTCTGGTCAAACCAGATTCCAAGACACTGGTGGGTGTTGGTCCAGACTACCGGCGTGTTTTGTATGGAGAGCGTCTTGTCTGGTGTGTCTGTGCAGATGGCCATCGCTTTCGACTTGGCTGGATTTATCTTGAGTCCAAGTCTGTTGCACTCCTCTTCTATAAGTTGGAGTGCGTGTTGCGTGTTGGCTAGTCTGTTTGATCCTCTTACTATGAGCTGTAAGTCGTCTGCATAGCATTGGAGCTTGGCTGTTTGTCTGAAAGGAAGTTTGACTAGATTTTCCATCAGGACATTGAACAGCATTGGACTGAGGATGCCTCCTTGTGGGGTTCCGTTTTCATGGACCCTGTAGCTTAAGGTTGCTCCCTGAAAGCGTACTCGTGCTTCTCTCTGTGTGAGGTAGTTCTGGATCCACCCCAGCAACCTTCCTTTGACGCCTTTTTCAGCGAGCGTCGTTGTAATGGCAAGTGGATTTGCTAGTTCTAAGGCCTTCTCCAGGTCGAGGAAGACCACCAGAGCTGGTTTGTAGTCCACTGTGCTGAGTATCTCGGCGATGTTGTTGCCTGTGCCGGTGTTCTCGGTGTAAGCAAAGATGTGAGGGTGTGGGCTGCCTACTTTCCTTTTGAGTCGGTTGAGAGCCATTCTTTCTCCCGTCTTCGCTATGCAGCTGAGAAGGGAGATGGGCCTCGATTTGTCTGGTTCTCTGGGCTTCGGAATGGGCTGTATATCTGCCTTCTTCCATTCCGGTGGGAGTCTTTGAGCTGTCCACGAAGCATTGATGGCTTGTAGCAGAGCCTCGTGTCCGGCTGTACCGGCATGAGAAAGCATGGAGTAGGTTATCCTGTCGGCCCCTGGTGCTGTGTCCTTGCTTCGTTTTAGCGACTTCTGGAGTTCTTGCTGGTTGAATGGTCTGTCGGTGTCATCTTCACTGTTGCAGGCCTCTTCGATCATCTGGAGTCTGACCTGTCGCAGACGCCGTTGTGTCTCCTCTGCCTGTCTCGGGAGGTTTTTCATTGCTGCTCGGTCAGAGAACAGTTTTGCAAGTCTCTCGGCTTCCTCTTTTGGGTTGGGATGGGTTGGTGGTTGTGGTGTTGCCTTCCCAGATGCCCTTCGGATCTGGGCCCACATCTTGCCAAGGGTGGTGTGCTCGTTCAGTTCGGAGCACCACTTGAGCCAGCTTACGTTTTTTATTTCTTCCTTCTCTTCCCTTGTATCCTTAACTATGACTTGCAGGAGATGTCTGTTTGTTTCCGAGGGATGTCTCCTGTAGTTTCTTCGGGCCATGTTCACTCTGTGGTTGAGTTCTTTCACCCTGGGACAGTAGTACCAGTAATCATTGTACTGTCTTGATGTGGGTTTTGTTTTTGGGATAGCCTCTTCTGCCGCTTGGTGAAACGCCTCGACCAATTGTTGGTGGAGGGTTGTCTCGTCCACGGGTGCTGCGCCGGCCGGCTGTGATTCTTCGCGCCACTTAGCCAAGTGTTTCTTAAAGAGTCCCCAGTCTGCCTTTTGGGTATTGTATCTCCATCTCGGCGGGGGTGGAGTGGGGAGTTTGTTCACCTTCAGCGTTGTTAGGGTGGCGAAGTGGTCGCTGGTCAGCGTGGGGTGTAGCTGCCAGGAGGCCGAAGGCTGTAGTGCACTGGAGACGAAGATTAGATCTAGCCTTCCTCCCCTAGTGTGGGTGGGCTCTCCGATGTTCAGGAGGCAGATCTCGGGTGTACCTTGAAAGGTGGTGTATAGGTGTAGGCCGTCTTCATTTGTGGGGCTTACCGAGCTTAGGAAGGGATGATGTGCGTTGAAATCCCCTCCTATGAGTGTGGCGTGGTCAGCGGCCGAAGCAAATAATTGAGTCACCTCCAGTGAGCCCCTTGGGTTCTTGTAGATGTTGTGAACAGTTAATTCCCGTTCTTGGAGGGTTACTTTGACGGCCTGTGTCTCGATGTTTTCCCCACATGGAAATTGCTGCGTGACCTCGGAGGAAGGTATGCTTGACTTGACCAGGATCATACATCCTCTTGTTTACGCCTGAGTGAAATGCCTCCTGTATGTCTTGTAACCACTGAATTTGAAACAGTGGGCAGGCGTGGCCGTATTTATACAATTTACGAGGATCAGGATTTGGGGTGCGCGTAGCGAGAGGACCAATCACAGCGGCTCAAGCGTAAGGTGTGAAACGCTCTGATCCTGAACTGGAGGTTGATGGTCGAGACTAGGTCGGCGATCGTACCCCTACGTCCTCTGCATAGACCTAGTCTCTCAGCGTAGCTGGCTGTACGCACATCACATCCTCTAACCCTCTCTCACCATGAACGGTTACGAGTTTGATAACGTGGCGCGGATACGTCCGGATACGCCGACCTGCCCTAAGAAACTAAACCTCCTAGTTCTCCAGAAGTTCTTTGAAACTAAGGGGATCGTGGGGGTCACCAAGGTGGAACGTCTAAAGCTCCATGGAGACATCAAGATCACCTTCATCGAGAAGGGCATGCCCGTACAACTCGCGGAGATCCCAGACATCAACGGCATTCCTTTTAAAATGATTGCCTACATGTGGGACAACTTGAAGCTGGGAGTAATCTCCCACGCCGAAATTGCCCACATGGACCAAGCAGAGCTGAGTGAGCTCCTCAAGGGGCAACTTCAAGTTGTGAAGAAGCTGTCCGACAGGTTGCTGATCTATCTTTCTGCCTCATTTACACACAATTGCAGGGTCTCAACTGTCTCTCTTACTATTGACAACACCACAACTAAAACCTTACTCATTCTTGATCTGTTTTATTCATTCTATTTTATCCTCCTATGTCAGTTGATATTAATACTGAAGCGGGGCCTTCTCGGATGGGTCTCACTGGTCGGGAAGGTTGTGGACCCCAGGGCCGACCTGATCATCATCAAGCTACTGGGGCCTCAACTGACGCCACTACGGTTGCTGGAGGATCGGCTTTTTTCACGCTTCATTTCTCCAACATTCGCGGACTGAGATCCAATTTTTTTTCTGTGGAGCACCATCTATTAACCTCTTCCCCGGATCTCTTACTACTCTCCGAACTTCAACTGACCAAAGCAGCTTCACCCAAACCTTTTCAAGTCTCTAACTACAACCTTTATACCTACTCCCGTTCTAAGGGAGGTGTATGCGCCTACTGCAATACACGTACACCTATAGCCCGACTCACGGATCTTGAATCTCCCATTTATGATGTCATCTGGCTCAAAATATCTCTACCTACTGTGACTATTTTTCTTTGTTTCCAATACTGTTCTCCCAACTCTACCAACTATTTCGAACTCTTTGACTATCTCACTTCTTGCCATGAGTCGTTGCTATCCACACACCCCAACACCGAGATCCTCTACCTAGGGGATTTCAATGTACATCACAGAGAGTGGCTTGGCTCTGCAAGGGATGACCCAGGTGGAGCTGAGGCACTCTCTTTTTCCTTACTTAATGATTTGGAACAAATAATCAAACACCCTACACGCGTTCCTGATCGACACGATCAACTTGCTAACATTCTTGATCTTTGTTTTACCTCTAACCCCTCACACTATTCATACTCAATTTTTGCCCCCTTAGGGTCTTCTGATCACAACCTTATTTCTATTAAATCAAACTGGGCACGACCACCTCCCCCACCCCTCTCTAAACGTCAACTATGGCACTATCGGAGGGCAAGCTGGCAATCCTTGCGAGAATTCTTCACCGACTTTCCTTGGGATGAATGTTGCTTTTCCACTCGGGATGCCTCAGTATGTGCTGACAGCATTGCTGGGGTTATACAGGGCGGTATGAGTGCATTTTCCCATCTTCTACTAAAACTTTCACATTACAATCATGGTTTGATCGCTCCTGCTCTCTTGCTTGCAGGGTGAGAGATAGGGCATATCGAGCTATGAAACTATCTCCTTCTCCTATTACCCACACCTCTTTCATTACTTCTAGGAATCGTTGTAAGGCTATACTTCGTAGGGCCAAGCGGAATTTTATTAAAAGAAAGACTGCTGTCCTGACTAATTCTTCCTCTAGTAAATCCTTCTGGTCCTTAGCTAAAATTACCTGTAACAACTTCTGCACGCCTTCTTTTCCTCCCCTCTTCCGTCCCAATAACTCTATAGCCAATTCTCCCCCTGAGAAAGCCAACCTCTTTGGCACCTTATTCTCCTCTAATTCCACCTTAGACGATTCCCACTCTACCCCTCCTATCCCTGCACCTCCTACTGAACCTATGCACTTTCCTATAATCTCCACTCGCAGGGTTTCTGGTGTGTTATCCAGGTTGGATGTGAGTAAGGCGCATGGACCGGACGGAATACCCCCTCGTGTTCTGAGGGAGTGTGCTGAAGCCCTGGCCCCTGTGCTTGCTCGCCTCTTTCGCCTTTGCCTCAAAACCAAAACTTTTCCTTCTTCTTGGAAGCATGCCTTGGTTCAGCCCATCCCGAAGAAGGGTGACCATTCTAATCCCTCTAACTATCGCCCCATTGCCCTAACTTCATCCCTCTCTAAGATTTTCGAAACTATCTTGAACTCCCATTTTCTCCGTCACCTTGAACGCCTTTCTCTTTTGTCGGATCACCAGTATGGCTTTCGCCAGGCAAGATCTACTGGTGATCTGCTCTCCTATTGCACCCATCTTTGGTCATCCTCTCTTAGGGATTATGGGGAAACTTTTGTCGTGGCCCTCGACATCTCCAAAGCATTTGACAGGGTATGACACAAGTCTTTGCTATCTAAACTTCCCTCTTTTGGTTTCTCTCCCCCACTTTGTTCTCTCATCTCTAGCTTCCTTGAGAATCGATCCATGGCAGTTGTTGTCGAGGGATCGATTTCTCGCTCTTTCTCTACCAATAGTGGCGTCCCACAGGGTTCTGTTCTTTCACCAACTCTCTTTCTTCTTTTTATCAATGATTTACTTCACACTACAACTAATTCTATCCATTCTTACGCCGATGATTCTACTCTTCACTCTTCCTCACATTTTCCCCTTCCTCCTAACTCTCAAACTAGATCTGTTTCTAGAACTGATATCATTACTTCTATCAACGCGGATCTGTGCAGCATCTCTGAATGGGGAGATACAAACTTGGTTAAGTTCAATAGTAACAAAACTCAATATTTACCAATTACACTTTGTAAAGTAGACGATCTCCCACCAATTACATTTCGGGACGCTATCATCCCCCAAATTCTGAAATAAATATGTTAGGCCTCACCATTTCCTCCAATATGTCCTGGAAATCACACATCCTTAGTATAACTAAAGCTGCCTCCCGAAAGTTGGGAATGCTGTACAGATACCGCAGCTACTTCACTCCTGAGCAGTTGCTCCAAGTATATATAGGGATTCATTCGTCCTAACTTGGAGTACTGCTCTCATATCTGGGGTGGCTCTTCTTCTGTCCAACTATTAGATAGGGTGGAATCAAAGGTATTTCGTCTTATTAACTCTCCTCCTTTAGTCGACAATCCCTCTCCCCTTTCTCTTCGTCGCAATGTTGCTTCACTCTCTCTTTTACAGGTACTTTAACGGGCAATGTTCAGGGGATTTGGCATCCTGTGTACCGCCGGTAAGGCCGTGGGTTCGTAACACACTAGGGTGTGTCATAGGAGGGAAGATCAGCTAAAACTAATGGCCCATCACTTTTTTGGTAGATTTTAGTGTATATAAACAGAAAATAATTTCAGTTTCAATATTTTGAAACCTTTTGCTAGGTAAATTTTAGCGTGAAATTTATCGAAAATCTAACGTACAGCTGCATTAGTGCATTACAATTAAATAGTGAACATTGCTTTCTGACTTCATTCTTTCACAACCCAACTAACAATATTTTTTTATGTTTGAGATTCTGATGCATTTATAAGTTGATAATATTTGCCATGGCTGCTTGTGTCAGGACGAGGAACCAAAAATCCAGCCATCTCAGTCACTATCTTGGGTCTGGGAGAGAGCTCCTGAAGTCGGAGTTGCCTACATTGAGAGATGCTTTGAGATACGGTGTTTTAATCAGGCAAATCAGTGAAAAGAACCAAAGAACTTACACAAACAAAGACATTGCCAGTGATATGACCAAAGCTGTCTTGGCACAGTACACTCTGGCTAACGCTCAGTTCAAGCCTCCAGTCATAACAAGTCAGAAGATGATTAGTGAGAGACTGCTAGCCAGTTGGGAAAAGGCAAGAGATATCTCTCTTGGGAGAGGAAAACTTGCAGTTAAGGACAGCTTTGCCAAGCAACTGGACCAGTTATTTGACATAATTACTTGCAAGTGCCCAATTGTTCTCTGTCCTGAGTTTGGATGCGATCGTGACTGTAAATCCGAGGCCCACATCTCCTGTATTTGCAAGCGTGAACTGAAGATTCCTGTGATCGAACTGGCATTTGTCAAAGCACAGAGAGAGAAGACTGGCAGTATAGGGGCTCTCATGATTTCTAGCCAAGATATTCCGGAGTCCAAGAGACAGGAGGCTGCCACAGAGAGACAGAAGAGGAGAAGAGTTGCCGAGGAAAAGAGACTTGAGAAGGCCCAGGGTGAGGTAAAAAAGGCCGATGATTGGAGTCAAGCTGATTCAGAGTTTAACGACTTCCCCATGGCTGATCCGAGTGCTGACCAGGAGAATGGTGACTTTGTCCCTAACCCAGAAAATAATGATCCCAAACCTTCCAGGCATAACATTCGAAATAGGAAAGATATCCCGAGCATAGCTCTGGCCAGCATGCGACACCACACTGGTCTCAGAGAAACTGCAGAGATAGCAACAGCTGCCTGGATTGACGGTGGTTTGATAACACCTGATGATGTTCACCTGGTGATAGATCATAACAAAGTAAGGAGAGCTCAGGAGAAACTTGTCAGTACCTAGAAGAGGAGTTTGATAAGGGGATAAGTGAAAATGGAATCAATTGTTTGTTCTTTGATGGGAGAAGAGATGACACTAAAGTGTTCATGAAAGTTGGAGATTCTGACAAGTTGTTCCCTGCCATGGTGAAGGAGGAACACTACTCCTGCTGCAGTGAACCAGGAGGGAAGTATTTGTGACATTTCACTCCAGAGATAGATGACATCAGGAAACCAGCTGAGATAGTGGCAGATAACATTGTGAACTGGCTCAGAGAGAGGAACGTAGACCAGACCCTGCAGGCCATTGGAGGGGAGAGCACCAACACGAACACAGGGTGGCAAGGGGGGGGGGGGGGGTCATACAGTGGATAGAGCGGAAGATTGGGAGGAAGCTGGTCTGGATTGTTTGTTACCTCCACACCAACGAGTTGCCACTCAGACATCTGATCCAGGAGCTGGATGGCAAGACTCTTTCAAACAACAGATGGTCTGGTCCTCTTGGCAAGATGCTGGACTCTGCCACTGAGTTAGAAATAAATTCGAGCTTTGAAAAAATCACAGTTGGCCCTCCACTCGTTGAGCTTGCACATACTGTCATTGACGACCTGAGTACTGACCAGTACTATGGTTATATGATTTGCAGTGCCATCAAAACTGGGGTCATGCCTGATAGACTTGCTTACCTGCAGATAGGTCCAGTCTCACATTCTAGGTGGCTCACAACGGCTCTCAGGTTCTGCAGAATTTGGGTCGCTCATCATAAACTGAAAGGGAACCAGCTTCATAACCTGAGACTTATTGTCCAATTCATCGTGAGTGTCTACTTGCCAAATTGGTTCAACACCAAGGTCAAGTCATCGTTCTCCGAAGGTCCGAGGCATGTTCTCTTCCAGCTTGAGCTCCTGAGGAGTCAGCCAAGGAAGGTTGTTCAGATTGTGGAGCAGACTGTGAGGAGATCTTCCTGGTATGCTCATCCCGAGGCAGTTCTGCAGACAATGCTCTGCAGTAAGGATGAGGAGGAGAGAAGAGTGGCAGTCAAAAAGATCTTGGATATGAGACTTATGAGAGGATCTGGGCATGACGAATCAGTTGATGACGATTCCTTCAGGGCCAGGAAGACTCCTGAAGTCAATCTAGGTGCCAAGACCCTCACTGATCTCATAGATCTGGATAACATCCAGGCTGGCAGTGAGCCCCCTCTTACCTGCAGCCTCACCAATGTTCAAGTCAGAGCTTTCCTGGACAACCCCATGCATGTCCCTGCCTGGCCCTCGCACACCCAGAGTATAGAGCGTTGTGTACAGCAAGTGAGCGAGGCCAGCAGTCACGTGTACAGCCAGGAGAGGAGGGAAGGCTACATCCGAGCTCAGGTGGTCAGCAGGGAGGTGATGAGTAGAAACAGAAGCAAGAAAGACATGTTCTCTATGGTGTGCAGCAACACCGGGTCGTAGTAGTAAAACCGGTTTTTGTATTTGATGATTTTGTTTTCTAAAGGAATATTAAATTTAATAAATGTGTCAAGATCATTCGTTTCACTATTCTGGATCATTTTCATCCTAATAAATTAACCTGATACATTTACTTTACTTTAAATAAGCTATTTAGTGGTGTTGGTAAAAGGGTGGGAATACTGAATTTTCGTAAGATTTCAAGTTAAAATTTACCTAGCAAAAAATAAAAACTTTTCAAATCTGAAGATATCACATGATTCTGCACATAGAACTACATCATTAATACCATGGGCCGATTTTTCAAACTCAAAAAAAAAAAATTCGCCTTCGTATGACACACACTAGTAACACACGTCTTGCCCGCGGTGCCCACCATTTCTCTGTGGATGTCGGTCACACGAGAATAACCCGTTATAGTACCTCCTTCTTTCCTCACACAGCCAAACTGTGGAATGCTTTGCCTTCTTCTGTGTTTCCTTGCTCTTACAATCTGTCTCACTTTAAAAAGCTGGCTTTCCGGCATCTTCGTGGTGTAGATTAATACAGTATAACCTTTTTTTCTATATTTTCAATTTCTTTCCGTTCTTTTTTTCGCCCCCTAGGCTTCGTTGTGGGTCGTTTGACCTGTGCCCGGGTTGGCAATTCCCGTAAAAAAAAAAAAAAAAAAAAAAAATAGGGAAATGGCCTTTAAGGGCTGATATGCCTTTATTATATTGTCTTAGCTAAAAAAAAAATTTCAGAGAAAACATATTTATAAACGCCGCAATTTCAATATGTTTTATAGTGAGACGGTCGTATTTATGGCAAATGTTGGAAAAGCTGTTAGAGTATTTATAAGTTAAAGTAAAGTTAAGTTAACCTAACCTAGCATAAATTATCACTTGCCGTGGGCGAACTGACTGTTACTGAGACGGGGGAAGCTGCTGTGAAGTCCTCTATATTTGCTTAAGTCACATTTTCATTAAATAATCAAACTCCAGCTTCCAGTGAACCTGTTTTATTATGCACCTAATTCAGCCTAATGGAAGTTTACCAAAACGAAATAATGTAATTGGTGATGAAAAATTAGAGCTTGCAATATTTCACATATTATATCATGATCCACTGTATCAAAGGTGTTTTTGTATGTAATATTACCATCCTTGTAATAATGCCCTCCCAGTGAAATTTGCCTCTACCCATTTTGATATTTTTGGGCATAAACCTCCCCTGTTTATATTTTCCAGATAGAAACTCACTTATAAAACTGCTAAAAAAATGCATTAAGTGACTTAAATGGACTTAATTTATTAATATATGCAACAAAGTTTTGAGATGATTTTCTCCCAGTGAAATTCAGCGAGTGTGTAGGGTGGGGGTGTGGTGGACCACCTGTAATCTTTTTAAGATTAAAGTGGTACTCACTGGGATTAGAGGTACAGTATTCTCACAGGGCGTTACTGAATATTAGGTGTTCTTCCTAACACTATGACTTGGAGGATTACCTTAGCCGATAGGTCAACAACTGCAAATATGTTGCCTGTATAACAAGTGAACTAACGTGTCGTGGGTTGAGTACTGGGGAGTGGGTGTGTAAGGCCCCAGCCAGGCAGGCCTACTCCCGCGGTCACCCCCGGCCATGTGGTGAAGGTCTGTATAAACAAACCCCCCTTTTATGGTGCCACGCTGGGTAGTTCTATTGAAACTAAAATTGACTTTTATACTGTATCTAACCAGAAAAACAGAGATACTATTAAGAACAAGTGAAGTGTAATAAAAGTGCTTATAAACTGAGAATACTCCTGTTACCTTAGTCCCCCCCCCCCCCTGACACCACACTCCCTCCGCTCCCAGGAGGCCCTCCTACCCTCACACCGTTGATGTCAGGCTCCCCTCTCCCCTTGTCCTATAAGAGGGTTTACGCCTCAAGGACATCGATGGCCTACATGTCGCCTCTGTGCCCCAGTGTATATGACCTAGATTCCATCTAAATCTAACCATGGCAGGAGTCATCGCTGGGCGGCGTTCTGCCTATGTCCTTGATGAAGAAGATGAAGAGGACAGTCATAGCGACACTGAAGCTGGCTTTCAGAAGTTTCAGACACGTCAGCAGAAACGCAAGATGAGGACCCAGGGAAGGAAGCAGAGGAGAGCCAATAGGGGCATCTCCCCCCCACCCCTCCCATTGCTCCCCGGGCTAAGTACATGCGCCTTGCCTTCCCCGAGAATGCAACCAATTTGATGAAGATTAATTGGTTGACTGCCCTGAATAAGGATTATGGCATGGCTAAGCTGAATGTTGTCGTGCCAGGTAACACCCCTCGTTTTGTCTATGTAGGCCGAGAGGAAACAGAAGCTATCCAATGCTTCATTGATGGAAAGGTCGGCTCAATACAGCTTATTAAGCGAGATGAACCTGTTCGACCCCAAAAAATGAAGGAATACCTTGTCACCCAATTCCCCAAGGGTATTCCCCCCAAGAGAGCTCTGTCACTTCAGGGCGTCCACAGTGCAAGAAGACTATAAGGATGGTGCACAACTTAGTAGGATCATCATTGTTTGGAAAAGGAAGGAACCACCTCCTGAGAAGTACAGCTTCTTTGGCAGCACGTACGGTACCCCTAGTAACATCAGTCGGTGGATTCCTCCCCCTGTGGTGTGCTACAACTGCTTTGGGGTCAATCATGTGCGAAATACTGTCACAAGCCAGCCACCTGCGGCTACTGCGCAGGAATGCATAGCACAAGCAGCTGCCCCATCAAGGAAGGTGCCTCTCAGGACGGAAGAGAGCAGGACTCCCCATTTGAGTGGCAGTGTGCCAGATGCAGGAAGAAGGGTGTGACGGCCTGGCATCCAGGTTGCCTTGGGAGCCCGCCTCCACCCACAATAGCGGTCACACTCAGTGACGCCAACGCCAACGCTACAGTGTCGCCGCCAACGCCTGAAATCAACAGCTACACCTCCCCACCCAGGAGGCAGTGTTACAGGTGCAGGGAGGAGGGTGTGACGGCCTAGCATCCAGGTTGCCCTGGGAGCCCGCCTCCACCCACAAAAGCGGTCCCACTCAGTGATGCCAACAGCAACACTGCGGGGTCGCCTCCAGCACCTGAAATCAACAGCGACACCTCCCCACCCAGGGGGCAGTGCCCAGGTCCAGGGAGGAGGGTGTGACGGCCTTGCACCCCAGTTGTCCTGGGAGGTCGCCTCCATCCACAATAGCAGTCCCACTCAATGATGCCAATGCGGCCAGATCGCCTCCACCACCTGAAGTCAACAGGCACAGTGACTCTCCTTCGTCAGCCAATGCAGGTCAGGTTAAAGCCTGCCAAGTAAGTGTACCAGTGAACAATGACAGTGATAGTGTTAGTGGAGCTTCTGAAGGAGCTCGTGCCTCCTCTCATAATGATGCCAACTTGAGGGTGAGTAGCCAGAGCGAGACCGATAGTGATGGTAGCATGAATGGGGAGAATGAGCCCCAGACTGCCAGCGTGGTCTCTACAATAGTCCCAGGTCTGCAGACTGTTCATGACCCTGTAAGTTTTCCATTGTTTACGGAGGAGGAACTCGCGGGACTGATGAAGGAACCCGCGTATAAAAATCCTACTGGAATAAGGGCTGTGAAGAACATTATCAGGAAATCCAGAGGTACAGAAATTGGAATGGTCAGCTTATTGGTCAGGCTGATCTATGAAGCCAGCGTGCGACTCTCTACGTTAAATTCAAGGTGGGAAAAGTAACACGAACGCTTAGGTTCATTTCATGGAACATCCGGAGTGTTAATCGCAGAATTAATGATCTACAATGGTTTGTTAAACTTTTTGACATTGATGTAATTGGCTTACAAGAACCTTACACGTCCAGCACCCAGAAGAAAGTTGCACCCAGGATAGCTGGGTTTAAAGCATATAATAGTGGAGCAGGAAGTGGCCTGCTCACATATGTAAAGAATGGTCTGGTCTGTAAATGGATTAAAACTCACAATGATGAAAGTATTCACTATCAACAATTTACAGTAAAGACAGCAAACAGTCAATTTTCGCTGTATAACATCTATGTTCGGTGTAATGAACTGCGAGCGGACGTGTTACCAAAGCCATCAGGTAACAATGCTATGCTGTGTATGGGTGACTTTAACTCTCGTCACACTGTCCTCGGTGATGTCCAGTGTAACTCTAATGGGAGGGTGTTCGTGAATTACATCAATAATCATAATATCACTGTATACGACACAGACAAAGTGACACATCTGATGGGGGCAGACTTGATTATGTGATTGGGTATAACCTAGTAGACAGTAATGTCAAGGCTAAGGTCATCTCAGACTACCTTGTCAGTGATCATTATGCAATACTTACTGAATACACTGTTGCTGATGTCAAGTGTGAACCCCATCCTAAGCTCAGAATTAATATCCCAGATAATCTTAAACTGCACTTCAAGGCCTACATCCACAGATGGTATGCTGGATATACACCTGGGTCAGTGGATGAATTTTGCTGTGATCTTGTAAATGTCATTACCACATATTATACCACCTGGGTTAAGTCAAGGAGGAAGGGGGGCAGCACTAAACCACCTCTGTGGACACATGACCCCATCCTCACCAAAGAAGGAGAGAATGTAAAACAGTTTGCCAACACTTATAAGCAAAATAAAACTAGTGATAACCTTTTGGCATTCCTCAAAGCTAACAGAGAATTTCGTGAACTCAAAGGTCAGGTGAGAAACACCTATTAGGAACAATTCTTACAGGGGATTAATAGAACAACCACTCTAGCAGAAATGTGGAAGAAAATTAGAGCCATTACCAAGTCACCCACCCCAGTCCAGCTTCATCACAGCCCTGCAGAATATGCTGACATGCTATTAGACCAATGGTCTAGTGTGTCACGAATCACTTCCCTGCCTCCTGACATACAACAATATCTTAACACCTCACACATTAATAGGGGATTCAATATTGAAATAGCCTGTTCCTCACCAGACCTTACCGACCAGTTTCCTATAACGCACCACGAACTAACAACAGCACTAATGAAAGGTGAGTCATCCTCCCCTGGTGAGGATGGCATAACCTATAACACCCTGAGATTGTTGAATGAGATCCCTAACCATCCACTGCTTGACCTGTATCAAATGAGCCTCACACAGGGTATTCTGCCTAAGACATGGACTCATGGAAACATAGTTCCAATCCCTAAAGCTAATTCTCCAAACTTCAGGCCAATTTCACTTACATCCTGTATGTGTAAAGTCCTTGAAAGAGTTGTTCTAAACCGTCTCATGTTTCAAGTCAAAGACAAACTCGCCCCTAATCTGTACGGGTTCATGCCCGGGCGTAGCACACAGACATGCTTTGCAGAATAACTTGTTCACTCAAAAGATAAGACACAAACAGCCTTCATAGACCTTAAATCAGCCTTTGATGTAGCTAATAGAGACATTATACTTGAGCAACTAGCTAATTTTGGCATACAAGGTAACCTCCTGACATGGATAAAGGGTTATCTGTCCAACAGGTATGCCAGTGTTCTGTTTAGGGGAGTTAAAAGTACCAGAATGAGATCATTTGAGCTGGGCACGCCTCAGGGAGGAGTGTTAAGTCCTATGCTCTTTAATATACTAATGCACAAGCTTATTGCTGAAATTCCAGTTCAGCCAAACGAAGCCGTAATATGCTATGCTGATGATATCTGCATTATGACACAAACCAAACTCAGGCTCCAAGCCTTGCTGGATGTATTTGCTCGGAGAACTGTTGAATGAGGTCTCATAATATCTGTTGACAAGACGAGGGTCCTCAATCCTCGTCCTGCTCACCCTCTGCCTCTTGATTATAACATTAACAGTATGCCCTTGGAACTATGTAGCTCCTATAAATATCTTGGAATTTGTGTGAATGATGCAAACTTTGTCAGCAACCTTCGTGCCAAACTAATGCAGCGCATTAAACCCCTCAGAACCCTTATTGGCAAGGGCTATGGAATTAACATCACCTATGCTCGTACTTTCTATCTTCACTTCATTCGTTCTGTAGTTGACTATCATGCTCTCCATCTTGTGGCTATTCCACCTAAACAACTCAACAGCCTTGAGGTAGTGCAAAATGAAGCCATGCGCATCATCCTAGGTTGCCCAAAATCAACCAGAATTGTAAACATGAGGAAAGAGCTCGGACTGCCCTCCCTATCTGAGAGGATAGCCCTACTTAATACCATGTTTTGTGTCAAAGTTTTGAAGAACAATGGTTCTCAAACTACAACTCAAACTGAGTTGATGTTCTATCTAAGTAATCCCGACCATCTCGCCAACCTTCCACAAAAGACTCTCTTTGGGGCGTGGCTTCATAAAAGTGTTGCAGATCTCCTGAAACTGAATGTCCCAATCACCCCAGACGAACCCATTAATGCCATTCCTCCTTGGCTGGACATATCAGTTCCTATTAATTACACTCCTGTTGGTAGTAAGCAAATGTTAAACACCGATGTGGTGAGATGTGTCACACTAGAAACTATTAACAGACACATAGAAAGTATTAAATCAAGTGAATGTTATGCTTTTACTGATGGTTCTGTGCAGACAAACACAGGTAGAACAGGCTGTGCAATTGTAATATATAAAGAAAAAGAGATGATAGTGTCAAACAAACAAAGGCTGAACAACTGGGCCAGCACAACACAAACTGAACTAACTGGAATCTACTTAGCCACAGACTACCTCAAAGAAAATGGAGGTGGGGTGATATTCTGTGACTCTCAAAGCGCTTTGAAATCAATGAACAGCCCGTCAGGCTCTATGTCTAAAGTTGCATGTGATATTAAAAGGAATGTGATAACTGCCAATGAGAACAACTTTCGTATCGAATTTGTGTGGATTCCGTCCCATGTTGGAATCAGGTATCATGACCGTGCTGATAGACTGGCCAATGAGGCATGTAAGAAAGAAAATGTTGACCGCGACCTTGGTCTGTCCAATGCCGTAATTAAAAACATTCAAGTCAGAATCATGAACTCTGATCTAGAAGAAGTGAGAAATGCAGAGAGACTTGACAGTTGTAGCATTAGTAAATATGACAAATTTTGTAACAAGAGGTACCGGTATGGCCAGCATAAGGACAGAACCAGACAATCAGATTCAGATTCAGATTGCCCCGGAGGGGGCTAGTTTATTGGGCACCCCCTTACATCCTGTGCAAGGTGAAGCGCAGAAGCGTTTACAGTGCCCAACTGGGAAGCATGCGGAGTTCATGCTTGCCTTTATGACTCATGCATTAAGGGCATAAAAGGCCTGAAGGGTCATGGGTTTTGTCAGCAAGTTACATAAAGTGACAATGATGAGTGTGTGGGGGGAAAATTCCCGGTACAATTTATCTGTTTATGGCAAAATGTGGCAGGTCCCTAATAATGTCAAGCGCCAGGCCTGTCACTAGGAGGAGGGATATCTGGTCAGGGAGGGAAGAGGTGCCACGAACCAGACAATGTGATGTAGTCGTGGCCAGAATTAGGCTAGGATACAGACATCTGGCAAGTTAGTAACGCTGTACCCATACCGGAACACTCAGCATGTAAACTTTGTGATAAACCTTTAAAGCATACACTTGAACACTATATTATTGAATGTGACACTGTCAAAGACTTCAGGCCACCTGACTTACTGTATCTTGAACTATGTAATTACTTCATTGAATCAGGTGTGCTTGAGGACATTCTTGCTGTTTATCCCAAATTTGCTAGCCCACACTGATTAGTCTTCAATTAGAATATGACTCCAATGTATGTGATCCACTGACCTATATATGTTACTGGTGAATGTGATGTATTTCCTTCTTTGTGTACGAACCTCTGTCCTGCGTGGCAGTGAACAGTGGCATTACCCATATGAATCTGACCTATATATAGTGTCAATGAATATGATGCATTCTTTGTGTACGAACCTCTGTCCTGTATGACAGTGAAAAGTGACATTACCCACATGAATCTGACCGACGTATATGTATGTATGTGTGCGTGTGTGCATGTATATGTACGTGTACATGTATATGTGTATGTATATACATATATGTATGTATATGTGTGTGTGTGTGTGTGTCTACATATATGTATATGTACTGTCAATGAATATGATGCAACTCTTTGTGTACGAACCTCTGTCCTGCATGGCAGTGAACAATGACATTATCCATATGAACCTGACCTCTATACATTTATAGTTGTTAATGAATATGATGTATTTCTTTGTGTGTGAACCTCTGTCCTGCGTGACAGTGAGAAGTGATACCACCCTCAGTGTCAAGACCTGACTGAATTACTCAGAATAGGCAAACTGTACTACAAGCTCTGCCAATAAATTTGTTAAAATTAAAAACCAGTGAAATTTGCCTGTATCCATATTAATATTTATAGGTAAGAACGACGCCAGTTTATATTTTCCAGATAGAAACTCACTTATAAAACTGCTATAAAGTTGCATTAAGTAACTTAAATAGACTTACTTTATTAATATATGCAACATAAAGTTTTGAGATGATTTTCTCCCAGTGAAATTTGCCTCTATCCATTGGAATATTTCTAGGCAAGAACGTCACTATTTTATATTTTCCTGACAGAAACTTACTTATAAAACTGTTAAAAAAGTTTAATAAATTACCATAAATGTGCTTACCAGATTAATACTAGCGCTAGTAAGATGGGATGACTCCAGCAGCTTGCCTTTGGCAATAACAAATTGACAGGCAGCACAGCTTTTACGAAAGTCGTATTAGGACAGGGAACACAGCTTTTGCACTGTCATAATATGGGCCGTAAAACCAATAATGTAAAAAAAAAAACCATTTGTAAAATTACCAATACGTGTTTCTTTGTACGTTAATCGTATTGACAAGAAATATTCAATAAAACTAACAAAATAGTTGAGACTGTGTGTGAGAAGGACCTAGGTGTGTATGTTGACAATGAGCTAAAGTTCTCGGGCCATTGTGAGAAGAAGGTAAATCAGGCAAATGAATTATTGGGTCTTATAAGAAGGTCGTTCAGATATCTTGACGGTCCGTCCCTCGTAACGATCTTCAGGAGTGAAGTGCTTCCCCATCTGGAGTACTGTCACCCCCATCTGGTCCCCGAGATATGCTAGGGACTGTCAGTTGGTTGAAAATGTTCAAAGGAGGGCCACCAGGCTGGTGCCTGCACTTCGGCACCTCAGCTATCCTGAGAGATTGAAGCGCCTGAACTTGCCTAGCTTATACTACAGACGGGCAAGCGGGGGACCTAGTTGAGGTGTATAAGCATCTCAGGGGGCACTACTCAGTTGAGTGTCCTTACTTGGAGCTGGCGGACGCTCGCCCCACAAGGGGTCACAGCTCAAGATTGAAAAAGCCGCAAGTCCAGAAAACCGAGAGGGCAAACTTTTTCGGAGTGAGGGTTGTAAACTCCTGGAACAATCTACCAGAGAGTGTTGTGACGGCACCGAGTGTGAGCTCTTTCAAGAGAAGACGACCAACACTGGAGCGGGTTCAGGTACATTCAGGAGCCGGTGCATGCCCAGTATTTGCCAACAGTGCGTGACAGAGACGTGACCGATCGCCCGGGCGGCTAGCGAGCCGATCTTTTGGTGAAGAATATAAATGAAGAGACGTGACCGATCGCCCAAGCGGCTAACAAGCCGATCAGTGGCGAAGAGGATAAAAGTAAAAAAAAAAGTATCCTCATATATGAAAAGCCACCTCTTCAAAGTTTGGTGCAATTACTTCGTTTTCATGCCACCACACTCTTTCGTGCGCTGCACTAAAAGGTTCTTCGCATTTAAAAATACGTCTTTCGATATAAAGATATTCTTCAAGGGAAGATGTTTAATAATATGGCCGTCAGCCTCCCTCATCTGGAACATTCCTGCTGTGCATGCCTGGTCACATCTTGTGACATTTATAATTATGATTTGCCAATAAAGATTATTAAACATATAGTAACAATTTTACCACATAATTTGTATACTGGTTTTTATAAATTGATTTACAAATAAATAAATAAAAATAGTTTGAGCATTTGTCTTCCTTTCCATTAATGTTGTGAGTATTCGTCTTGTGAATATTCGTCTTGAGAGCATTTGTTTTAAGAATACTGTACTGTATATGCGTGAGCATTTGTCTTGAGAGCAAATGTCGGCACATTCTTTTTGGTTCACTATAGCCAAGGAGTCAATGATACATAATATTTCAAAACGAACTGAAAGTGAAAGTTTATGAAATGAAGCTGCAATAATTCAAATTTGAACACTACTGACTGATACAATATTCATACTACTTTACTGCAAATCTGTTATGTCTACCTCAGGTTTCTGTAAGTATCAATCTCACCGTCACTTAACATACCATTACAAGTAGAAGCTAGTTTAAACCAGATCATAATCTTAATGTCTTATCATATCGGTGATTCTATTTACTCCTATTGCTTACTCAATGACTCGCTTTACAGTCTCGAATCACTGAACCGATTACAGCACTAACAGCCTTTCTCTTATAATTGTCGTAGTATTTCTAGTTTTTTATTATTTTTGTTTATAATTTCCAGTATTGTATTATTTTTGTTCATATAATCTCAGTAGCCAACTACATTAGCTGATTTCTAGTCTCAATATTTTCTAGCAGCTGGTGGCTAAACTGTGTAAGTGTACTGCATTTTTTCAAGTTGACCAGCATCAAACTTTATTAAAGAAAAAATAGTGAAAGTGTCCCTCACAAACGTTTAGTACAATGAAATGCAAATGTGGTGTCGTGAAATTTGGTGAAAACATATGCCGAAGGGCAAACTTTTGGTGCACTCTACCTTATGGTAGGGCTCTCATAATGTTTCACGAGTTATATTTAATCTCCGGACAAAACTGCGACACGACTTTTGTCTTTGTACACACTTCTTGATTTTTATCGAGCAAATGAATGATATCCCGTTTGTTTTTCATTGGCCAGAAACCTTTGTCTTTTAATGTTATATTCTAGCCTGTTTTAAAGGTAAATAGAAAAGCCATAGTGATTTTATTACCTAGACCAACAAGAATTAGAATTCTGACGGACTTTATGTCTTGTTTTTACACCCATAAAACAGTAGTAATAATAATTATAATTTTAATAATAATAAATCTTATTGTATTTGGGGTCCAACCAAGGTTTAATATATATATTAAACCTCCTTGGGTCCAACAGTGAGTATTTAAGTTTACTGTTGGGAAAATCGAAGGTACTACAGTGTAGTGCCGAGCAAACCGCCTCTTTGGGTGCTGGAAACTTGGATGAAGGTCAATGTGAAGTAGCCTCAATATCCCAAATGCCCTATCAAGCCAATGACCAACTTGCATATAACCTTATTAATTCGTGGAATCTTTGATTGGCTTAGCCACAGTCGTTGTGATCCAACAAGTAACTGTAACTTTACTATGTAAAAACCGACAGTTTTGATTACTTACCTTAATGGTAGTTTCATATGGGACGCCCTCCATGCTGCTGGCCGCCCCCATATGGCTTCTTAGATAGTTGACAGGCGCCAATAGCTTCCGCGATTGTCGCAAGGATACTGACATCTTCCCTGTCCTTACTGTGGGACGAAAGGTTATTGTATTCTTAAACCCCAAATTGTGTAGTATTAAAGAACTGTAAATGTAGCTGAAACTATCTCTTCATATAGTATATAGAAAAGTTAAGAAAGGCGAAAATCACTTACTTGGTTACTATCAGAACCTAACAAGACAGGTAAAAACAGAAATTAGGAAAGCAAAGAGAAATTATGAAATCAAGGTAGCAAACGAATCGAAAAATAACCCCAAAGCTTTTTATCAACTTTATAAATCAAAGGTTAGAGATACAATAGGTCCCCTTAAAACTACGACAGGAGAAATGACTGATGATGAGTTAGAAATGTGTAGTACGTTAAATAGTCATTTTCGCTCAGTATTCACAAATGAAAACCTAGCACAGTTTCCAGAAGTTCATAAGGTATATAACGACAGTATAGAAAATATGTTGATGAATATCAATATTACTAGTAACGATGTTCTTAAAGTAATTAACAAATTGAAGCCTCATAAATCGCCTGGTCCAGACGAGGTATATGCTAGAATATTAAAAGAATGTAGAGATGAGTTGAGTAATCCATTAGCAGTTTTATTTAATAAGTCATTAGAATCGGGCCTAGTGCCAGAAGCTTGGAAACTTGCAAGTGTAGTTCCGATTTTCAAAGAGGGTGATAAATCAATTGCATCAAATTACCGTCCCATTAGTCTCACGTCAATCATAGGCAAGTTGCTAGAGTCAATTATTGCTAAAAAAAATCAGAAGCCACCTTGAAACATTCACCTTAATTCATTCTTCTCAGCACGGGTTCACCCAGGGACGTTCTTGTCTCACAAATTTGCTTAGCTTTTTCTCAGAAGTATATGAAGCGGTAGATAATGATAAGTCATATGATATAATTTATTTAGATTTCAGTAAAGCATTCGATAGAGTCCCTCATGAGAGATTGATAAGGAAGGTAGAAGCACATGGAATAGGTGGATCATTATTAAAATGGACTAGGTCATGGTTAACTGGTAGGAAACAAAGAGTCAGCATAAAAGGATTAAAGTCAGACTGGGGTGCGGTCAAAAGCGGAGTTCCCCAGGGATCTGTATTAGGCCCTCTGCTGTTTGTTATATTCATTAATGATCTTGATTTAGGCATAACTAGTAGGATTAGTAAATTTGCAGATGATACCAAAATGGGGAGAGTGATAAATTCAGACAGTGACTTTGAACACCTTCAAAGAGATCTAGATACCTTACATGAGTGGTCAGTAGACTGGCAAATGAATTTTAATACTGATAAATGCAAGGTACTACAGATAGGGAAGACGAATACAAACGTTAAGTATAAACTAGGTAACACGGAAATAGAAAACTCAGTTTGTGAAAAAGATCTAGGTGTATTTGTTAGCAACGACTTGAAACCTAGAAAACAATGTATTAGCGTTCGCAACAAGGCAAACAGGATTCTTGGGTTCATATCTAGGTCTGTGAGTAACAGAACTGCTGACGTTATCTTGAAACTTTACCTAGCATTAGTGAGGCCACACATGGATTATGCGGTTCAGTTCTGGTGTCCTTATTATAGAATGGACATAGATTCTTTGGAGAGAGTACAAAGTAGAATGACAAAAATGATCCATAATATTAGAAACCTTCCATATGAAGAAAGACTGAAAAGCTTAGGTTTACATTCATTAGAGAGGCGTAGAGTTAGGGGAGATATGATAGAGGTGTACAAGTGGGTAAGTGGGATTAACAAGGGTAAAATGGAAGATGTTCTGAAGCTCAGTAATAACGAAATAACTAGAACAAATGGCTTTAAATTAGATAAATTCCGATTCAGAAAGGATATAGGCAAGCACTGGTTTGGTAATAGAGTTGTGGATATGTGGAATAGGCTACCGAGTGCTATAGTAGGATCGGGGACGCTAGGGAGCTTCAAGACGAAGTTGGATAGGCACATGGAAGTGCTGGGATGGGTGTGAAAGGGATCTGCCCTGTATGGGCCAGTCGGCCTCCTGCAGTATCCCACTTTCTTATGTTCTTATGTGTTCATTGACATTTTTCATAGTACTCGTTTGTCAAGATACGACTAGCCAATGTCAGTGTTTATATTAAATTTATTATATATTATAATCATTAACGACAAAAAACGGTAATAGCAAGTGATTAACAATGCTGAAAGATCCCGCTCCTTTATATCCCTGCCATGTGGCGAAGGTGACAAGCACCGAGATATTTTTGGAATAGCTCAAACATGTAGCACATGCTATCAAACGATAAAATGCGAATCACCTGAAGTATCTGCACCCCATATTAATTCCCCTGAAGTTTAACTAATCTAACACTATTTGGGGGTATGAGGTTATAGGTTAGGTTAGTGTTATGGTGGCAAATCTTTCGGTGAAATAAGTTGGGGTGCATATTCTACGTGTGATCCTAAAAGACAAATGGATAAATATTTTGGTACATGTTGTTCGTTGTCTATAATCCGACTGGAATGATATAAAAATAAAATCATTTTGAGTGTTCAAGTGTCCTAAGTAGCTTAATACCTAACGTGCAGTGTATATTATAATCTCGGCAAAATACCAGTAGCCCTTCTTGCTAAACAAACTTATTTGTTGAGAATAAAACAATGGTTGTAACACCTTGAGTCCTGTCCTCAACAGAGCAGTGTGACAATGTTATTGATTTATTACGGATAAATAAATACTGCACGCCTGTGCTAATTGCTAGGCTATCCGTGAGACATGGACACCTTAAGATAGAAACATTCTGAAAGCAATCCACACAAAGAGAGTATAGCCAATACATTACATTAAGCAGGTCTGTGTTACATGTGATTCGCTTAGTGTTCACTCGGCATAATTACCCCCCCTCCCAACTCCATTAATATGTTATCTCCTCATCGATAATCATATTACCAAATTATCATATACTTTTTCTGTACTGCAAATTATTTTCATATCGTTAGTAAATTTCAACTAACCTAACCTAGGTTAGGTTATATCTGGTTACTTGAAGTAAATAACTTACGATCTGAAAAAAATAAGGGCAATAATAGAAAGATGCTGCTATTTGGAACGACTGTAACCTTTTTAGAAAAAAAAATCATTATTTTGATAACGTAACGTTTACCCATATCTTTTACACAGCCTGCCCTACCAAGTATTGTAAATACGTACTTTCATTATTCAACCCATACCTAATTAATGGGTGATAATATTCAGATTAGAAAAGGACTGCATTTATTTGAATAATTCTATGCTTTACCAACCACACAATTTTTCGCTCTGGATCGTCCCAGGAAAAAAGTTTCAATACTAATATTGTAAGACGGATATGATATGAAAAGAAGACACTGTACCACCAACCGAACTGCTAAACTGTTTATCTAAGACTTACTGTACAAATATTTCGAAAGTAGGTGGTACGAACTTTGCTATTTTCGGTTGTTTGGTTAGCTTAGTTTGTCAACGAAAAATAAACGATTGACAGTATCAGTGGAGAGGATCACACCTGCACCAGTTTCTGTATAGATTTTATCTATACCCGAAAAAAATTGTTGTGATCAATGATAGTGAATTATTAGTAGTACTGGTCTTGTTCGATAACCTTTAACGAATATCGAGTGTAGGATATAAATAGATTTCTGTGCTCAACCATTCCTTCCTTTAAGGTCAAGTGTAAGGACAATGAGTTGAGAGCCTTGGGTAGATTGTCAATTGCCTGTTTACACAAGGTTTGGTCAGGTCACTTACAGTATGTACCCCTGTCAATCTTTGTAAAGAGGACACTAACCTCAATTTCCGAACCATTACCGTACATTAAGTCTAAAATTCAAAGTTGCGCGAGACTGGTAGGAGTTGCCAACCTGTACGGTATAAGTACAAGCATATTTCAGTTTTACTTTTCAAGGTTAAACCAATTGTCCTTGAAGATACAATGGTGTGACAAGATTTATTTTGATCCCAGGAATGTGGTACGAATACGTTTACTAATACTAGAAAAAGATACACTTGAAACGTGAACATTTACTTGATAAATACATGGTTTCGACCATACCTTATAGATATTCACAACGGCTTGCCTTCGAAGTTTCCCACTCAACAATAACGGAGACTACACAAGTAACACAAACCGCACCGAGCCTCACCGAAAACTGTCTGTGAGGGTAGCTGGCAAGGGACTACTAATATACTGATCAGCTGTTGCCTCCGGGCTCCCGAGTCCAAGGTAAGTAGACGTGTCAGTGACTCGGTGACTCAGCGGCCTCAGCCCAGGGTGCACAACAGTCAATAACTTGGCCAAATACTATGGAGGAAATATAAGAAAGTTCGTACGAAAGCTATTGAATTAACCGTGTGCCGCAAGGCCGGTGTAGCAGTTAATAGTGAAGTCTAGGTAAAAATTACTTCAATTGAAGCTGACTGAGGAGCAAGCCACTCGTCCTATGCAGGGTTGCCAACTCGGATTTTCAAATGTCGCTAGGCTGGTACCTAAAAGTAGCTAAATGTCGCTAAATCTTCCATGGAAAGTCGCTAGCTATTATTCCCCCCGTTCAGTAATTTGATGCAAATAATATTTTCATAATGCCGACTATAATGGACGGAGTATAAATAAAATGCATTTTGTAAAAATATCATTTTTCAGATTTTCTCTGAATTGTGGCGCAAGAATATTGCATATTATCCCAGAACACTTTGATCTTTTTAACCTGAGTTCACTGCCTGCCTTGCTGTCACTAAAACATACTTTACACACTTCACTTCAGTGTTCTACCACACGAATAGAACAATGTTCAGCTACAAACATGGCCAGAGTTCCCTCCACTTTTTTTGCTTCACCAAGTTTCTTGAATGGTAAAATTGTCTGTCTTTCTGCACTAAACGGCTCTTCTGCTTTCTTGTGTTTTTTTAGTGTTTTTGTGTTTTTCAATGTCGCACAACTTAGCAGACAAAGTCCACTTGCAAAATTTACGAAATCCTTTTTTATTATCTCCTGGCACCTCCAGAGGCCAGTTTTTGTATCTGTCATCTCTGAGCCATTCCTTCCTAAGTCGCTGCGAATACTGTGGCTAACCCATTTTCTATTGGGACTATGAAGGGTTCAAATTAATAAACAGCATGCAAACAAGCGGAAACTTTCCTTGATGGTTTTTGGCAAAGCGGGTGAACAGTGTCGGGGCAACTGTATGGAGTCTATGGGTCACCCATGGTGGACGCGGATGAGAAGTTTGGAACCAAGCAGGCTTGATAGAATTAATTCTATAAGATGTTTTGCTAATATTCTTTAAAATTTAGCGTATTAATGAAATAAATATTGCATATCTGACAAAGAGGTAAGTTAGCCAGGTGCTACAAAGGCGAAGGTAACAGACAAATAAATGACGACACGGCAACATTAGCCATGGACGGGCTGACATCAAGTGATCACGACCCGTTCAAATGTGTTAAACTTTTCTTATTATTTATTGTCCCTGTAACCCCGTTGCTATATATTATGGCTCGAAATTAGGATAACTGAGTTTTCATGGACAGTCCAAAAGTATCCAGAAAGTCGCTAGATTTCTGTGGATATCTCTAGATTTGCGACAAGTCGCAAATCGCTCTAAAATGTCGCTAGAAAAAAACAAAAAGCTCTAGATCTAGCTACAAAGTCGCTAAGTTGGCAACTCTGGTCCAATGTCTGAATCAAGGTTGCCAGATGTATGACAAGTTTCACGGCCAGAACTCGCGCCATCTCACGGCTAAATCTGCCAAAGTTCGGCCAAATCTTTTTGGATGGAAAGCATAAGGCTATTTTTGCAATCCACACAAAATAAAAGTCTCCCCTACAATATCCACTTAAAATGTCGCAATAAAACCAGACGTATAAGTATGTACGTGTCATAGGAATGACTTCAACTGAGGCTGACTGCGGAGCTGCAGTGTTACATGCATAAGAAAATAAGGAAATATGGAGTCTGCAATAGGCCGGTTGGCCTGTGCATGGCAGCTCCTCTCGAGAGTTGCTACCACTCTCTGTCATCCATGAATCTATCTAGCCTCCTTTTAAAACTTTCCAGCGTTCTAGCACTTACTACAAAGTTGCTAAGCTTGTTTCACTCGTCCACGGTCCACCACTCCACTACCCTATTTGTGAACGAGTTCCTTCCTATCTCCCTCCTAAACATAAACTAATCCAACTTAAATCCGTTGCTACGAGTACTATACTCCTTGGATATTATAAGAACTTTATCTTTTTTTACTTTTATCCTCTTCACCAATGATCTGCTCGTTAGCCGCTTGGGCGATCGGCTCTGATTACTTTTCCTTTTCATTTATCTTCTTCACCAAAAGATCGGCTCGCTAGCCGCCCGGGCGATCGGTCACGTCTCTGTCACGCACTGTTGGCAAATACTGGGCATGCACCGGCTCCTGAATGTACCTGAACCCGTTCAAGTGTTGGTCAAGTCTGGTCTTGAAAGAGCTCACACTCGGTGCCGTCACAACACTTTCTGGTAGATTGTTCCAAGAGTTTACAACCCTCACTCCGAAAAAGTTTGCCCCCACAGTTTTCTAGACTTGCGGCTTCTTCAATCTTGAACTGTGACCCCTTGTGGAGCGAGCGTCCGCCAGCTCCAAGTAAGGACACTCGACTGAGTAGTGCCCCCTGAGATGCTTATACACCTCAACTAGGTCCCCCCTTGCCCGTCTGTAGTATAATCTAGGCAAGTTCAGGTGTTCCAATCTCTCAGGGTAGCTGAGGTGCCGAAGTGCAGGCATCAGTCTGGTGGCTGTCCTTTGAACATTTTCAACCAACTGACACTCCCTATCATATCTCGGGGACCATGCGGGGTGACAGTACTCTAGATGGGGAAGCACTTCACTCTTGAAGATCGTTACGAGGGACGGACCGTCTAGATATTTGAATGACCTTCTTATAAGACCCAATAATTTATTTGCTTGATTTACCTTCTTCTCGCAATGGCCCGAGAACTTCAGCTCATTGTCAACATACACACCTAGGTCCTACTCACATTCAGTCTCAACTAGTGCAGTTTCTTCATCCCGTTGGGACATATGATACGCCTCCTTACCGTTGGTATGCCCCAGGTGCATCCTCTTACACTTCGTGACATTGAATCTCAGCAGCCATTTCATCGACCATCCTGGAGCCCACAGAGGTCCTTCTGCAGCTCTTCACAGTCCTCTTGGTTCTTAATTTCCCGAAATAACTTGACGTCATCAACAAACATTTGTATGGAGGAGTGTACAACGTCAAGCATGTCATTTATGAAACAAACAAACAACAGCGGGCCCAATACACTGCCCTATGGTACCCCACTTGTGACAGGTACGTATGCCATTAATCACCACACACTGCTTGCGGTCATGTAGAAAGTCTTCTATGCACGCTAGGACATTTCCCGAATTCCGTACCCATCCAGTTTGATTTTCAGCCTTTCATGGGGTACACCGTCGAAAGCCTTGGCAAATTCTAGGTAAATATTGTCGATATTACCACCCCGTTCCAGAATATGGGTCCAAATATCCAATACCTTGAGCAGTTGTGTTAAGCAGGAGCGCGCCGGCATAAAACCGTGTTGGCAATCCTTTACAAGGTTGTTTCGTATTAGATCTTCCATTGCGGCATCTCTGATAATACTCTCAAGTACTTTACATATTATGCTGGTCAGGCTCACCGGTCTATAGTTGTTCGTGGAGTGACGATCGACCTTCTTGAAAATAGGACTCACATAAGCCACTTTCTATTCACTGGGGACCATTTGTTCATCCAGGCATTTGAAAAACAGGATCTTCAGGGGCTCTGCAAGCTCGTTGCACAACTTTCTTAGCACTCTAGGATGCACCATGTCAGGCCGGGACTCTTATGGACCTTTAGCCTGGACAGTTTATTTCTAATACCCTCTTCTGTGAACACAATGTGGGTCAGTGCTGTGTCGAACCGTCTGTCCTCAAACGCAGGAAGGTTAGTTGCATCCTTTCTTGTGGACACCGAGGAAAAGAAGCTGTTCAATGCCTCAGCTTTATCCTGGTCAGAATCCGCGTAACTACCATCCACCAGCCTCAGGTCTGATACTCCTACACGCTTTTTCAATTTTGACTTTGCATAGCGGTAAAACGCCTTTGGGTTTGACTTGACCTCGCTTGCAACCAGCCTCTGGAACTCCTTTTCAGCCCTCCTACTCTCTATCTTTGCTTGGTTTCTGGCTCTTGTATACATCCTCCTGTCTTGCTCATCGCTTGACCCAACCCACGTCTCGAATTTCTGGGTTTTCTTCTTAATTTTGTCGACAACCGCATGGTTCATGTGTAGGGATCCCCTCGTATTCCTAGAAGCACTGGGTTTGGTCTTGGGTATATATTTATCGATAAAATGGGTCACTTTACTAGTTATGATATTCAGCGTAGTGTCTGCGTTCTTGTGCCTTAATGAGTCAGGCCAGTTGATACCCCTCATCTCTTCCCTCATCCCATTGTAATTTCCCTTGTAATATTTGCACCTTGGCTTGGCCTTATCCTGAACTAGGTAACAGTTAAATCTGAATGACAACACTATATGGTGACTGTTGCCAACTGGGGCAAGGTGTTCCAGTTTGGCCACCATACCCTCCTCGTTTGTTATGATGAGGTCAAGTGGCTTGGGTGTTTGCTCCCCTCTGTAATGTGTCGGGTCTCTAACATGTTGGAACAGAAAATTTTCTCCTAGAGTTTCTACAAAAAGAGTAACAAGGATATTTAAGTCATTCGGGGTGAACTCGTTTCTCCAGTCGATGTCGCCATAGTTGAAGTCCCCCATGATAAGGAGGTGGCTAGGGTTGAACATTGCCGCGTTGTTTAATATGGTTCTTATGTTCCTTTGATTTAGTGGGCCACAGTTTGGGGATCTGCAGATACACCCGATGATAAGTAAGTCCCCTCCCTTTAATTTAATTTTACACCACTTGGACTCTTCAAAAACATCCTCTTCCTGTACCCTCACCTGGCTGGCTCTGAGGTCTTGTCTAGCATAGATAACCACACTCCTCTTGCAAGTTTCTTGAGAAAGGTTTGTAAATAAGTCCTATCCGTCAGTATTGAACTCTCATTCCTCTTGGTCGATTATCCTGTTCTTGTACAACAGTTCTACAACACATACAATATTTGGTTTGTGTACTCTTATTAGTGTTTCAAACTTCTCTCTCTTTCCGAGAAACGCGTCAGTATTAGTGTACATGACATTCAAGCCAGAATTTGTTCTTACAGATTGCCCCGGAGGGTGCTAGTTTATTGGGCACCCCCTTACATCCTGTGCAAGGTGAAGCGCAGAAGCGTTTACAGTGCCCAACTGGGAAGCATGCGGAGTTCATGCTTGCCTTTATGACTCATGCATTAAGGACGTGGAAGCCTGAAGGGTCATGGGTTTTGTCAGTAAGTTACATAAAGTGACAGAATGATGAGTCTGTGTGTGTGTGGGGGGGGGGGGGGGAGAATTCCTGGTACATTTCATCTGTTTATAGCAAAGCGTGGCAGGTCCCTAATAATGTCAAGTGCCAGGCCAGTGACTAGGAGGAGGGATATCTGGTCAGGGAGGGAAGAGGTGTTGGTAACGGCTGGGGACCTGTAGGAGGAGGTCATAGGGCAAGTGAGGATGTAGTGACGGAGGGTGTGAGAGTCGGGTTGGCCACAAAGTTTACAAACAGTGCGGCCAGGCTCAGGGTTGCCAATGTACTCCCATAGGTACCTGTACCCTTGGCGCAGTCTCATGTATATAATCTGTTGAGATCGAGTCAGAGATTGATACTCTTTGTAGTGGCGGTTGGAGTCACCGGTTACAGCGTCATAGTGGCATAGTGTGACGCTGCCCCGTTGTTTCAGGTGTGTCCATTTTACGTCGAATGCTTCTCGTTGTGTGGCGTGTTTGCGAGATTTGAGATGATTCTGGGAGAGGGCGAGGGTGGCTTCAATATCTTCTTCTTGTGTCGCTTCTTTGGCAAGTCGATCAACAGTGTCACAGGCAGTTATTCCTCTATGTGACGGGATCCAAATAAACTTGACACGGATGTCATCAGTTTGTTCTCGCCTGGCGACGGCGGCTAGGGTGTGTTGGGCGGCAGGGGAGGAGGGGGAGGTTAATTTGAGCCTCGCTAGCGCAGAAGTGCTGTCACTGATTATCAGGAGGTTCCGGCGTTCAGTGCGAGCATAGGTCGCCCCCTCATGAATGCCCGCGAGGATGGCTATGCTTTCAGTGTCAGTGGAGGAGGCCCAGTCGTGGACCCTGATTTTCTTGCGGGCCTGGCACTCAGGAATCCATACAGCTGCCCCAGCGCAGCCCAGCGTGGTGACAGACCCATCACAGTAGACGAGGATAGGAGGGAGGGAGGTAGTAAGAGAAGAGGCGACATCATCACTCTGCTCAAGGCAGTTAAGTTTGAGCATATACCGCAGTTGGGTGGATTTACGACCAGGGAAGGTGTGGACGACAACATCAACACACGGGGAGGTCCACGGCGGTAGAGGTGGATGAGTGTACTCGGGAGGGAGAGAGGTCGAGGGGGTGTAGAGGTGATAACGCAGGATGTCAGCAGCAGTGTGGACGGGCCAGTGTTGAGAGAGGGAGGGAGAGGTAGTGGGGGGCAGGCCGGCGCAGGAGGGAGTCAAGATGTGAGTTCAGTGAGCGAGACAGGGGAGTCGGTTTCTCACTGCGAAGGAGTTTAACACCTAGTGTTATGGTTTTGGGGTATCGGTGGTAAGCATGAGTGGATTATATTATATAAAGATAATAATATGTCGCATTTCTTATTTCTTACCGTAGAGTTCGATACCTTCACACTGATTACTTAAAGGAGATTATGGTGTATCTACGTAGAAGTTCACTCCACCACTCGACATTCCATGATTTATACTTGATAAATGATGATTTAATGAATTCCATTAATTTTCAACATCCATCTAAGTTATTGGTTATACTTTGTCATAACCAATCAGTCATTACCTTTAGTAATAATAAGATAGGATCACAGATACGGGCAGATAATTGCACTTACATTTATTTGTCAAGCTTCCATACAATGATTTACAATTTGCATGGATATATGAGTCACTCACGTTCACGCTGTAATAAAATTAATCTTCTAAAAGAGGTAATTGTTAACGCTCATAGGAGCGTTATTGGTTTGTTGCTGGTGAAATAAACCCTCATCGTTGACGCCTACCATATAATTCTGTCAAAACCTGTTAAAGAACATTTCTCATATAACAAATGCTGTTATCTCAGGACACATATTATGAAATACAATCAATATACAGTACATAGCCTGTTAACATCTTAAATATAACTCGCATGTTATAACTATTGATACAGGACACAATTGGTATAATATGATCAAATTGCAGTACACAAATATACTTATTAAAGTTATTTAGAGTTTCTGAGCAGATTCTAATACTTCACGATCACTCACGTTTTAGGGTCTAGTGGTCTGAACCAACGTGTTGTCTGGCCTGTAGAAATCAGTAGACTACCCTCGAGGGCAATCTCAGCCCGGAGGCGAGGGCCATGTGTTTTCGTATTGAAACACCTCAGCAGATTGGTCAGCAAATTCGTTGTCAACACTATATCTCCTATCTCATCCACACACACACTCTCTCTCTCTCTCTCGCCTAGTTTATCTTATTATGGTTATCCCTCTCTTTCTCTGTCTTCTAGCTTATCTTACTGTCGCGGTAACAGTAATTATCAACTTGGGAACACGTGTGATTATTCTACTGTAGGTATGACTTAGCAGAGCCTTAATTCTTCAAGGGATACATTTACTGTCAGCCTGGATTGATTTTGTCACAACCAGGCTTCAACACAAGTACTTCTTTCCACGGCCATAACAACAAAAAGTACTCTTGGGTTACCACACATAGTCTCGCGTCACTGACAGTCACTGTAGACGGTTGTCGCGGCAAGGAGAACTGGTAAGCGTGACTTGAACTAACCATTTAGGTGCAATAGACCAGCCTGGATTGCTTTTGTCGCAACCAGGCTTCCACACGTGATATTTCCACGGGGATAACAAACCTAGTTTAACACACTTAGTCTCGTGTCGACGACGGTTCACAGGACGGAGTGGCGGTGGAGGACTCTGTGTGGTGTGGTGTCCCGCCCCCTTTCAGGAGGGAGAGGATGGAGACGACGTCTTAACTAACCCATGGCTCAGGGGATACTACTTAAAATGAGGTTTTTGGATGTGAAGCGATGAACAGTACAACACTGTTTCACTGCCCACCCCCCCTAAAGGCTGGCTAACATAAACTAATGTGAAATACATGTCCCAGTTATGCCTCGCCGGGTGTCTTATCTCTAGTAAAACAAACTTTGGAGTTGGTTGCGTGGGTAAGCCTAACGCAACCCATGACACCTAGGGTGGCATTGAGAGCAGTAATTCGATCGCAGACTGGAAGCAGGATCAGTTCACGCTGCATGACTTCTATTCTGGTGGTCATAGGACAGCCGAGGATGAGTCTCATCGCTCTGTTTTGGATTTTCTCTATGCTTTGTTTCTCGCGTTGGGAGGCAACTACAAGGATAGGGGAGGCATAATCTATAACAGCTCTGACAATAGCAACGTACATGAGGCGTAGGACCCTGACAGAGGCTCCTTCGAGGCCGTGGGTAAGGGACTGGAGGGGCCTCGTTCGTTGGCGGCACTGGGAGATAACGTGGGCTGCGACAGCAGAGGTGGTGGCACTAGTAGTGGCACGCACGGGTAGACCAAGGTACCTGTAGGTGCTTACTTGATCGATGTCTTGTCCTTGCAGAGTCAGCGGAGTCTGACGCCGGAAGTGTGAGATGAACTTGGTTTTAGTGTGTGAGATGACTAGCCCGAGTGTTTGACAGGTCCGGGCGAACGTGGAGAGTATAGGTTGTTCATGTTGCACTGTAGTAATTTGGAGGAGGATATCATCAGCGTAGCTTATGATGTGACTGTCTAGGGCGCGCTCAGCAAAGATGACGTTGAGGCGGCAGATGGAGTTCATGAGTACATTAAAGAGTGTAGGGCTGAGTACACCTCCCTGAGGCATGCCAATATCAAGGTCCCTGCTCGTAGAGTAGTGGCCCTGAAACCGGACACGGGCCTGTCGACGGGAGAGGTAGTCAGCAATCCACATGAGGAGTTTGTCCTTCACATCCATGTGAGTGAGACCCTCAAGGATCACTTCACTATTGACTTTATCAAAAGCACCCTTGAAGTCGACGAAGGGGGAGGTTTTGGCTGAGGTGTTCGCCATGTAGTGAGCGATGCAGTGAGCAGTACTCTTTCGGGGGCGGAAACCATAGAATTCAGGGTGCAGGTGGGCTTCAATTTTCCAGTGGAGGCGGTGGCGTATCATGTGCTGCATCATCTTTGAGAAGCAGGAGATGAGGGAGATTCGACGATATTCATCTTGTCTGCCTGGTTTAGGGACTGAGATGGTGGTGGCAGTCTTCCATAAGTGAGGCAGTTGACCAGTATCATAAGAAAGGTTAAATAGACAGAGGAGGGGGTTACCAGGGGTGGCAATAAGGGCATTTAGCACTTCATATGTGACGCTGTCATCGCCAGGGGCGGTGGACCGGCCGCGCTTAACAGCATTTAGTAATTCACACTGTGTGAAAGGCACGTCAGTGTCTGCAGATAGGTCTTGGTACTCGGAGATACGTTGTCGGCGTTGTGGTTGCAGTGCGAGGGTGAGGTCTCATACAGCGGGTGGTAGTGCATCAATGGAGGCGGCCTCCTGCCACGTCTGGGAGAGCGCTTCGGCTCGGGCAGCTGGTCTGGGGTGGAGCGTGGGTCTGGCGTTGATGCCCCGGGCACGGTTAATGGTGCGCCATATATCACCTATACAAGTAGACTGGTCAATAGAAGAAGCAAAGTCAAACCACTGCTTCTCTCATGCGAGAGTGATGGCAGATTGGAGCTCTTTATTTGTGCGCATCAGGAAGCGTAGAGCATCAGGGGAGCTGGGAGATTTCTTCCACTGGTCGACTGCTAGTCGGTGCTCTAGCGCGTTGCCAGGGATACCCAAAGAATGTTCTATACTACTGAGGGTATACACAAACACTTGTTGTCTTAAAAGTAGGTTCTATTCTCGTACGGGAGATATATACAAACAGTAGGACGCAGAAGCCCGCGGTCACGCCACGAGGACTCTGTCTTCACTCTCTATCTATCTATGTATTACTACGCGCTGGCCTGTACAGATGCCAGCCTTCACAATCTAAATACATAAAGTATAAACATGATAATTTATATACATAACATGGTGCACAATAAATGGAATATTACATAGAATTAATACATGTTCTGCAATACTTTACTATACATAATTAATAAGAGTAATATAAGAGTAATATAATAATATACAGCTGAAGGTACTACTTTGTGTCCATATATATCATACACCTCCCTCCCCCCTATACGCTCATAGTTTCATCTTGAGTGGACCTTTTGTTTCTGAGTCGCTCGGACCTGCGGAGTACTGGGGCAGAAACACAAGGTGGGGATGGATTTACTTTAGAGACATCAACATTTGGGGACTCAACTGGGGAATGGTCAACACTAGGCAGCTCCACAGGTCGGAGGAAACGACGATTCCTCCACCATACTCTACCACTAGGAAGACGCACTTGGTAGTCCCTGGACCGGCCAATACCCATGATAACCCCAACCTTGTCCCAGCGGTGAGATACCGGATCTTGAATCCTGATCTGCTGGCCGATACTCAACCCGGGAAGGGGGCGGGCATGACAGTCGTATCGAGCAGCGACATCTGCGGCTCGTTCTGCTGCACGGTGGTCACATTCCTCAGTCTTGGCCTGCCACTCTTGAGAAAAAGACTTTGGGTAGGCAGGAACACAAGACCTGAGATGATGTCCGTATAGAACCTGGGCTGGGGAGCGTCCGGTGAAGTTCGGGGTGTTGCGTAACTCTAACAAACCTCGATCGAAGTCCTCGCAGTCGATATTTCCTGAGGGTGACACCTTAAGGATCAGGTGTTTCACAGTCTTGACTGCGGCTTCAGCGTGTCCATTCGCCTGGGGGTAGTGGGGCGAGGTCACGACATGACGGACTCCCCAACGGTCCATGAAGTCCCGGAACTCGTGGCTGGTGAACTGGGGTCCTCCATCAGTCCTGAGGCGGAGAGGAACACCAACTTCTCTGAAGTAATGCCTGAAGTTCCGGATGGTAGCAGTAGCCGTTGTATCACTACCACAGGGGACGACAAAAGGCCATCCAGACAGTCGGTCGGCAATAACGAGGAAGGACTTCCCTGCAACTGCAAAGAAATCGGCCGACACAGACTCGAAGGGTCTTGAAGGGTTGTCGTTGCACATTAAAGGTTCCTCTTGCTGGCTAGGTTTCAGAATCTGGCATGGCTCACAGGCACGGACGGTACTTGCAATGTCCGCGTCGATTCCGGGCCAAAATACAGTCTGCTTCGCCCGTCGCTTGGTGGCCTGCACTCCTCGATGGCTGTCGTGAAGGCGGGTCAAGGTACGGCGGCGTAGGGCAGCAAGAATAACTACTCGTGGACCATACAAGACGAGGTCTCCATCACAATAGAGGTCCTCGCGTATTTTCCAGTACGGGAGTAGCGATTCATGAAGGTCGTATCGGTTCGATGGAAATCCCTGA
This sequence comes from Homarus gammarus, assembly GCA_958450375.1. Classification (NCBI taxonomy): domain Eukaryota; kingdom Metazoa; phylum Arthropoda; class Malacostraca; order Decapoda; family Nephropidae; genus Homarus; species Homarus gammarus. The sequence continues at coordinate 7,359,051 of CAUDMG010001572.1, forward strand.
GACACACAATCGACGAGCCGAATGTAGGTAAGGGTCGGCCCGGGCTGCGGTGCGGAGATCTTCAAGGGTCTTGTCTGCATCCGGTGCTGTAGACTCTTCTGATGTGAAGACGGCCTTCAATGAAACTACTGACTTGAGGGATGCAGCAGCTGTAGAACACCACATCTCGTCCTCTGGGGTGGGGCGACTGACAGGGGCGCGGGATAGGGCATCCGGGATGCACAACAGCTTACCCGCACGCCACACAGCCGTGAAGAGATAAGGCGAGAGCTTCTCTTTCAGACGTTGAAGGCGAGGGTTCTCTACTGCATCCAAAGAGTAGTGATTGATTATAGGTATAAGGGGGCGATGATCCGTGAAGAGGGTGAAGTGCTGAAGTCCTATCAGGTAGAAGCGGCACTTCGCCATCGCCCAGACAACAGCCAACATCTCCAGCTCAATCGTGGCATATCGGGTCTCAGCGTCGGTCAGGAACCGGGATCCACACTGAATTAAGCGGAGTTGTCCACCGCCATGGTCCTGCAGAAGGGTGTAACCAACGCCGTAGAGTCTGGAGGCATCAGTCTGGAGGACGGTGGGTACTAGTAGGGTGCGTCATACGGAGGCGAATTTTTTTTTTTTGAGTTTTTTCAAACTCAAATCGGCCCATGGTATTAATGATGTAGTTCTATGTGCAGAATCATGTGATATCTTCAGATTTGAAAAGTTTTTATTTTTTTGCTAGGTAAATTTTAACTTTAAATCTTATGAAAATTCAGTATTCCCACCCTTTTACCAACACCACTAAATAGCTTATTTAAAGTAAAGTAAATGTATCAGGTTAATTTATTAGGATGAAAATGATCCAGAATAGTGAAACGGATGATCTTGACACATTTATTAAATTTAATATTCCTTTAGAAAACAAAATCATCAAATACAAAAACCGGTTTTACTACTACGACCCGGTGTTGCTGCACACCATAGAGAACATGTCTTTCTTGCTTCTGTTTCTACTCATCACCTCCCTGCTGACCACCTGAACTCGGATGTAGCCTTCCCTCCTCTCCTGGCTGTACACGTGACTGCTGGCCTCGCTCACTTGCTGTACACAACGCTCTATACTCTGGGTGTGCGAGGGCCAGGCAGAGACATGCATGGGGTTGTCCAGGAAAGCTCTGACTTGAACATTGGTGAGGCTGCAGGTAAGAGGGGGCTCACTGCCAGCCTGGATGTTATCCAGATCTATGAGATCAGTGAGGGTCTTGGCACCTAGATTGACTTCAGGAGTCTTCCTGACCCTGAAGGAAGCGTCACCGACTGATTCTTCATGCCCAGATCCTCTCATAAGTCTCATATCCAAGATCTTTTTGACTGCCACTTTTCTCTCCTCCTCATCCTTACTGCAGAGCATTGTCTGCAGAACTGCCTCGGGATGAGCATACCAGGAAGATCTCCTCACAGTCTGCTCCACAATCTGAACAACCTTCCTTGGCTGACTCCTCAGGAGCTCAAGCTGGAAGAGAACATGCCTCGGACCTTCGGAGAACGATGACTTGACCTTGGTGTTGAACCAATTTGGCAAGTAGACACTCACGATGAATTGGACAATAAGTCTCAGGTTGTGAAGCTGGTTCCCTTTCAGTTTATGATGAGTGACCCAAATTCTGCAGAACCTGAGAGCCATTGTGAGCCACCTAGAATGTGAGACTGGACCTATCTGCAGGTAAGCAAGTCTATCAGGCATGACCCCAGTTTTGATGGCACTGCAAATCATGTAACCATAGTACTGGTCAGTACTCAGGTCGTCAATGACAGTATGTGCAAGCTCAACGAGTGGAGGGCCAACTGTGATTTTTTCAAAGCTCGGATTTATTTCTAACTCAGTGGCAGAGTCCAGCATCTTGCCAAGAGGATCAGACCATCTGTTGTTTGAAAGAGTCTTGCCATCCAGCTCCTGGATCAGATGTCTGAGTGGCAACTCGTTGGTGTGGAGGTCACAAACAATCCAGACCAGCTTCCTCCCATTCTTCCGCTCTATCCACTGTATGACCCCCCCCCCCCCCTTGCCACCCTGTGTTCGTGTTGGTGCTGTCCCCTCCAATGGCCTGCAGGGTCTGGTCTACGTTCCTCTCTCTGAGCCAGTTCACAATGTTATCTCCCACTATCTCAGCTGGTTTCCTGATGTCATCTTTCTCTGGAATGAAATGCCACAAATACTTCCCTCCTGGTTCACTGCAGCAGGAGTAGTGTTCCTCCTTCACCATGGCAGGGAACAACTTGTCAGAATCTCCAACTTTCATGAACACTTTAGTGTCATCCCTTCTCCCATCAAAGAACAAACAATTGATTCCATTTTCTCTTATCCCCTTATCAAACTCCTCTTCTAGGTTACTGACAAGTTTCTCCTGAGCTCTCCTTACTTTGTTATGATCTATCACCAGGTGAGCATCATCAGGTGTTATCAAACCACCGTCAATCCAGGCAGCTGTTGCTATCTCTACAGTTTCTCTGAGACCAGTGTGGTGTCGCATGCTGGCCAGAGCTATGCTCGGGATATCTTTCCTATTTCGAATGTTATGCCTGGAAGGTTTGGGATCATTATTTTCTGGGTTAGGGACAAAGTCACCATTCTCCTGGTCAGCACTCGGATCAGCCATGGGGAAGTCATTAAGCTCTGAATCAGCTTGACTCCAATCATCGGCCTTTTTTACCTCACCCTGGGCCTTCTCAAGTCTCTTTTCCTCGGCAACTCTTCTCCTCTTCTGTCTCTCTGTGGCAGCCTCCTGTCTCTTGGACTCCGGAATATCTTGGCTAGAAATCATGAGAGCCCCTATACTGCCAGTCTTCTCTCTCTGTGCTTTGACAAATGCCAGTTCGATCACAGGAATCTTCAGTTCACGCTTGCAAGTACAGGAGATGTGGGCCTCGGATTTACAGTCACGATCGCATCCAAACTCAGGACAGAGAACAATTGGGCACTTGCAAGTAATTATGTCAAATAACTGGTCCAGCTGCTTGCCTTTTCCCAACTGGCTAGCAGTCTCTCACTAATCTTCTTCTGACTTGTTATGACTGGAGGCTTGAGCTGAGCATTAGCCAGAGTGTACTGTGCCAAGACAGCTTTGGTCATATCACTGGCAATGTCTTTGTTTGTGTAAGTTCTTTGGTTCTTTTCACTGATTTGCCTGATTAAAACACCGTATCTCAAAGCATCTCTCAATGTAGGCAACTCCGACTTCAGGAGCTCTCTCCCAGACCCAAGATAGTGACTGAGATGGCTGGATTTTTGGTTCCTCGTCCTGACACAAGCAGCCATCGCAAATATTATCAACTTATAAATGCATCAGAATCTGAAACAGAAAAAAATATTGTTAGTTGGGTTGTTAAAGAATGAAGTCAGAAAGCAATGTTCACTATTTAATTGTAATGCACTAATGCAGTTGTACGTTAGATTTTCGATAAATTTCACGCTAAAATTTACCTAGCAAAAGGTTGCAAAATATTGAAACTGAAATTATTTTCTGTTTATATACACTAAAATCTACCAAAAAAGTGATGGGCCGTTAGTTTTAGCTGATCTTCCCTCCTATGACACACTGCAGCGGTGCTGCAGTGTGTGCAGTCACAATCGCAGCACTGGATCAGGATGGCTGCATCACTATAGACGAAGACACAGTGTGCAAAGTGGCTGTGGACGACTCAGTTTCCCAGATTCTAGTGTCGAGGGTGCTGGCGGGCGATTGGCGCCCCCACAAGGCACAGGAGGTAGCTTGTCTGCGCCCGTACTTCTCGGTGAGGGACAGGTTGGCTGTGGTCAGAGGTTTGGTCACCTACACCTTTGACTAGGGCTGCGTGCGCCTTGTCATCCCCGACTCCCTCCGCCACCGGGTCGCCGTTAACCTGCACGTGGGGCACCAGGGCCTCGACTCAATGCTCAGGCGGGCCCGGCAGTCTGTCTATTGGCCTGGCATGGAGGGTGACCTACAGTATAATCGGTCCCGGTGTGCTGCTTGCGAGACCCATGCCCCTTCCCATCCTCCGGAGTCGTTGGTCTTGACCCCAGCGCCAGACTATCCCTTTCAACAAGTGGTGGCCGATTTGTTCCACCTGCAGGGCCACACGTACCTAGAATATGCTGATCGACTCACAGGTTTGCTGGAGATCACCCACTTCCGCAACGAGGTCACCTCTGGAAAAATCATCGCCCGTCTGCATGGTTACTTCACGAGTTGGGGGGCACCTGAGAAGATTTCCACGGATGGAGGCACCAACCTTGCCAGCCTTGAAATGACAGACTTCCTCAAGTCATGGGGGGTCGAGGTGCGCCTTTCATCAGCCCACTTCCCTCAATCCAATGGCAGGGCAGAGGCTGGGGTCAAGGCCACCAAGAGGCTCCTCAGGGATAACACTGGGCCTGGGGGTAGCCTGGGCTGCGATAGGACATCCCAGGCCCTCCCCCAGTACCTGAACACGCCTCTGTGGGGGTTGAACAAGTCGCCCGCCCAACTTGCCACTGGCCGCCAGCTCCGTGACGGAGTTCCCGTGGCCAGACAGCACTATAAGGTGGACCAACACTGGCAGCGGGTACTTCGTATGAGGAAGGTGTGCTTGGCCGAAACCCAGGACGGGATCCTTCTGTCGCGGGGGGAGGTGTTCCGCCAGCTGGCTCCCCTAGCCATGGGCACACAGGTGCATGTGCAGGATGCAGCTACCAAGCACTGGGACAGGACAAGCATAGTGGTGGAAGCCCGCCTTCACAGGCAGTATGTCGTCAGGTTGATTGGCAGTGGCAGGGTGTCCATCCGCAACAGACGCCACCTGCAAAGCGGCGCCAAGCCTGTGCCTACCACTCTGGTGGTGCACCAAGCTATGCTTCCTGGCCCCCTTTCTGTGGTGCCCTCCGTACCCCCGGCTTCCAATTTGGGCGTGGCCAGGCCCGGGAGAGGCCGCAGGCCCTCGGGCTGGTTGGCTGACTACGTGGTGTAGTGTTTGTGGTGTAAAATTAGTTTAGAGGTTTTTGTTGTTTTGTTTGTTTTTTGTTTCTCCTGTGTGTCCCTTTGTTTGACTGTTTTTTCTTGCATTATTGTTTTTTATGAATGAATTGTATTCCTTTTGTTAGTTCAAATGTGCATTGTCATTTCCTTTTAACTTTGGGGGGGGGGGAGATGTGAGATTGTGAAATGGAGTACCATCGTGTTCTGACCTCACTAGGAGAAAGGTCACGGCAGGGTTAGCTCTGGAGGGATAATTATCAGATATGGCCAGTGATATGTGCGGTTTTGGGTATGAGAGTTTGTTGACCAAACTGGAGTGGTCCACTGAAGAATTGGCGAGGGCCAAGTTAGAAATTGAGAAGGCCACGTTGGAGAACCTGAAATTAAGGAAAGAGCTGGCGAAGTTAAAAGGAGAGGCTGGACGAGTAAAGCCAGTGTCTGACGAAAAATCAAGTGAGTGGAAAATTGTGAATAGTGGGAAGACAAAGCTGGTGGTGAAGAAGCACACGAAGGATACGACAACAACGACAACAACAGCTAAGTGTACCAACCAGTTCAGTCCCTTGATAGACGAATTGGACGTTAGTACAGTCAGGGGCAGGGATGACAAGGAAGGTATAGAAACTTTAATTGTTGGTGACTCACAGGTAAGGTACATGGACAGGGCCTTTTGTGGTAAAAGCAAAAATAGGATGAGGGTGTGTTTGCCAGGAGCTGGGGTGGGGGATATAATTGACAGGATGGACAATATCTTGTCTGGTAATGGGAACAAACCCATTATCTGCATCAGTGCAGGAAGCAATGATATTGGCCGGTGTAGGAGTGAGGAACTTCTTGATAAGTTCAAGGCAGCCATAGATCGTATTAGGAGTAAGGGAGGGATCCCTATCATATGCTGTGTCCTGCCTAGAAGGGGAGTTGGCAGTGAATGGTTGTCAAGGGCAGTTGGTGTTAACGACCGTCTTGACAGATATTGCAAGTCAATATCAGTCCCATTCATTGATAACTGGGACAACTTCTATGGCAGAAGGGACCTTTATGCTAGGGATGGGGTGCACCTGTCTTGGGATGGAGTAGCAACCCTGGCTGGGACTCTAGAGGGGGCAGTTCAAAAGATATCGAAGTCTTTAAACTGCTAAGAGAACATATGGGCACGGGGGTGGAGGAGACTGCAGTGGGAGCCGGTAAACAAGGCGAAAGATTACAGGGAAATAGTGTTAGGAATGATGACAAAACTAAATTATACAGGGAGTTTAAAACTAAACGCGGTAAGGGGAGGACTCAGAACATGACTAACTTAAATGTATACTACGCGAACAGTAGAAGTATGAAAAACAAAATGGATGATATTAAGGCCTTGGTATGTACCGAAGAAATCGATATAATTGCATTCACTGAAACATGGATCAACCTAGACACACGTGAATTACCAGTCGAATACCAAATTGTGGGTTACAAACTGTTCCATACAGATAGGCAGACCTGGAAAGGAGGAGGAGTAGCAATCTATGTTCGGGATAATCTGAAGTGTGAAATAAATAAGGAAATAAAAACTGAGAGGAATACAGAAACAATTTGGATAGAATTAAGCGACCGTCGGGAAAAATTAATCACAGGAGTAATATATAGACCCCCCCAATCTTGATAGCGTCAATGAGCGACTTATCTGGGAAGAAATGCGCAGGGCTTCCATACACAACAAAGTCTGTATAGTAGGCGACTTTAACCTTGGCCAAATAGATTGGACTGTCCTTACGGGTAACTCAGAATCAGAGGATTTTCTCGAGACGATCCAGGACTGTTTCCTAAGTCAACATATCACCGAACCCACACGGGGTAATAATATACTAGATTTAGTTCTGTCGAACAGAGAAAACCTCATTAGCAATGTCCAGGTAGGGAACGAACTTGCAAACAGCGATCACAAAGAAATTCGATTCCAGTTAGATTTTCAGGGCAGACGTAAGGAAAATTCCACTAAAGTACCAGATTTCAGAAGGGCAAACTTTGACAGTTTAAAGAGACAGCTGAGAGAGAGGGTGTCGCGCTTGGCCGTGAACCTGACAGATGACACCGACCTGATAACGAGATCTGAGATTGCCGAGTTCCACGACAATTTAAATAGTGGGTTACTTAATGCACAAAGGCAGAACATACCATACAAAAAACTCAGATCAGACAACAATGACCCTAAATGGATAAATAATTATTTAAAGAGCATCATTGGCCAAAGGAAGGCTATAGGTAGAAGGATAAATCGTGGCGAAATTCACCTCCGGGACTATTATAGGGTATTGGCGAGTAGGGTTAAAACCGAGATAAGGAAAGCAAAGAGGAATAATGAGGTAAGGATAGCAAGGGAGGCGAAGACAAACCCCAAAGGATTCTACCAAATGTATCAAACTAAAACACGAGAAAAGATTGGACCAATACGGTCAGACTCCGGCGAGCTCACTATTAACGACGGAGAAATGAGCAATAATTTGAATAAATATTTTTCAACAGTTTTCACCACCGAAAATTTAAACATGATACCGAAGGCACCGACTCTATTCAGAGATAGTGAAGAAAACAAATTAAGTGAGATAGTAGTGACTAGTAACGATGTTAGTAAGCAAATAGACAAACTAAAGCCTAATAAGTCACCTGGTCCCGATGAGATATTTGCCAGAGTATTAAAGGAATGTAAGGAAGAGCTTAGTATGCCCTTAGCAAAGTTGTTTAACATGTCCTTAAAAACAGGTGTAGTACCAGAATCCTGGAGGATAGCGAATGTAATACCGATTTTCAAGAAGGGGGATAGATCACTATCCTCTAACTACCGCCCAATCAGTCTAACATCAATAGTAGGCAAATTACTGGAAGCAATCATTTCAAACTCTATTCGAAATCACCTGGAGAAGCACAGATTGATCAATGATTCCCAGCATGGCTTCACAAGCGGACGTTCTTGCCTAACTAATCTATTAACATTCTTTTCATCAGTTTTCGAATCAGTGGACGAGGGGCACAATTATGATGTGGTGTATCTCGACTTTAGCAAAGCCTTTGACAGAGTCCCCCACGAGAGACTAATTAGAAAGGTAGAAGCTCATGGCATCAAAGGTGACATCCTTAAATGGATTAGGGCGTGGTTACAGGACAGGAAACAGCGAGTGAGCATTAACGGCACTAAGTCCCATTGGAGCAACGTCACATGTGGAGTTCCCCAAGGCTCAGTACTTGGACCATTATTGTTTATTATATACATAAACGACATAGATATCGGCATAGACAGCAACATAAGTAAATTTGCTGATGACACTAAAATAGGACGTGTTATCAAATCTGACGAGGACTCGGCAAAACTACAGAAAGATCTAAACAAATTTTTCGAATGGTCTGAAAAATGGCAGATGAAATTCAACGTCGACAAATGTAAAGTACTCAGTATAGGAGATGTAAACAGGGAAACCAGATACCAGATGAACAACGATGCCATAGAGAAATCCGACTGCGAGAGAGATTTAGGAGTAATGATAAGTAGGAACCTTAAGCCAAGTAACCAATGTGTTTTTGCTCGTAACAAGGCTAATAAAGTACTTGGGTTCATACAAAGGAGTGTTAGTTACAAGACTAGGGAGGTCATCCTAAAACTGTATCTTGCTCTTGTGAGACCACACCTGGATTACGCAGTTCAGTTCTGGTCACCGTATTACAGAATGGATATAGAATCCTTGGAAAGAATTCAGAGGAGAATGACAAGACAAATCCCGGGCATTAGGAACCTTGAGTAAAGAGACAGGTCAAAGCATCTTAATTTGCACTCCCTTGAGAGACGTAGAGCGAGGGGCGACCTGATAGAGGTGTATAAGTGGAAGGCAGGGCTAAACAAAGGGGACATTACAAAGGTACTCAAACTATCCAACCAGGATCGAACTCGTAACAATGGTTTTAAATTAGACAAATTTAGATTTAGGCGTGAAACAGGTAAACACTGGTTTGGAAACAGAGTAGTGGATGAATGGAACAAGTTACCAAATATCATCATTAACTTGAATACCCTGAATTGCTTCAAACATAGGTTGGATGCTCATATGAGCAATAGGGGTTGGGTGTAAACAGGACTGCCCAGTATGGGCCAATAGGCCCGCTGCAGTTTCCTCCATTCTTATGTTCTTATGTTCTTATGATATGTTTTCCCCTCCAGGGCAATCTGAATCTGAATCTTATTAATTCCTCATCTAGTGGATTTTGAAGAAACGTCTGGCAGATTTTCAAATTTCACAATGAAAATGCTGGCTCAGTGACCTCACCTCTTCACATGTTTATGTGACCTACTGAGCTGACTGATCTTTCTAGTTACTACCTTAGTTGTTAGTTCTCGTATTTGAGTTGTTCAGGCTGAACGTGTTCAGCATTTGGGTTAAGTTTCAGAGCTTACAAAGCCATCTAAGTTACTTTCTGAAATTACGAGTGCTAGTTTTCAAAATGTCCACTAGTAAATGGAAAGGGTCCTACGACAGTGGTAGAAAATATAACAAACCAGGGGACGATGACGAACTAGACGTTTTTGCTTACGCCAACTAATGTTATCAAGTTCTCCACCATTATCATTACGGTAAATCTTCACTGTAGATTATAGATATTATGTTTATGTAATTATTGGGCTCTCAATTCTAAGTGAAAATTTGGTTTTATTACGACATTTCAAGTGGATATTGTAGGGGAGACTTTTATTTTGTGTGGATTGCAAAAATAGCCTTGTGCTTCCCATCCAAAAAGTTATGGCCGATTTGGCCGTAAGATGGCTTGAAGTTGGCCGTGAAGCTTGTCGTACATCTGGCAACCCTGGTGGGAGTGTGGGGAGATATGATAGAAGTATTTAAGTGGGTGAAAGGAATCAATAAAGGGGATATAGATAAAGTTCTTATAATATCCGAGCAGGATAGGACTCGGAGCAACGCATTCAAGTTGGATAAGTTTAGGTTTAGGAGGGAGATAGGAAGAAACTGGTTCACAAATAGGGTGGTGGACGAGTGGAACAAGCTTAGCAACTTTGTAGTAAGTGCGGCAACTCTGGAAAGTTTCAAAAGGAGGCTAGATAGATTCATGGATGATAGAGAGTGGTAGTAACTCTCGACAGGATCTGCCATGCACAGGCCAACCGGCCTATTGCAGACTCCTTATTTTCTTATGTTCACACTCAGGATGGGATGGAGAAAGGAAACTCACAATGTGCTCTCTGTATACATGTTGTATTGGATGTACAATGCAGCTTGGTGCTGGGAAGTGGCAACGTGGTTACAAGCGTGGTGTAGAGAGAGCTAGTTGGTGAGGATGCTCAGAGGAGGACAGCTTGTGGGTCGCCATGCTCGCCGGCGGGAGCGAGGGCCGCCAGGCAGCGGCGGAGGAGGAGGTGTAGCTTGCTGCGGATGTAGCTGGAAGAAGAGAGTGGTCACGAATCGAAAAATGTTAGTGACAGGGGGGAAGGAGGTTCAGGGGAAGAATAAAGGGAGGAGAGAATAGATGCAGTGGCTAAACACCGCTTGCACGAGGGAGTATAAGATGGAGGCAGCAGCAACTCGCCTGGACGCGGCCGGGAGGCGACAAGACAGAGCCAGGCTAGCGTCAGGTCAAGCGTCATGTGCGTGTTGGGTTGGGCAATGGATATTCAGTGCTTGGTTGGCTTGATTGTGTGTGTTGGTTTCTTGTGTGGAGGAGATGTCTTGGTCTTCTTAGCTTGATGTCGATTTTCTTCTCACTCTCCTCCTCTTCTTGCTCTCTTGAAGTGTCCATTCGTTTGTGTTTGGGTCTTGTTGTTCGTCTTCCTTGTGTATTAAGTCCTCATAGGTGTGGAAGAAGTCAGAGACGGTGAGGTTGACCACGTGGGCTTCAGCTCCACGGGTCACGTGGTCTTCTTGGTTCTGTGTGGTGGGCGTCTTCTCTTGAGTTTTCTTTTCTTGGTTTTTCTTTTCTGCTGGTTTTTTCTTTTCTTGGGAGCGTACAGCAAGGAGGGCCTCTTTGTCGCTCAGTTTCTTCTCAATACGAGCCTTGGCTACCCTGCATTCCTCCTTCCATTTAGGGCAGGTCCGATCGGCGGAGGAGTGTGGGCCACCACAAGCAGCGCATTTTTTTACTTTGTTGGGGCAGACCGTGTAGCGGTGTCCGGGGCTGCTACACATGGTGTCCTCCTGCGCCTCACACTTGTTTACAGTGTGTCCATAGTGCTGGCATTTGTAACACCGTTTCGGTCTGCAGTAGGGCTTGACTGGCACAGTTACCCACGCCAGTTGTGCCTCCTTGGGTAAGGTGGAGTGGTGTCCGATGAGGGCAGTGGTGTCGGACAGCTTCTTCACAACTTGAAGTTGCCCCTTGAGGAGCTCACTCAGCTCTGCTTGGTCCATATGGGCAATTTCGGCGTGGGAGATTACTCCCAGCTTCAGGTTGTCCCACATGTAGGCAATCATTTTAAATGGAATGCCGTTGATGTCTGGGATCTCCGAGAGCTGTACGGGCATGCCCTTCTCGGCGAAGGTGATCTTGATGTCACCATGGAGCTTTAAACGTTCCACCTTGGTGACCCCCACGATCCCATTAGTTTCAAAGAACTTCTGGAGAGCTAGGAGGTTTAGTTTCTTGGGGCAGGTCGGCATATCCGGACGTATCCGCGCCACGTTATCAAACTCGTAACCGTTCATGGTTAGAGAGTGTGTCACTGAGTGGTCACCACGAGGTCAGGTCTTAAATAGCGGAGGTAGGCGTGGCTTAGTAGTTGACCTCCGTCATGTAAGGCGGCGCTGGTTGACCTAGACCACGAGGCATACACTGGGGAATTCGCGGGATCGACTACTCAGTGACAAACAGCGTTTGTAGGGGAGAAATCCACTACAGGAGCTTGTCTGTGGCAGCGCCCTGTTGCCAGTCACCATCTGACGCTTGAGTAGGAAAGTCTGCAAGGAACCTGGATTATTATTCAAACCTCTCACGGAAGTTAATGTCGTAACGCATTGCTGCGCCTTAACACTAAAGGTTTGTAAGCTCGTCTTCTAGGCTAGAATATACACTAGTCATCAACAATTAAAAATTAAGAGGTATATCATAACACAAGTTTGAAATAAAGTATATTTCACTTGCTACAAAATTTGATACCTTAAAAGCAGTGGTGGGCACAGCTAAGCGAAAAGTTAGCTTTGCAAACCGCTAATCCGCTAACTAAAAAGTTAACTTCGCTAACTGCTAATTCGCTAACTCAAAAGTTAGCTTCGCTAACGCTAAACCGCTAAAAATTAGCAGAAGCTAACGCTAATCGCGAACGTTTATTATATGAATTTAGCTTCGTTTTTTTTTTTGGGGGGGGGGGGGGAGGGGCTCTGAAACCCTTAAAAACAGACCCAGAGAGCTAAAAATTTTCATATGTTTTCTTGTAGCTTAGACATAGAGCTTTCCAAAAAGGTATAGCATGTCAAGATCAGATGATGATCAAGGTGTACACAAATAATTAAATGAACGAATGAAATTAAACATTAGTTTACATTCAAGTTTCAACATACACTTTATAATCTATATTTACTGTACGAAAAGACAGAAAGTTTTAAACGAATCCAAAAACTATAGTACTGTATAGCATAGGTAGCAAATAGCATCATGCCAAGATCAGATGATGATCAACTTATCAAGGTGTACACTGTACACAATTTCACAAATAATTAATTTGCATTCTCATACAACCTATCGGCATTATTCATTATTCATGTAAATATGCAATGCCAACCACATACACATTATACCAGTGCATTTTTATATAACTTATTGTTGGTCAGCCAGTCAGCAAAGCGTGCCTGACTGGCTGTTGGAGACACGCGGGGCTTCACAAGCTTACAACAGACAGGAACAAACATGGATAAATTTTGTTAGCCGACTTAAAGTTAGCGGAACTAAATTTAGCGGAAGCTAATTGGTCCGCTAATGGTTTCAAAGCTAGCGAAAACGCTAATCCGCTAACGAGAAAGTTAGCTTCGCTAATTAGCGGTTAGCCGATTAGCAGAACCGTGCCCACCACTGCTTAAAAGCATTTCAAATTATATTTACTGATGTTCTGAGCGGAGATAAAAAGTATGTTTTGAAGGGGGCATGTGACATACAAAGCTAGGGGACCGTCACCATATAGTGTTGTCATTCAGATTTAACTGTTACCTAGTTCACGCCAAGGTGCAAATATTACAAGGGAAATTACAATGGGATGAGTAAATAGATGAGAGGTATCAACTGGCCTGACTCATTAAGGTACAAGAACGCAGATACTACGCTGAATATCATAAGTAGTAAAGTGACCCATTTGATCGATAAATATATACCCAAGACCAAACCCAGTGCTTCAAGGGATACGAGGGGATTGTAGTGGACGTCTCCCCTACAACTGCATAGCCGCATTCCAATGCCACAGTATCCTAGCAACCAGCCACCTGCTAAGTCTTCCCTAGCAACCAAACGAGCGGCCCAGGGGGGGGGGGGGCGTCACCAGATGCCACAGTATCCTAGCAACCAGCCACGTCTTCCCTAGCAACGGAATCAAAAGACCGGCGACTTCCCACGGTTTACTTCCGGCGGCTGTGTATATAAGCTCTGTCTCTCCATTGAGATTAAGAGAGAGTCTTGGCGGGCGTTCGTCTCCACTATTAACAAGGATACCCCTTCCTCTGAGGTATGGTCCGCTATAAACCGGGTCAGATCCAAAGGAGGAAGGAGTTTTATCCCACAGGTGAGTAGTGGAGGGCGGATTCTCGACGATCCCCAGGCCATTGCCAACACCCTAGGCCAGAAGTTTGCAGATGCCAGTAGCTCCACCAATCATGATCCACGCTTCGGCGTGTTCCGTGATCGTGCCGAGCTCTTGCATCTCGACTTCGAGAACGGGGACGAACAGGGCTACAATCGAGCATTTTCCCCAGAGGAACTTTCCTTTGCTATTAATAGGGGCAAGGGCTCTACTCCTGGACCTGACGGTATACGATACGAGATGATTAAGCACCTTGACCAGGGAAACCTGGACAAATTGCTAGAAGTGTACAATGAGATCTGGACGTCCAGAACGTTTCCAAACTCATGGCACTTTGCCCATGTCGTACCGATCCCGAAGAGGGACAAATGCCCGAATAACACCAACTCATTCCGTCCGATTTCGCTCACAAACTGTCTGTGTAAGGTCATGGAACGTATGATAAAGCGTAGACTAATGTATTTTTTGGAAAGTAACAACTTATTGAATGATCGACAGTGTGGTTTCCGCCAAGGTAGAAGCACACTAGATCATTTAATAAGTCTTGAAACTGACATCTCAAAAGCTCTTTGCAGTAAAGAAACATTAATTGCAGTATTTTTAGACATAGAAAAAGCTTTCGACATGACATGGCGGACTGGCCTCATGATGAAGCTCCACGCCATGGGTCTGAGAGGTAATTTGCCAATTTTCATTAGTAATTTTTTGCAAGACCGGACTTTTTCCGTCAAATTAAAAGGTAACGTAAAATCAGACATATTTGTCTTAGAAAATGGAGTTCCACAAGGTAGCGTTTTGGGCCCGATTCTATTTCTTATAATTATTAATGATTTCCTATCACCAGCCCCCAGCTTGAGTGACCTCAAATTCTCCTTGTTTGCTGACGATTGCGCAATCTGGCGCTCCTCTCGAGTTGAGAGGCTATCTGCACAAAGGGTGCAAGCCGGCCTAAAAGCCGCGGAACAGTGGGCAATACAATGGGGATTTAGGTTTTCAGTTGAGAAGACAGTAGGAGTAGTCTTCACTAAGAAACGTAACATTAGAAATCCAGTATTAAAATTAAATGATACTCCTATTAAATTTCAGACTTCAGTAAAATTTCTTGGTGTTCATTTTGACCGGAAATTAACGTGGAAAAACCACATTAACGAACTTGAAAGTAAATGTCTTAAAGTCACAAACATCCTGAAAGTTTTATCAGGTACTACATGGGGAGCCGATAGGAAATCTTTATTAATGGTGTATAGGACCCTGATCAGATCAAAACTTGATTATGGATGCCAGTTGTATGCTTCGGCATGCGACACCACACTCGCAAGGCTTACCAGAATACAGAACCGATGCCTTCGTCTATGTCTGGGTGCCTACAGGTGTACACGTGTAGGTAAACTAGAGGTTGAGGCCCACGTCCCTCCACTTCACATCAGGAGGGACATGTTGACGCTAAGGTACGGGTTGAGTGCGGCTAGGAAGCGCGGCACAGGCCACCCAGGTTGGTGTGCTGTTGCCAACTTCCGTTTCCTGCAGCTGCGTAGGTCCCCGTCCTCGGTTGTCCGCCTCCAGACCTTGTGCCAGGGTGCTGGTATCCATTTCGAGGATGTTGATAGATACGTTCCACCGTTGTGTCCGCCATGGGAGAACCCCAACCTCCATGTGGAAACATCGTGGCTTCCGGGAGCAAAGAATGACTTTCATCCTGAGCTCCTGAGGCAACTTTTCTATCAATTTCTTGAAGGATTCAGCGCCTATACTCACGTGTACACCGACGGGTCCAAGACTGACGACAACGTTGGAGCCGGTATCTGGAGCAGAGACGAGGAGTGGAGCTCCCGCCTGCCGCCGCATACAACTATTTTCTCTGCAGAAATGTTCGCAATTAGTAAAGCCATTGACATTGCAATAACAAGCAATGTCAGTGATGTTGCTGTCATTTCAGATTCCATGTCAGCTCTTAAAGCAATTGAAGGTGGTGATACTACCAGCAATGAAATACAGGGCAACATTATTAATAAATTACATGAGTGTGCCAAGAGTATTGTGCTGGTGTGGGTGCCTGGGCATTGTAACATTTGGGGCAATGAACAGGCAGACAGATTAGCAAGAGCGACTGTGGGTCTCGGGGAGACAACTAATGTGCCCTGGGAGACTCAGTCGTGTCTCTCCTTGGGGAAGACATATACATATGAAAAGTGGCAACATGATTGGACTAGGCTAAATCTCCACAACACCTGGAAGCCTAACATAGGTAACTGGCCCTCAGCATACAGGAAGAATAGGAGGGAAGAGGTCGTTCTCGCCAGACTTAGGCTGAACTGCACCTATTTGACCCACCTAGGGGCCTACCTTGACCAGTCCTTTCCACCAATCTGTTCCACTTGCAACCAAATTCTCTCCATCAAACATATTCTGACTGAGTGCAGCCAGTACGAACCAGAGCGCCGGCAGCTGGTTATCCTAGCTGCCGAGCAAGGTTTCGTGCTGACTGTACCCAACCTATTGCAAGATGATGTCACCAATAGTGACGCTGTAATAACCTTCCTCAAGGAGACCCATCTTATCGGCATGCTATGATTGACACACGCATGAACTCTTTTTATATCTATTATATGTATGCAACCATGCCTAAAGAAAATAAAAATGAATAAAACAAAATTAAAACATACAACATGAGAAACACATCACAAACCTTATCATTACATACAACACTCACATTTATCAAGTTAAACTGACACCCACCAACACATATTCAAACAAAAAGACACGGGCTACAAAAGACAAAATAAAAATTTAAAAAAAAAAAAAAAAAAAAAAAATCACAGAGAAACTAGTCACCTGACAAGCCATTTCATCTGGTCTGTCAGTAACTCGCCATCATATCACTCATGCATACCATAATTCATCCCAATAAAACAACAAGAAGAAACAAGTAACAAAATACCAAGAGCAAGAAGAACACAAGAATAACAAGAAAAGAAGAAACAAGAACATCAGATTAGTTGTAGCAAGTAAGAAGACCAAGATTAAAAGAAGAAAGAAGACATCAGCTCCGGCCGAAATAGCCTAATGGCGAAGAGGCCAGAAATCCTTAACAACTTGAACTTGAGATTCATTCTGGCCTCTCTTCTTGAACACGCAACACCTCCTCCTCCGCCGCTGCCTGGCGACCCTCGCTTCTCCTCCGCCTGCCTGGCGGTCCTCCCTCCCGCCGGCAAGCATGGCGACCCACCAGACTGTCTACCATATAACTTATATTATATAAGAAAACCACCACCTTAGAGTTTGCATCCATCCTGAGTGCTAGACAACATAATATCACGAAACCCTACAGGATCCCTACACATGAGCCATGCGGCGGTCGACAAAATTAAGAAGAAAACCCAAAAATTCAAGACGTGGGTTGGGTCAAACGATGAGCAAGACAGGAGGATGTATGCAAGAGCCAGAAACCAAGCAAAGATAGAGTGTAGGAGGGCTGAAAAGGAGTTCCAGAGGCTAGATGCAAACGAGGTCAAATGAAACCCAAAGGCGTTTTACCGCTATGCATCGTCGAAATTGAAAACGCGAGTAGGAGTATCAGACTTGCGGCTGGTGGATGGTAGTTACGCAGATTCTGACCAGGATAAAGCTGAGGCATTGAACAGCTTCTTTTCCTTGGTGTTCACAAGAGAGGATGCAACTAACCTTCCTGCGTTTAAGGACAGACGGTTCGACACAGCACTGACCCACATTGTGTTCACAGAAGAGGGTATTAGAAATATACTGTCCAGGCTACAGGTCCATAAGAGTCCCGGACCTGACATGGTGCATCCTAGAGTGCTAAGAGAGTTGTGCAACGAGCTTGCAGAGCCCCTGAAGATCCTGTTTTTCAAATGCCTGGATGAACAAATGGTCCCCAGTGAATGGAAAGTGGCTTATGTGAGTCCTATCTTCAAGAAGGGCGATCGTCACTCCACGAACAACTATAGACCTGTGAGCCTGACCAGCATAATATGTAAAGTACTTGAGAGTATTATCAGAGATGCCGCAATGGAAGATCTAATACGAAACAACCTTGTAAAAGATTGCCAACACTGTTTTATGCCGGGGCGCTCGTGCTTAACACAATTGCTCAAGGTAGTGGATATTTGGACCCATATTCTGGAACAGGGTGGTAATATCGACAATATTTACCTAGATTTTGCCAAGGCTTTCGACAGTGTACCCCACGAAAGGCTGAAAATCAAACTGGAAGGGTACGGAATTCGGGGAAATGTCTTCGCGTGGATATAAGACTTTCTACATGACCGCAAGCAGTGTGTGGTGATTTATGGCACGAAATCGTCATCTGTACCTGTCACAATTGGAGTACCACAGGGCAGTGTATTGGGCCCGCTGTTGTTTGTTTGTTTCATAAATGACATGGCTGACGTTGTACACCCCTCCATACAAATGTTTGCCGATGACGCTAAGTTATTTCGGGAAATTACGAACCAAGCGGACTGTGAAGAACTGCAGAAGGACCTCTGTGGGCTCCAGGAATGGTCGAAGAAATGGCTGCTGAGATTCAATGTCACAAAGTGTAAGAGGATGCACCTGGGGCATACCAACGGTAAGGAGGCGTATCATATGTCCCAACGGGATGAAGAAACTGCACTAATTGAGACTGAATGTGAGAAGGACCTAGGTGTGTATGTTGACAATGAGCTGAAGTTCTAGGGTCATTGCGAAAAGAAGGTAAATCAGGCAAATAATTTATTGGGTCTTATAAGAAGGTCGTTTAGATATCTAGACGGTCCGTCCCTCGTAACGATCTTCAGGAGTGAAGTGCTTCCCCATCTGGAGTACAGTACTGTCACCCCATTTGGTCCCCGAGATATGCTAGGGCCTGTCAGTTGGTTGAAAATGTTCAAAGGATGGCCACCAGACTGGTGCCTGCACTTCGGCACCTCAGCTACCCTGAGAGATTGGAGCGCCTGAACTTGCCTAACTAATACTACAGACGGGCAAGGGGGGACCTAGTTGAGGTGTATAAGCATCTCAGGGGGCACTACTCAGTTGAGTGTCCTTACTTGGAGCTGGCAAACTTTTTCGGAGTGAGGGTTGTAAACTCTTGGAACAATCTACCAGAGAGTGTTGTGACAGCACCGAGTGTGAGCTCTTTCAAGACAAGACTTGACCAACACTGGAGCGGGTTCACGCATCCTTGACCACCGAAGGGTCAAGACGTACCTGGCGCTCCTCTCGGAGCAGCCAGGTCAACTGTTAAGTTGGCCCAAACCAACCCCTTCCCCTGAACCCTCCTCCCCACCGGAATATCAACAAGTTCTCGCCAGAAGTTACAATTTCATTTCGGAAAGGAATAGAACCAGTGTTAAACAGAGGTGAACAGTGGTGAACAGTGCTTAAGTCAGTGAGAACAACTCAACAGTAACAGTCGTACCCAAGTTAACCTTCACACAGTGAGGTCCCAGGTACCCAGTGATAACGGCCCGTGATAACCAACGGTGTGTTAATCCGTCTACGATAGGAAGGCCTGAGACCAAACCTCACTCATATAACACCATCTGTGAGGGAATTACTACACCACATGTCCCTCATAACACCATATGTGAGGTAATTGCTACACCACGTCAAGTCCCTCATAACACCATCTGTGACGGAATTACTACACCACGTCAGGTCCCTCATAACACCATCTGTGAGGGAATTACTACACCACGTGAGGACCCTCATAACACCATCTGTGAGGTAATTATACCACATGAGGTCCCCCATAACACCATCTGTGAGGGAATTACTACACCACGTGGTCCCTCATAACACCATCTGCGAGGGAATTACTACACCACGTCAGATCCCTCATAACACCATCTGAGGGAACCACTACATCACGTGAGGTCCCTCCTAACACCATCTGGGAGGGAGTTACTACACAACGTGTTTGCTGTTCAACACGTACAATCCTACATTAATCTGTATGTTCACTGTATGCAGGGCCGGCGCTACCCACTAGGCGAACTAGGCGATCGCCTAGGGCGCCAACATCTGGGGGCGCCACAAATTCAGGGCAAACTTGGATAAAATTAAAAATGAAGGGAAAACTGTGGTGGACACTGTGGTGGAGCCGTGGAGGGTCGGAGCAGGATGTTAGAAGGGGGGGGGGGGGCCCGGAGGGAGGCGAGGGTAGGTAGACGGTAGCCGCAGTGGCGTAGCTAGAGTGTGTGCCGCCCGGGGCGGCCCTTGAGTTTGCCGCTCCCCCCCCCCCCCCCCCCCCCGTGCCCCCCCAAAAAATACATATTGCACAGTGACTCACTCTTATATATATATATATATATATATATATATATATATATATATATATATATATATATATATATATATATATTAAATAGTTTGTGTACCATTATAACATTACTGTACTTTCACATATTCAAATATAGTATGCTTTAAATACACACCAAACATACTTAAACTGTATAAGTAACTGTCAAACAAAAAGCAAAAACGACAAATAGGATAGGGAAAAAAGTGAAAAAGTGTAAAAAATTAGGACCATCTTTATTTCTGAAATGAAAACTACAACTTTCTACAAAGTAACTTTTCTTGTTTTTTTTGTTGGCAAATTCTTCAATGACATTGTCAAAAACTATTTCATCTGTCAATTGTCGCTCTATAGACAGTATGGCAAGATTTCTCAACCGCAAGGTGCTCATAGTAGATCTTAAGTAATTCTTGATCAGTTTTAGTTTGGAAAAACTCCTCTCACAGGTAGCAACACTAACAGCAATTGTGAGGAAAATCCTCAGCATTATTACTATATTTGGAACCGAGTTACCAAGGTTATACTTTTGAATAAACTGCAAAAGTTCAAGGGGGCCTTCTTTCCACGTCTGTATTCTGTCTTTAATAGTTATAGCAGCAACAGCAACAAAATGCTGAAGTCTTTTTCTCTCAACGAGGAACTCCTCTTTATCAATGTCGTCGTGATCGTGATCTATTTGACACTCATATTTATCATCCAAAAGATTCAATGGGGTAAGGGCAGGGCCGGCGCTACCCACTAGGCGAACTAGGCGATCGCCTAGGGCGCCAACATCTGGGGGCGCCACAAATTCAGGGCAAACTTGGATAAAATTAAAAATGAAGGGAAAACTGTGGTGGACACTGTGGTGGAGCCGTGGAGGGTCGGAGCAGGATGTTAGAAGGGTGGGGGGTCGGAGGGAGGCGAGGGTAGGTAGACGGTAGCCGACTGTGTTTTCTTTTTTAATATTATTCGTTAACCCCCCGGAGGGACTAACCCGGGTCCTTATCTTTGGCGGCCTGGAGAACTGTCGAGCAGTGACCTGAAGGCTGACATCTGAGGAACCCTTCTCCCAACCCCACCATCCCCTCCCCTCCCTTACTGCCTGGGCGGCTGAGCCGCCCCTTCCCTGTCTTTGTCGGGATGAGGCAAGGTTACCTGACCTCTGAAGTTTACGTCAAGGATTTATTGAATTAATGTAATAACAATAATTGGTTATTTGCATGGGTGAAGTAATAAAGCCACAAGATGAAAACAATGTAGTCATGGGTTACTGTACCTACATTAGCTTATCAAAACTTTCAAGGGGGCGCACATCTAAAGGCTTGCCTAGGGCGCCAAATCATCTTGCACCGGCCCTGGGTAAGGGAGGCATATTTCTCAGCAAGTTCATGAAGCTGTTGAAATCTCAAAGTTATTTCTTGGATCACTCTGTCCAGCGAAGAAAACATTTCTCTCCTCAATTCAATGTCGTATGGCAATTCAGCATCTCGTGATCCTTCACCAAACATTTGTTTCTTCTTTTTGGGTCGACGCTGACGCTCCATGACTATCCCCAGATCATTGCAAATTTCTTTGGCATAGTTAACTCCATTACTCACTAGCTTGTCCCTGTTTTCACCTAGAAATGTTTCTAATGCCCTGAGTTTTATATCACATTGTTGTATGTTCAAGCCCTTGGTTTGGAGGTAAGTCTGTGTGTCGTTAATTTCTAGAAGGACGGGTCCCCACAGGCCAAGAAAGCACAAAAAGGAAAATGATTGCAACGCACCAAGTAGAACACCAGCATCTGCCCTGGTAGCTGTATTTTCTTCTTCACCAGTTAACTTTTCTAGGGCACTTAAGATTTTTGAGAAATGTTTCTTTACAACACTTACAGCTTCTCCCCTCGCACTCCACCGAGTTTCTATTATGCGCTTGACACTTTGACCAGTGACTGAAGTTAGAACATCCCAGCGATGGGTTGATGAAGAAAAAAATACAAACAAACGTTCCACACATCCAAAAAAGGTAACAGAATTCACAGCAACAGAAGCTGCATGAACACCGGCCAAATTCAGCGAGTGATTTGTACAAGCGACAAATTCTGCTTTTTTATTAATTTCCTTGATACGTTTCTGAACACCAATATGAACAGCAGCCATCACCGCAGCATTATCATATGCTTGCCATCGACAATTTTGAATATCAATTCCGTCTTTCTCTAATTTTTCCAAAATCATCATTGAAATATTCTCGGCGGTTTTACCTTTTGTTTCAATGAAATCGACAAATGATTCCACAACCTTCACTTTATCTCCATCGATCATAACATAGCGTAAAACTTGGCTCGTTTGATCCTTATGTGAAATATCAGGAGTGCTGTCGAATATCATGGAAAAGTACTTTGCTTCTTTTACTTGCTTGATGACTTTGCTTCTTACGTTTTCTCCCAAAATTTCTATAAACTCGTTCTGAATAGCAGGAGACAGATGTGGGTCAGGTGTTAGGTCAGACACGACAAGGATTAACTTGCCGCCGATACAAAGGGATGGATTAACGTCTCCAGTAGCTGCAGATATGGGTGATGAGCAGACCCAAAAGTGCCCCCCCCCAAAAGTGCCGCCCGGGGTGGACCGCCCCTCCCCGCCCCCCCCCCCCCCCTAGCTACGCTAGTGGGTAGCCGACTGTGTTTTCTTTTTTAATATTATTCGTTAACCCCCCGGAGGGACTAACCCGGGTCCTTATCTTTGGCGGCCTGGAGAACTGTCGAGCAGTGACCTGAAGGCTGACATCTGAGGAACCCTTCTCCCAACCCCACCATCCCCTCCCCTCCCTTACTGCCACTTACTGCCAGGGCGGCTGAGCCGCCCCTTCCCTGTCTTTGTCGGGATGAGGCAAGGTTACCTGACCTCTGAAGTTTACGTCAAGGATTTATTGAATTAATGTAATAACAATAATTGGTTATTTGCATGGGTGAAGTAATAAAGCCTCAAGATGAAAACAATGTAGTCATGGGTTACTGTACCTACATTAGCTTATCAAAACTTTCAAGGGGGCGCACATCTAAAGGCTTGCCTAGGGCGCCAAATCATCTTGCACCGGCCCTGACTGTATGTTCCTTTACCTTTCTCTAATGAAGGCTTTTGTTAAACCACCATGTATGTAATAAGTCATTTATGTCCAATGTATATTTTCAGCCTTCGGGCTGCAGAACTTTTTCAATAAACCGTTAATTATTATTATTATTATACATTCAGGAGCCGGTGCATGCCCAGTATTTGCCAACAGTGCGTGACAGAGACCTGACCGATCGCCCAAGCGGCTAACAAGCTGATCAGTGGCGAAGAGGATAAAGTAAGTAAAAGTAGATAACACATGCGGGGGTCGGGGGGGTCCATCCTCCGTCAACTTATCTAGATTCGGGAAAAATAAAAATTTTCCTTGCGTTATTATCTGTGTTTTTTCTGTTGTTATTTCTGAAATGATTCATAAATTGATAGTTGTCCAGTATAAATTTAATAGTCCATCATTTTATCTTTAACATTTGCTTATTATTATTTCAGATATTACATGTCAAGTACAGAACATAAAAGTGTTTGTCGATATTAATCTTAAGAAACGATATATAACGTTCTCCTAGAGTTATGTAACAATGACTATAGTTTCTCAAGTTGGTCGACCGATACAATCTGCCCCAGACCGGATTTATCTGGTTCTTGCTCTCTAGTCAACACACACGCGTGTGTGCTGTTGCCAGATACTTACGGAGTTCCCATCTAACAATTGAAGTAATTTACTTAAGCTGACTTACTCTACCCTAATCTATCCCAAATAATCCAAATTAAGCTAATTGGTTTAGGATTTTGTAATTACCCCCAAAGAATTAAAAGTAGTAAGCTATGTAAATTCGAAAGTACATTGCTGGAGCGGGTGCCGAATAACACCCTCATAGAACAAAAACAAAACTAACACAACCTCCTTGTTAAAGTGCAACTTAGGACGGAGTAATGTAACCTATTCGTTAAATAATTGCTGTATATCATAATACGGTTCCAAGGTGCCGCAAATTTTTAACGCAAATTTTTAGCTGAGTTGATATGTGACATAGGTTGTACTGTAGTCTCGACTCCCAAGTTACTTGAATGTACCCTACATATCACATCACGTATATATATATATATATATATATATATATATATATATATATATATATATATATATATATATATATATATATATATATATATATTATGTAGATCTACAATGAAAACGTGGATAAGATAAATCTTGATAAAATCACTCAGGGAAAAGGGAAACAATGGAGCACCTTAGCTTTCGTCTTTATTCAGGACATCTTCAGAGGCAACTGAATTACATGGACAGAGAGAGGCTTAAATATACAGGGTGACCTTATTAAACATGAGGTCAGGTCATAATCATGACATCCACTAATTCGCACACCAACACACGTAGAGGAGCTTAAGAGAATGGGCGACGTGACTAGCCAAGTTAAGTCAGGTAAAAAATATGGGACCCACTAAATATCTATCCTACATCTAGCTCCAAGGTTTTCAAAGCATTTTTAACTTGGGCCATTGACAAATAAATTTATGTAACATATTATCAGTTTTGTACTGACCATCACTAAGGTTTATGGAACTTAATTCCCTAATCAAACTAGCTTCAACCAGAAGTCTTTCTGTGACACATGATGATTTGTACACTTCTAAGCTTTTTTCCCAATCAATGGGATGATTATTATTCCTAACATGAACGAACAGTGCACTGCTTTCAGATGCTGTTCTGATATTGTACTTATGCTGTTTGATTCTGAATTGCAATGCTTTCACAGTCTGTCCTACATAATTTCCATTACATTTGCTACATGGAATACAATAAATACTTCCATTTACATTCAAGGTTGGACTATTCTTGATTAATATATTGGTAATGGTTGAGTCATACTTAAAAATAACATTAATATTTAATAATTTAGGGTACTGAACTAACGAGGCAAATTCATTGCGATAAGGCAGAGTCAAAATATTCTTAAGTGTAGGCATTTGCCTGGTTTGAGTAGAATAAAAGGATTTTTTTAGCCCTTTTAAAAAAATGATCAACAAACACTGAAGGGTACCCAAGTTTTTGTGCAATGGAACGAATGTGTTTTAATTCTTCATCAATAAATTCAGCGTCACAAATACGCAAACATCTCAAAAACATAGCAGAAAAACTGACATTTTGGTAGACTCCAGGTGACTCGATAAAAAATGTATGAAACTGTCTACCTGTGTAGGCTTTCTGTACATTTTGGGGGGATAAAAACATCTGGTCCTACTACCCGGTCCCTCTGGGCAAAGTTTTTCAAGTTAACGCATGAGCAATGTGAAGTGTGACGTAGCAGTGACGTCTTTACCACTCCACCTGACTGCAGTGTTGCCAACGTGCCCTATGCCCGCCGTCAATCGCTCCCGTTCGTTGGAGACGGCAGCAGTAGGTGACAGTGATGCTGACGACTTTCTTCTTGAAGACAAGTCAAAGAAGCAGAAACCACAGAAGTCAGGGTCTCCAGCAGGGGCTACGGATCCCTCTCGCATCCTGTCTGGGGCTGTAGAGGGTGGCCTCCTCTTGTCATCGGGGTCCCCAAGTGAGCTTACATGTAGCTCAATGACCGACCCTCCGCCGACGATGGACATAAGGGATTCCCTTCGTCTCCCTGCCCCGTCGCGCCTTTGTCGTCTCGCCTTTCCCCGGGATTTGCCTCTGAGCACACGGACGACCTGGTTCTTCCGTCACTGCTTTCCACTTCAGGACTCAACACTTCGCCTCCGCCGAGGTCCCACAGCCGCAATAGTCACCACACAAATGGACGAGATGGTATGCCTGCTCACTCAAGTGGGCTTTCCTGCTCCCCTGGGGGAGGTGATGCTGAATTTCACCACCATCACCCCAGAAACTCGTCGTACCATGGTAATGGTTCGCCACGTACCCTGGGAGATCCCTATCGACGATCTTCGCCCTCTTCTCCCACAACTACTCGACATGGAGCGCCGCATCAACCCGGTCTCCAAACGTCCATCCAACGAACTCATCGGTTGGCGGGTGGGCCCCCTCCCTCCAAAGGTGAATGTAGGACCTATTCACAACTGTCCTTTCGACCGATTTATTGGAACCCCGAAAATCTGTGGTCGTTGCCAATCGTGGAAACACCGCACCTGGGAGTACATGAGGATGGTTGCCTGCGGTTTCTGTGCAGGTCCTCACGACACAGTGGAATGCAAACGAAAATTCAGAACAAAATCCCAGTTATTCCACTGTGTGTCAATTTCCATGGCAGTCACCACGCCTGGAATGCCAATTGCCCACAGCGTCCTGGCACTCACCCGGGGAAAACATACCTTGTACCACCGCATTCGTCTCTGACGAAGCCCCTGTCAACCAAACCTCACTCCTATCCACCACCGCCTCTTCATCCACCAAGGATTTCCCATTGATCTCCTCTCCTCTACCATCCCCCCTATCACCCCAACCACCCATCCTTTCTTCCCTCCCTTCCTCTCCCTACCGTTCTTGAAACAAGGTCGTTGCCGGCCCTGCCACACAGTCACCACCACCTCTTGCCCACCCGGACCCCGGCTGTCTTTCACCAGCACCAGCACCTCTTGCTCACCTGAACCTTCACCGTCCCTTTCCGTCGCTACCACCATCACCTGCCCAGTCGGGCCCTCGGCAATCCTCGCCGCCACCTCCAGTTCCTGTACAGGTACAATAAGTTGGTTCTCTGGAAACAATCACTCTCCATCTGGTTCGCCACTCCAAGCAAATCAACCTTCTCTCTGCCCAACTCGACCCATTTGTGAAAACATTTGCGACATTGCAGAGGCAACAACAACTCATTCTGGACACCCTGACCCAACAGGGGCGCACTTTGCAAGCCCTGGTAACCCGCCTCCTTCCTTTTCCCAAGATGGAGGATCCATCTCTCGCCCTCCCACTCCTCCCTCTCCAATATCCTCAACAGAATTTGATACTTCCTCCGGAGCCCTGTCTATCCCCACTGTCATGATCGTGATAACGGCTAACCTGAAAACCTTAAGGATTCATATTATGCTCAAACGTCCACAAAACCTTCTGAGTCCCCCAGTGGAAATGTCCCCCGTTTTCTGTTTCCCCGTCTTTGTTTAGTGGGAACTCTGAATATAATCCACGGATTTAGTAGCAGACGCTGTATGCTGGGACCTGTTGCCATCCAACCCTTTGTAATCAATTTAATTTTGCTTTTGATAGCTGAGTCAGAGTATTGTTAGTGAAGATAATTGTAGGGAATGAAACTGAGTTCATAGTCTCAGTTTCAACGTCAGTGTACAGTAAATTAATTCAGCGGAATAGAAGTAGGTGGGCTCCCTGGTCTGTTTCGAGTGAGGGCCCCGCGGGCATTTCTACTGTTAGTGAGTGCCCGTCCCTTCACCCATACAGGTATGCCATTCCACGCTGTGTTGTAATTCGCCCTTCTTTAAGTGATTTGATCCAATTAATAGTTGATTGTGCAAGTGTTACAGTAACGTAGTTGAAATGCTCTGAGTGAAGTCATATTTACGTCTTTAACGTCCCCTGAAACGTGATGTTGTTGTTACCGTTAGTGAGTGCCCGTCCCTTCAACCATACAGGTCCCTAACGCAGCCTAGGCCGTGTCTGTAGCGTGGATGTTGTATCCACAATGCCTGGGGAGATGTCCGAGGTCCAGTAGGATCAGTTATCTTCGGGAGACCCGGCCGTCAGACACTTCAGACTACCTATAGCCCCCATAGCTGGCTCGTCTGGCCCTAGCGCTCGGCCTGCGAGGTGACCCCGGATCACCACGCCACACACCACTACCAGCCCCCATCATTGGTGGATGAGTGTCTAACTCAGTAGGGCTTTTTGTGTGGTGGAATTAATCCACTGGGATCTTCAGAGTTCGTCGGAAAGTACTCCATGGTGGCTGGACCCCATGGCTGTTGCTTGAGTATCACTCCTGACGACTGAGTGTTGTAGTGGCAGTTGCCCTGGTCTTTATGGTGTTAAGTGCCTACAAGAGTTGTGTGTTATTGAGTATGTCCACCTAGTAGGGTTGGAAGTGTTATTGAGTATGTCCACCCAGTAGTGGTGTGAGTATGTTGAGCCTGAGGACCTAGTACTAGATTTCGTCTGTTGGTACAAATAAATTCTTTCCCCTAATTTCATATTCATGTTTAAATAAATTCTGTATTTGTATAATTGGGTCTATTATTTACCTACAGTATTTCCCGTTATTTCTTCCCTATTGCTTGATACTATCATTACATCTACCCACGAGCCTCCTTTCGTCACGCTACCAATGGTAATAAGTATGAGAGTAAAAGGAATAGTTACTGGCACACAGAGGCCCTCATAAAAGGTGGCAGTAGAGGCCCTCATAAATGGTGGCAGCTTAAGCCCCCATAAATGGTGGCAGCTCAAGCCCTCATAAATGGTGGCAGCGATGGTGATGTAATGAACATAGTATCGAGTTGGGAGGAATGACTGTGATACTGTAGTTTTTTAACTGAGTTATAACCATTTCTCTGTACGGGTATTTAATAACCATTCCACTGTAACTAATGAGTATTTCAGATTGCTAATAATTTTGTTCCATATTTTTCCGAGGTACAGCTTTTTGTGGTGGTTTGCAGAGAAAGTGAAATAAGTTCAAAGAAATACCTTGGAGTTAGCTTAGAAAAAAGTCTTGTTTAAAGTAAATGAAACCTGCAACAATAACTTGAGTGTAGAGTGTGAATAAGGTTCATTAATATTTGAAGAATTTTGATGTGTAACAATCTGCCCAAATTTTTGTTGTTGTTAACTCATTATTACTTACAGACAGTGAATACATGTTTGGGCCGTGGCACTAGTTGGTGAAAGGTTTTCATCGTGAGAGTGCCCAGTGTTTTCATTCTGAGTTGCTAACAGAAGCATTGCACTATATGCAAAGGTTAAGTGGATGCTAATTCTGTACTTGCAATATTCTTTAGTTTATGTGTTAGGTAGGATATATATTCCATTTACTTAATATCTCGGGGCATTTTACAGTTCCTCATATTAATATTTCTACGTATATGCTATAATTTTAAAGTTTATTTTAATCAGGTGCTAACGGGTCATTATTTGGTGAAACGTATGTTATGTGAACTCTAATGCCAGTATACTTTCAGAGTACAGTATTATATATGTGAGGACCTTATGGTGATACGGTATATGGAAAATGTTATACAAGTGTATGGACCCAGAATTGTGAGTACAGAAATTCGTGAAGTGTTCACACAGTGTTGCACCATACTGAGTTTGTGAATGGCAAAGTGTCTCAGTGTATTTCTCATGCAATAATATTATCTTTTGGGAGATTAATAATCTGAACAGTATTTTGAATAGTTGATGCATGGAGTGTTTAGTCGTATTGCAGAAAATCAGTACCAGTCCTTGGGTCTTGAGTGAGCCCTGTGCATGTTATTGTATTTAAAGTGGGTTATAGTAGTGATTTGTTGTAACACGATGGCAGATGCTAACGCGAATCAGGGAACCATGACGGCCAAAGCCGCTGTTGAACTATTAACAGAAGCCCAAGCTCTTCTGGCTAAACTCGCGAAAGCCATGGGTAAAGGAGGAGAAAACCAGTGGTTAGACTGGATCTTTAAGAAACAGTGGGCTTTGTAAGTGAACCTCCTTGGTTGTTCATGGGTAGTGAAGTGCACAATCTGTCGTAGATAACTTTTGGTAATTGAAGAAGTGAAGAAAAAAAAATGGAGAGAAAGGAAAAGAATGGAGGATTTTTTTTGGGGGGGGGGGTTGAAAAATTATTTTACAGGGGAAGGGTCAATTTGCAGTAAAGACAGAGATTGGAAGGCGTATTGGCAGTTATGCAATCATCTGAAGGGTATCTGTTACTAGTTTGAGTAAAGATACCAGTGGTGAATTCTCAAGTTCCTGTTGGTAAGTCCTACGTAGGCTGGGTGTTGTTGGTATATAGGTTTAGAGTTCGTGACTTTTAGGGAGTATTCAGGCATAAAAATATGGTGCTATTACTTCTACATGGGAAATGCCATAAGTACAGACAGTTTTTGGTTTGGTAGTGTTCTCATGAGGACTGTTTCGTTAGCATTGAATTCTTGGGAATACCCGCTCGTTCGGAGTCCCTTGAATGGTGCTGCCTCTCGCGAGTGCGACATGACTCTTTAGATTAAGGTAAACAAATCATTCCTTCGACTTGATGGGGTCCGTCCATCTATGTCCTAGCTTGAGAAATCTATGTTAAATCTCAGTGGGTCCTGTAAGCATTTGACCAATCGCATAAAAGAAACTTTCCTGATCTATGAACATTGAAATTTGAGTTCTGTAAGGAAATTTTGAGTATGCACTTTATCTACCGATGTGAGGGTGTATTTTGTAACATGTAACCCATTTATTATTATTATTATTATATGATATGAGGTATCTAACTCAATTCATTATTATTCTATGATGATGTACTTAACCCCATTTATTATTATATGATATGATGTATGTAACACCATTTATTATTATTATGATATGATATGATGTATTTACCGCCACTCAGTATTATTATATGATGATGTATCTAACCCCATTCAGTATTATTATGGCATGATGTACCTAACCCCATGTGCTATTATTTTTGGTGCTAGTTTGTAATATGTATCCCAATATATTTTTTTATGAAGGTGTGTCACATTTTAGTTGTATGTTAACAGATTTCCATTTCTTTTACCCAATCCTGACCACCGGTAGAGAATTATTTTTCTATTTTATTGATATAATTTGTGCAATGTTTTGTATGAGGATTTATACTTTATATTAATCATTTAATGTGTATGTCACTACTTACGTGTTTTCTGAAAGTTACCGCATAATATAAATCTTGGGGAAGGGGGAAGCTTTGTCATGATCGTGATAACGGCTAACCTGAAAACCTTAAGGATTCATATTACGCTCAAACGTCCACAAAACCTTCTGAGTCCCCCAGTGGAAACGTCCCCCATTTTCTGTTTCCCGGTCTTTGTTTAGTGGGAACTTTGAATAAAATCCACGGATTTAGTAGCAGACGCTGTATGCTGGGACCTGTTGCCATCCAACCCTTTGTAATCAATTTAATTTCGCTTTTGATAGCTGAGTCAGAGTATTGTTAGTGAAGAAAATAGTAGGGAATGAAACTGAGTTCATAGTCTCAGTTTCAACGTCAGAGTGTACAGTAAATTAATTCAGCGGAATAGAAGTAGGTGGGCTCCCTGGTCTGTTTTGAGTGAGGGCCCCGCGGGCATTTCTACTGTTAGTGAGTGCCTGTCCCTTCACCCATACAGGTATGCCATTCCACGCTGTGTTGTAATTCGCTCTTCTTTAAGTGATTTGACCCAATTAATAGTTGATTGTGCAAGTGTTACAGTAATGTAGTTGATATGCTCTGAGTGAAGTCATATTTACGTCTTTAACGTCCCCTGAAACGTGATGTTGTTTTTACCGTTAGTGAGTGCCCGTCCCTTCACCCATACAGGTCCCTAACGCAGCCTAGGCCGTGTCTGTAGTGTAGATGTTGTATCCACAATGTCTGGGGAGATGTCTGAGGTCCAGTAGGATCAGTTATCTTCGTGAGACCCGGCCGTCAGACACTTCAGACTACCTATAGCCCCCATAGCTGGCTCGTCTGGCCCTAGCGCTCGGCCTGCGAGGTGACCCCGGATCACCACGCCACACACCACTACCAGCCCCCATCATTGGTGGATGAGTGTCTAACTCAGCAGGGCTATTTGTGTGGTGGAATTAATCCACTGGGATCTTCAGAGTTCGTCGGAAAGTACTCCATGGTGGCTGGACCCCATGGCTGTTGCTTGAGTATCACTCCTGACGACTGAGTGTTGTAGTGGCAGTTGCCCTGGTCTTTATGGTTCTAAGTGACTGTAAGAGTTGTGTGTTATTGAGTATGTCCACCTAGTAGGGTTGGAAGTGTTATTGAGTATGTCCACCCAGTAGTGGTGTGAGTATGTTGAACCTGAGGGCCTAGTACTAGATTTCGTCTGTTGGTACAAATAAATTCTTTCTCCTAATTTCATATTCATGTTTAAATAATTTCAGCATTTGTATAATTGGGTCTATTATTTACCTACAGTATTTACCGTTATTTCTTCCCTATTGCTTGATACTATCATTACATCTACCCACTAGCCTCCTTTCGTCACGCTCCCAATGGTAATAAGTATGAGAGTAAAAGGAATAGTTACTGGCACACAGAGGCCCTCATAAAAGGTGGCAGTAGTGGCCCTCATAAATGGTGGCAGCTCAGGCCCTCATAAATGGTGGCAGCTCAAGCCCTCATAAATGGTGGCAGCTCAAGCCCTCATACCACCGACTCTTCATCTCACACCGGAAGCCGTTCCCTCTTCTTCTTACAATGAAACATCCAGGGACTTAGACCTCGCCCAGTTTGTGCTCTTCCATCAAGTAGATGTTGCTCTACTTCAGGAAACCATCACAGACGATGTTACTTCACTCCGCCTATCTGGCTATACTGTTTACACCCTGCCTCGGTACCATAGGCAGGCTCGTGGTCTCCTCACCCTTGTGCGTAACACCATTCCATCTATTCGTCTCCCTTCACCTGACTCACATGGACACCCCCGTCTGAATTACTTTCTGTCTCCCTTACTCTTGCTGACCGGATCCTTCATGTAGTCAATGTTCATTTCAAGAGTGAAAAAGTGATTCTCTGGACCCCCAGGTTCTTCACGACCTCCATGATGGGATTCCCATTATTATTCTTGGCGACTTTAATGCCCACTATCCCACTCCTACGCCAGATCATCCCACTCCATGTACCCTTAACGGATCACATCTCTCACAGTTTCTTCATGGGAATGATGATGTTCGCTTTCTTTGTCCTGACGATCCTACTCGCCTCCCCCATAGTTTCCTTGATGTTGGCTTACTATTGAACGGTCATACCTCCTTTCATCCTACCGTCTGCACCGAGCCTGCTCTGTATAGTGACCATCTTGCCGTTACTACCCATCTCAGGCTCTCCTTCTCTGCCCCGCCATCAGCTCCTTATCGATCCCCTCACCTTCATCTCACACAAGATGCCGTTCCTTCCTTTACCCAATACCTTTCTACCTGGGCGGATTCCTATGTTGTCCCCCAGTCCCTTGACTCTTACAGCGCTGATTTTGTTGATGCCGTGAATGACTGTCAATTGCGCTGCCCCTCCACGCCCTCACCGTCACCCCAGAAGTGCCACCAACTACTGGTATAGTATCCCTGCCATGAGACATCTCCTGCAGGTAACCCGTGATCTCCACTCTGCCATACGGAGGTCTCGCTCTCCAGAGGACAGGGAAGACTTAAAAAACTGGTGCTCCTTTTCAACTCAGGAGCGTTGTCGGATTCGTAAGGTGGACTGGCTATCCTTCACGGGGTCTCTATCGTTCCAGTCATCACCCTCTTATGTATGGAATCGGATTAATGCTATGCGGGGTACTCGACGGAGGCCTCCTCCCCACCCTGACCCCGCCTCCCTTGCCTGCTCTTTAATGGAGGACTGGGCACGAGCTTCCTCCCCTGAGGCACTTCCAGATCCGATGCAGGAGGCAGTACAGGCTCGCATCGATGCGTCTGAGCCTGTTGTTCGTACTGCTCTTACCTCTCCTGCCCTCATTGAGCATCCCATCACACAGTTCGAGCTTGACAGTGCTCGTCGCTCTAGAAAAGACACCTCTCCTGAGGATGATCAGATAACCTACTCCGTCCTCAACGCCTGTACTAATATTCCTAACGGCCCCTTGCTCGCTCTCTAGAATATGTCTTATGAACATAGGGGTTCTCCCGTCTAACTGGAAAAATGCCACTATTATCCCCATCCCTAAGCCGGGAGATCCTGGGAAATATCGACCTATTAGTCTTACCTCCTGTGTTTGTAAGATGATGGAGAGGATACTCCATTGTCGCCTTCTTCACACCATAGGCGGCTTCCACAACTCCCTCAATGGTTTCACACAACATCGCAGCATAGCACACTCCATTGCTTCCTTTTATTGCAATCAGATTGCCCGTGTCTCCGTCTTCCTTGATATCAAAGGAGCCTCTGATACGGCTCAGCCTGCCCTCATTTTAGCTGAACTTGCGCGGTTAGGGGTTAAAGGGAGACTTCTTCAATGGATCGCCTCTTACCTCACTGGACGTCAGGCCCGGGTTCGCGCTGAAGGCTCTATATCTCCTGTTCAAGAAATGAACCTCGGCACCCCTCAAGGTGGAGTCCTGAGTGCCACCTTGTTTAACACTCATGCACTCCATTGCATCTCTCTCGTGGCCGACAGAAGTTGCCCACTCAGGATATGCCGACGATGTCCTCCAAGCCCCTGACTACCTCAGCATGCAGGAAGCCCTTGATTTGGTCTCGAGAGAGTGTGATTCACTTGGTTTCCTTCTTTCAAATGCGAAAACAAAACCCATGTGGCATGGTCTTGTTGTACCTCCACCCCTTCTCTTATCAGGAACGCCCTTGGACTGGGTTAATGAGACAAAATACCTGGGTGTGTAGGTAACTCGCACACGTTGTCAGATCCCTGAAGTCCGCTATCTTCGAGACATATGCTTTCGGCGTCTCGCTCCCCTTTCTACCATGTGCAGGGGTTCCCTTGGTGCCACCATCCCTGTACTTCTCACCATGTACAAGTCCTTTGTCCATTCCTGTGTCGACTACGCCGCCCCTGCCCTCGTCAACATTAGTCGGACTCCTGTCAACCGTCTCGAAGTTATCCAGAGGAAAGCTGCTCGTATCATCCTTGGGGCTCCTCAGTGGACACGCTCTACTTCTCTATATACCGAACTTGGTCTTTCCCCCTTACAGGCCAACTTGACTCCTGTTGTTCGAGGCCGACCTCCATCTAGAAGACAGTGGCGAGGGTCACTCATCCGAACCCTTCAGGAAGTCGACCTCCTGCCTGATATTGTTGTTGGTTCGTCTCCTTCTCCCTGGCTGGATTTTCAACCTGAAGTGATTGCCCTCGGTGGACCGCTCCCGAAATCCCACGCGAACCCTGTTATTCTCTGCAAATACCACCTCTCCAGGACCGCCCACTGGTCCCCAGGTAGGGTCGTCCTCTACACTGATGGCTCTGTTGACCCCACTACAGGTACTGTAGGGCCGGGGCTGTTGTCTACATTTCCCGTCGTGATGCCCCTGAGCCTATCAAACTTTCTCTCAGAGTTTCTGACAGGGCATCTTCTCAGGCTGAACTGACAGCCCTCCTTGCTGCCCTTCTCGCTGAGGAAGAAGCAGAAGGTTTCTGCCCCTTGCTTGTCTGCTCTCGACAGGATCGCATTTGGATCAGGGGAAAATATGGACCTCATCCTCCGAATACGAGGGTTAACATCCACACTTCAAGATGCAGGCCGTCCTGTGACATTCCTATGGATACCTAGTCATGTCGTTATCTTGGGGAATGTGGCAGCAGATGGCCTTGCCAAGACTGGCTTCAACAAGGCCACACCTGACTACGTTGTTCCTCGAACACTTTTACAGCTTAGGACCCAAATTCGCCGCAAACAGAGAGAAGCTCGGGAAGCAGCCACCCCCCCCTGGACTCCCTGCCCACCTGGTACGATGTCCTCCGTAAACTTCCTGACCTCTCCTATGTCTATGGGAAAGGGTCGCGGAAAAGGTACGTGATTGCTGCCCGTATCATCATTGGGTATGACTTTGCTTGGGAGATTGGTATCCCCGCATCCCCTGAGCAACACTCTTGTGCATTATGCAGAAGACCCGACAGCCGCACCCTTATCCATTTCCTCCTAAGATGTCCCCACACACTACGCTTTCGTGACGCCTGCTGGACCACCACTCCACGACCCCCTAACGGAGACACGATGATCCTCTCCATACTGACCGGATATTATATAGATAATATTGATAATGTGTTTAGGGAATATCCTTCCTTCCTTAGGCTGTAGTAAGCCCCTTTATAATGTTTATACTGTATATACTTGTGACACTTGCCAGATGCTTCTGGTGTTATTGCACAGGGGTACCTAGTGACAGCACTAGGATCCCGCTTCCTCTATCAAGGAATCAACTATTGAAAAAAAAAAAAAAAAAAAAAAAAAATATATATATATATATATATATATATATATATATATATATATGTGTATATATATATATATATATATATATATATATATATATATATATATGTATATATATATATATATATATATATGTATATATATGTATATATATATATATATATATGTATATATATGTATATATATATATGATATATATATATATATATATGTATATATATATATATATATATGTATATATATATATATATATATATATATATATATATATGTATATATATATATATATATATATATATATATATGCAAGTAAATCACTGTGAGTGCGCGTGATCCAGGTATATGCTGATAACCACAAGGAAAGAAGAAAACACGAAGTTCCCAAGCGCTTTCGTGTAATTCACATCTTAGTCTGTACTCACCCCTGAAGATGTGAATTACACGAAAGCGCTTGGGAACATCGTGTTTTCTTCTTTCCGTGTGGTTATCAGCATATATATATATATATATATATATATATATATATATATATATATATATACATATATATATATATATATATATATATATATATATATATATATATATATATATATATATATATATATATATATAACCTCACCAGCCAGGACTCGAAGCCTAGACCTTATGTGTGACCAGGGAACTCTACCAACCATGCCACAAGGACACTAAAAGCAATCCTAGGACACTAAAAGCAATCCTAGACTATGTTATACTTCACACAAAGCCTGTTCATCGAGGTGATGGCACCGTGAACCTCCCATTGAGGATTGCCCGTGCCACTTATGTGGTGGGAGGAGCATTTTACCGAATCCAGCTGGGATGAAACACAAGGTACCATATATACTTCAGCTTTAGTCCATATAACACGCGGACTTGAACATACTGTATAATTAACGACCTCACCAGCCAGGACTCGAACCCTAGACTTTATGCGTGTGACCAGGGAACGCTACCAACCATGCCACAAGGACACTAAAAGCAATCCTAGACTATGTTATATTTCACATAAAGCCTGTTCATCGAGCTGATGGCACCGTGAACTTCCCATTGGGGATTGCCCCTGCCACTTATGTGGTGGGAGGAGCATTTTACCAAATCCAGCCTGCGTGTTATATGGATTAAAAATGAAGTATATATGGTACCAGCCATTCACCACCAATTCTTCTTCTCGGCAAGACACCACATACTGTCGGGATCCCTCCCCTATCTTTAACCTTCCCTAGCACCTCCCTATACCTCTTGAAAAGTTCCTCACTCCGAATCTTTCCTATGTCGTTACCTCCTACACTAAGACACACTACTGACTTAGTACCCTCCCCTGACAAACCCCTATCTATCCTCTCAGATACATGCCCTATCCCAGTCCCAGGAAAACACACCCTAGTCCTATGTTTCCTTTCACTTGCACAAAAAGTCCTATCTAAGAACCTCACCTGGCTGTCCCCAACTACCACGACCTTACCACTGGGCAGGGTTTGAACAACTGCCCTTTTCTCTCCTGGCAAACACGGTCCTGCTTCTTCTTTTCCTTGCCAGCTTGCTCCAACACTTGGTAGGGGTTACTGCACTCCACACCCTGGTCAGCTTTCCTGAGTCTGACCCTAGTCCCCTTGGAGACAACCACTCTCCAGGTGATTTCGAATAGAGCTTTAAATTATATCTTGCGCTTGTGAAACCTCGCTTTGATTATGCAGTTCAAAATTTGGTCACCGTACTGCAGAATGGATATAGAATCCCTAGAAAGAATTCAGAGGAGAATGACAATACTTGGAGTGCCGACCTGACCTTGGAGTACCGACCTGACCCTTGGAGTACCGACATGACCTGGAGTACCGACCTGACCATTGGAGTACCGACCTGACTCTTGGAGAACCGACCTGACCTAGCTCTTGGAGAACCAACCTGACCTAACTCTTGAAGTACCGACGTGACCTAGCTCTTGGAGTACCGACCTGACCTAGCTTGGAGTACCCACCTGACCTAGCTCTTGGAGTACCGACCTGACCTAGCTTGGAGAAGGACGTGCCCTTAAGTGCTTGTGTTAGTGACCATAGGAAATGGCCGCCGTGGATCGTTGTGTTGTGGGGGGAGAGGGACGGTGAGTGAGGAGAGACTACCCCCTGGCCACTCTGTTAAGTCATCTGGAGCAGTTGAGGAGAGAGATAGTCGTTTTAAAGGGGGAAAACGAAGCCCTCAGGACTGAATTCGTTCAGGTGGGTGTCGTGCCAAGCAGGACACTTGCGAAGGAGGGTCAGGAGGAGCAGGGTGGAGAGTGGTTGTCTCCATGGGGAATAGGGTCAGACTCAGGAAAGCTGACCCGGGTGTGGAGTGCGGTAACCTCTACCACGTGTTGGAGGAAGCTGGCGAGGAAGAGAAGAGGCAGGATGGTGTGGTGGCAGGGGAGAAAGTGGCAGTTGGGGACAGCCAGGTGAGGTTCATAGATAGGACTTTTTGTGCAAGAGATAGGAAATGTAGGACTAGGGTGTGTTTTCCTGGGACTGGGATAGGGCATGTAGCTGAAAGGATAGATAGGGTTTTCTCAGGGGAGGTTACCAAGTCAGTAGTGTGTCTTAGTGTAGGAGGTAACGACATAGGAAAGGTTTGGAGTGAGGAACTTTTCAAGAGGTATAGGGAGGCGCTGGGGAAGGTTAGAGATAGGGGAGGGATCCGGATAGTATGTGGTGTCTTGCCTAGAAGAGGAGTTGTTGGTGAATGGATGTCAAGGGCAATTGCTATTAATTGCCGACTGGAAAAACATTGATAATTGGCAACCATTCTACGGCAACGATAATTATCTGTACAGTCGTGACGGAGTATACTTGTCTCGCGCGGGGGTAAAGACGTTGTCTGCATTCCAGGAGCTTGAAATTTTCATTCCAAGGGGGGGGGGGGAGGGGGGGGGCTGAGGGGGTTCGCCAATAGAGGGTGGCTAGGGTAAGTGGGAGTAAAAAAACAAGCAGGTCCTAGGTGAAGGTTCCAAGTGTTCCCTGAAGAATGCAGTGATGGGTAGGGAAACACAGGGTAACACTGAAGTCCGTTTATTAAAAGATAGGAGAATACAAGTGGTGACTAGCTTGTGCCATGC
This sequence comes from Homarus gammarus, assembly GCA_958450375.1. Lineage (NCBI taxonomy): Eukaryota > Metazoa > Arthropoda > Malacostraca > Decapoda > Nephropidae > Homarus > Homarus gammarus. The sequence continues at coordinate 7,398,299 of CAUDMG010001572.1, forward strand.
ACGGCCCACGGAGTCAGACTGAGACTGCCTTGCCATATGGCAGTCTCGGGGCAATGTTGCCACATAACACATGCAGTGTTGCCACATAATTATATACATAGGTGCTACTCGGCACAGTAGTTTATATACAAGGTTGCTACTCAGCACAGTAGCTTAGATACATAACCTACATCTCCCTTCCCCCTCACGCTCATAGTCTTTGTCTTGAGCGGACTTCTTAGTCCTAAGTCGCTCCGAGCGTCGAGGTGCACTGTGGGGTGGATCCTCATGAGGTATAGGTGACTCGTCCTCGGTCAGGGGGCCAGCAGCAGGGGGTGGGACTGGCCTGAGGAAGCGGTGGTTCCTCCACCAGACACGGCCGCTCGGCATCCTGACCTTGTAGTCCCGCGACCGGCTGACGCCCATCACTATGCCCACCTTGTCCCAACGTGTCGTCGTCGGGTCCTGAACGCGGACAAGGGCACCAATCTCCAGCCGCTGAAGAGGGCGGGCACGGTTTTCATACCGAGCCTTGGCGTCCTGGGCACGAGTAGCGGCGCGGTGGTCGCAGCTCTCGGCTCTGGTCTGCCCCTCCTTCGCGAAGGCCTTGGCATGTGCAGGAACGCAAGAGCGGAGAGGGTGACGATACAGGATCTAGGCAGGGGAGCGTCCTGTGTGGGTGGGAATGGACGCGGGTTCTGGGCAGCTCTGTGCGGCAGCGCCAGGCGCGTCGCTCGTTGATTCACACACCCTGCTAGTGGTGCACCGAGCAGCTGGGATCTGCTCAGGAAAGTCTCTGGGCACCACGCCTAACTCCTTGCAGTGCTCCCACGACAACAAGGGTGTAGCGAGAGTAGGCCGCACGTCGATCCATCCGTGACACGACCTGTCGCCGTAGGTGATCTCTGCTTGAAAGGAGCCCACAGCGTCCGGCATCTGGGAACTGTCCGCATTGTAGTACTGCAGCTGCGGCAGTGGTCCCAGGTCGCGTTTGGTGAGGCCCAGTTTCTGGAGGTGCTTCAACCCAATCACCGTAGTATCAGCGCCTGTGTCCGGTATCACCTCGATGTGACCCGACACATCACCGTGTGTGACGGCGACACGGATGGTAGGGGAAGGGGTAGCCTTGGGGCGTGTGGTCGATTCCACCCTCCTGATGTGACTCAGCTGCTGCTTGTGGCTGTGTGGGCCATCTGAGGGGGGCTGCATGCGAACCACCCCGAGGGAAGTGCGCTGCTTTCCTCCTCGTCTCGGGTTTTTGGGCTTGGGCTGGCGGCAGCACTTGTCGAAGTGTCCATAGCGACTGCAGGCCTGACACTTGTGGCCTCGTGCAGAGCACCTGTCTGTGTTAGACCAGTGGCCCTTACGGTCACATCCACGACACAGTGCGTCGGTGGCCGGGCATGTCTTGGGGCCATGCTGCTTTCCACAGCTGCCACAGGAAGCACTAGGCGGAGGCGTGGAAGAACGTGCGGCAGCCTTCACATTGTTGCCCGCCTTCTTATCCTTCTTGTATTGTGAGATAGCTCTCACAGCAGGTGGGGCCCGTAAGGCAGAGGTGGCGGACTTGGTGGCCTCGTACGACCGACATTCAGCACTACCACCTGGAGTGTGGAGGAAGCGTCCAGGGGGATGAGTCGCTGCACCAACTCTTCGTGCCTGACACGCCGTCAAGATCCCGTGCTTGATCCAGGCTTCCTCACATTCCCGGCTGTGCGCCTTGCAGACGTCGATCTCCTCCGACAAACTCTTCAAACGTACAAAAAAGTCGTCAAAGGATTCATTCTCCGCCTGCTTGCAGCTGGTGAAGGCGCGGCGACGCAAAGCCTCGTTATTCCGACCCTTAACATGCTCCTGTAAAAGGTCGAGCACATCCGTCACTGAAGAGGTAGAATCGGGAGGCACTTGCAACGTGTGCTCCAAAACTCTCTGGGTCTCCAGCGACAAACACATCCGCAGTTGGATGAGCTGTTTGTTTGGAGGCATGCTGTCAAGGTCCACCATCGTGGAGTAATCTGTCCAACGCCGCCTCCACTCACGAAAAAGGTGAAACGTGACATCTGGTGAGAGGGCGGGTGGGGGTTGAACAGATGCCTTGGGAGCTGTTGGAGTAGCAAGAGTGCCTGGAGGACGCTGGTGTGGTGGAGGAGGAAGGGTACTGGCGCCTTGGTGTGTGAAACCTGCAAGTGAGGGAGGGTGGGTTAGCGCCAGGGTCGTCAATAGTGCATCAAAACGCGACTTTTCCTCCTCTCTTCGTGTCTCCTCCCTCTGAAGTTCCATCTGTCGGTGTCGCTCGTCCCGGTCGTCCATCCACCTCAGAATTGTGGCAATGTCCATCGCTGGAGGTGGAGGATGAGAGTCTGCTTCCGGTGGAGGGGATGGTGGTGGGGGAGTAGTGTCTCCCATCTTGACGTTGTCCTTTCTTACCGCCCATCTTGAACTGCGCTATTTAGTATATAAAGTGGCGCCTCATCAGCTCGAACCACATATATACGACATAAACAGCGCAGAAATAACGCATAGAGTCCACTGTTCTGTCCGCGAGTGAGTGCATGCGTGCGTGTGTGTCTGAGAGAGCACTTCGTGGTGGCCTTAATGCCGGTGGCTAGAGCCGCCGCGGGGGTGAGACCGTCAGTGTCTCCCAAGATGTCACACGAGAAGGGTGTACGCCTGCGTGCTCCGTGGGTACCACGAAAAACAGGCCAATGCTCAACTCTCAGTTCTAGACACACTAATACACTGACACTAACACTGCCACTGTCACTAAAACGCACTGTGACGGAGCAACACTGCACATCGCAGCGAAACACAGCGCAACACAAAACACTAAGAGTCGACGCCCACATCGCCGGCTAACTGTCCATTGTTCACACACTTGTAAGTCCACAGATCCTACTCACTGCGCCATGAAGGTTCCAAGTGTTCCCTGAAGAATGCAGTGATGGGTAGGAAAACACCCGGTAACACTAAAGTCCGTTTATTAAAGGATAGGAGAAATACAATTGGTGACTAGCGTGTGCCATGCACGGCCCATGGAGTCAGACTGAGACTGCTGTGGCATACTGTATGTAGCCAGTTGTCAATTCTCTTTAGTTGTCTATTATCTCTTTGTATGGGCTCACAAACGTACGTACATGTAGATGTCTTCACTCAGGAATGAGGTAGGATAGAAACTCACGATGCGCTTTCTGTATATATATTGTTGTACAGTAGGGAGTGACAGTTTTGCAAAAGTTTTCAAAATCTAATTGCTTGGGTTGGATTATTTGTCTATCGGCCACGCTAATTCCGAATATGTTTGAGTTTTTTACATCATTGCATTAGAAGGTTTGTGGTATACTTTTGGGTTTGGCATGAAAAACGCGAAAAAACTGTAAATAATAAAGGGACTGGCAATGTGGCACAACCTGTTAAAATCAAGTTATTGAATTGGATTATTCGACTACTGTGTACACTGGTTCATAATATGCTATTGTTTTACAACTCCATGCGCTACAAGTCACCACATACGTATATTTCGAAAACCAGGGCCCAATATTACCAACGGCGTGGATAGATTCCATGGACAGGCATGGCCGTATTTATACAATTTACGAGGATCAGGATTTGGGATGCGTGTGGAGCGAGAGCCAATCACAGAGGAGAATGCCAGAAGTACCCGGCATTCTGATCCTGGCATTGCTACGTGTGCGTCCGCACTGTGGAGTAGGTCTACCAGCGTCGCTGGCTGTACGCTGATTGGCTGGTAGGCGTGCGGGAGCTCAGTCATCAGTTGGAAGATGTAGGGGAGAAGAGCCACTACAATACTCCCCCTCCCAGCGCGGCGGGAGGCTGGATGTTGTCCGGGTTGTGTCCCACACATAACACATACCGGGCAGGTGTATGTACGACTCGGCCGCTACGTGTAACAACTCCGTCTAGTGACACAAAACCTGTGGGAGAATTAGGGGGAGAAAGAGGGTTTGGGATTAGAGGAGGTTGTACAAGCAATGGTTGTTGTGCTCCTGTTGCTGCAGGGGCTGCGTCAGGAGGAGGATCCATAGCAGGAGCAGGTTCTATGACAGGAGGGGGGTCTATGACAGGAGCAGGTTCTATGACAGGAGGAGGGTCTATGATAGGTGCAGGTTCTATGACAGGTGCAGGTTCTATGACAGGAGGAGGGTCTATGATAGGAGCAGGTTCTATGATAGGAGGAGGGTCTATGGCAGGAGCAGGTTCTATGACAGCAGCAGGGTTCAGGACAGGAACAGGGGGTACCTGAGGGTGAAAAAAGGGTGCCCAGAAATGTCGTGGGCGTGGTGTTGCTGCCGGTGGTAACTTCGGGTAGACTGGTGCAGGCGTAGTTGGTTGGTGGTGCTGCTGGGCTGGGGGCCCAACGGGTAAGGTGACCGGTTTGACTCGGTCTATGCTGACGGTCTCATGCCTGCCATTCCGGATAATCGTCAGGAACTTTGCTGAACGGGTAACCACCTGGAAGGGTCCATCGTAGGGGCGTTGTAATGGGTTGCGGTGAGCATCATGCCTGACGAAAACATACTCGGCTGTGAGTAGTGCAGGAGGGATGTGTTCAGGGCGCCGAGGAGGCTGGCGTGGAGCAGTAGCTCCGAATGCAGAAACTGCTTGTCGTAGCTTTTGGAGTAAGTCGTGACGAACGGCAGGAGTGGTTTGGTGGGGGTCAGGAGGGAGTGAGAAATCCCCGGGTAGGAGAAGGGGCTCATCTAGTGAGAGATCTGCTGGGCTACAGTCCATATGCTCCTTGTGTGACGCACGGATGCCGAGGAGCACTAAGGGAAGCACATCAGTCCAGCTGTAAGGGTCGTGCTGTGCCTTGGGTGCGTCCTTCAGCTGCCGGTGAAAACGCTCTACCATGCCGTTGGCTTGAGGGTGGTTTGCTGTAGTGCAGTGGTTCTCAACCTTGTTTGCCCCATGCACCCCTTTCACCATATGTCAGAATGTCATTCCCCCCTCCTTTCCAAGATTGTCTGCCTCAAAAAGTGCATTCCAAATAATATGCATATAATACTGAAAATCCTTTATTTTTTCCATATTAGTACATATACATTTACAATTTTACATGGATTATTTTTATAGTGGAGTCTTGCAAATTAAATGCCAATTGAAAATGTTGATGGATTTATAAAACTTGAATAAAAGTAAAATAGTTTTTTATATTTATAATGAATTGCTTAACAGACCAAACTGGAGCATAATGCAATAAACAAAAAGTTCAATAGAATACCAGGATATTGTAAATTTGTAATTAATTTTATTCAGATGAAGATTACAGTCAATGAGAAACCTTTGATTGTTTTTCTTCGCCAATTCTGGGATACACGGAGGAGTGCTTGAAAGGGCACAACGCAGGTCATTTTCTACCTCTAATCTACTACTATGCTTCGTTTTAATTTGCAACAGAGTTGAAAAGCCTGACTCACAAAGATATGTCGACACAAACGGAAGCAATGCACGGATAGCTCTTTCTGCCACTTTTGGGTAGGAATCGCACATCAAGGGCCAAAATTCTGTGATTGATTTCTCATCGAACATATCTCTTGCTCCCGAATCAGTTTCCCCCCCCCCCCCCTGGTTGAGAACCCCTGCTGTAGTGCGTTGTCTAGACGTGCCGAGGAACTGTAGGAGGTGCTGCCAGAGTTGTGACTCAAACTGGACTCCTCGGTCAGTGATTACGGTTGCCGGGGGGGGGGGGGGGGGGGCAAAACGGGAAACCCAACCGGACATGAAGGCGCGGACAGTAGTCTCTGCTGTAGCACTGAGCATGGAAATTGCTTCTGTCCACCTGGTGAAACGGTCGATGCAGGTGAAGATGTAGGTGCTACCGTAGGATGATGGAAGAGGTCCCACGATGTCGAGGTGTACTACTTGAAAACCTCCTTTGGGAATAGGGAAGGTTTGTAAGGGGGCCCGTATGTGACGATGTATTTTGAAGGACTGGCAGGCCAGACACTGAGCAGCCCATTTCTTAGTATCAGACTTGATGTCGGGCCAGACGACACGTTGCATGAGGAGGCGCTGGGAGGCCCGCACACCCGGGTGGCTGAGACCATGGATGCTGTCGAAAACAGCGCGGCGGTGGACGTGAGGCATGAACGGTCTAGGCTGCCCACAGGATACGTCGCACCACAATTTTCTCTTCGTGCCAGGAACAGGGAGTTCTTGAAGTGTGAGGCCTGAGGGGGATGTCTTGTATGCTGCCAGGTCTTCGTCGTTCTCTTGAGCCGCGGCTAGCTGCCCACAATCAATGGGTGGAGATGAGGGAAGAATGTTGGATATACAAAGAGAGAGAGTGTCGGTGATCTCGTTGTGGCTGCCTTTAATATGTTGGACGTCGCTGGAGAACTCCGAGATGTAAGCCAAGTGGCGCAGGACACGAGGTATATGTGACTGGGAAGCTTAAGCGAAGGCGTGGACGAGGGGCTTGTGATCCATGAAGATGGTGAACTGATGGGCCTCGAGGAAGTGCTGGAAATGTTTGACAGCCAGGTATATGGCCAGGAGTTCTCGATCAAAGGCGCTGTACTTGAGTTGTGGTGGTTGAAGCCGTTGTGAGAAGAAAGCAACGGGCATAAAAATTCCGTTGATCTCCTGCTGTAAGACGGCGCCCACTGCAGTAGAAGAAGCGTCTGTTGTGAGAGTGGTCCGGGCGTTAGGTGAGGGGTGGGCCAGGAGGGTGAGGCGTATAATGTGCTGTTTGATAGTGGTGAATGCCGTATCAGCCTCTTGAGTCCACACGAGAGGCTTGTGAGACTTCTTTGGACGTCCCTTCAGAAAGTCGTGTAGGGGAGGTAAGAAGGTCAATGAAGCGGTGGTAGTAGTTAACTAAACCCCGGAATTCTCGGAGTTTCTTCGCCGTTTCAGGTTTGGGGAACTCCCTAATCGCAATTATCTTCTGTGGTAGGGGTTGTATACCACTGGGCGAGACTCTGTGACCGAGGAACTCGATGGCAGAGGTTCCAAAGACGCACTTAGCAGGATGAACTTTCATGTTGTTGTCCTGCAGGCGTTGGAGAAGGAGTTGTAAGTGGTGGTGGTGCTCAGCAGGCGTCGAAGCTGCGACGAGGATGTCGTCAATGTAGACGGTGACAAAATCGAGGTCGCGAAGCATATGGTCTATGAACCTCTGGAAAGTCTGTGTTGCATTGCGTAGGCCAAAACTCATAAAAGTGTACTCGAAGAGTCCAAACGGAGTGGTGATAGCTGTCTTCTGGGTATCTGCAGGTGCTACTGGGATCTGGTGGAAGGCATGCTCCAAGTCGATCTTCGAGAAGATAGTCTTGCCATGAAGTTTGTGGTGAAAGTCCTGGACATGTGGAATAGGGTACCTGTCAGGTTTGGTGACGAGAATGAGGGCTCTGTAGTCGCCACACACCCTCCACTCGCCGGGTGTTTGCTTAGGAACCATGTGAAGAGGCGACGCCCAGGGACTCCTTGAAGGGCGAATGATGCCGTCTTGCAGTAGTTTGTTGAATTCTACTTTGGCTGTGTTCAGGAGCTCAGGGCGCAGGCGGCGAGGGCGTGAAAAGACTGGAGGTCCTTTGGTTTCGATGTGGTGGAAAATTCCCGATGTAGGTGGTGGGGGTAGAGAAACTCGGGGTGAGAAAAGCTCTTTGAATTCGTTGAGCAGGCAGGAGAACTCGTTGGAAGGCGCAAGACAGGTGATAGTGTCGGTGTGTCTGGCACGAGAACCCTGGATCTTGCGTGATGTAGGCTCATGGATGAGGCGTAGATGACTTGGTTTGACGCAGAGCTTGTGGAAGGTGAGGAAGTCGAAACCAAGGATGGGTTGAGACACGTCTGCTATCACGAATAACCAACGCAGAGTCTTGGGCAGACCGAGGTCTAAGGCGAGGGTGCGTACGCCGTAGGAGGCGATGGGGGTACCGTTGGCAGCGAACAGGTCATAAGAGGGTTGCTTTGACTTGTCTTGTAGTGAGGGAGGGATGAGGCTGACTGATGAACCTGTGTCGATGAGGAACTTCTTGCAGGAGGTGCAGTTGTTGACGTGCAGTAATGAGACGCCTGAAGGGACCGGGGCTGAGGCGTCTACCAGCCTCCGGTGTTGCCGTTTCCCGAATAGGTGCTATAGGGTTCACAGTTTAGACCATTGCGGCCGAAAGTCCGGTGATACCAGCAGAGGGTATATTTGTTGTGCTGGGGGTTGGCTGCTGTGCGTCGGAACTTGTAGGGCGTGGTGCGTGAGTCAGGCACTGGCACAGCAGCGGGTATGGAGGAGCAGAACTGCTCAATGGTGTCCATCCTGCGGTTCAAAGTTTGCAACAGGTCCCTGATGTCTTGTGAGGTATTGCTCGGCTGAGGGGTGTTGACCCGGCTTACAAGTTCGGTGGTAGGTACTGGTGTGACCGTGGCGGCAAGGGGCGCAGCAGCGCACTCGTTAAAAATTCTCTCTGCCGCGGTTGCATACAGTTCTGGTGTCGAAGAGTAATCTACTGCGTACAGGATGTTGCGTACTTGTGTGGGTAGCTTTTGTGCGTGAAGCTGCCGAAGGATAGAGTCAGGAAGTCTGTCTGTGTACCGGGAGTTCAACCTGCACATCTCTTCCCAGAGAAATCCCGGAGTTGAGTTTCCAAGGGAGATGGAAGATAGGTTCTGCAGGAGATTGGAGCGGGTCCCTTGGTAATGCGTTTTTAAGGCATCCCGCAGAGTGGCGAATTTGTTGTTCTCTGGAGGGTTGGAGATGGTCTGTGAGACTTGTGTGGCGACTTCAGTGGGCAAGGAACAGAGCAGGGCGCCGTACTTTTTCCTGACTGTAGCTGTAGAGCCGATGAGAGCTGCTTCGACATGAACTAACCAGTCTTCTACGTTGTGGTTGAAGGTTGGTAGAGAGATCCGTCCGTCCATTCTTGTGGGAGTATATCACACCTGTTAGGGAAGGATGAGGGATGGGTGCTTGTTCCGACCCCCTTCCGTGTTCACAATCTCCTGGGAGGGAGGTGAACAGTTGCAGGGGGGACTTCGGGACGAATACACTTTTTAGGGTGCAGGTCCTTAGGCCAGAACTAAAAAAAACAAAAGAAAAATAGGAGAATGGGCAAAAGAGCTCAAACCACGTTTGGAATATCGCACAATAGTTGCTCTCCAGCTGTGATGTGGGTCACTCACACCGCCAGTGGGGAGAACAGACTCATGCGTTATAAACCTTACAGTCGTGAGATGGTGTCGTTGTGGAGTAGTGGGTGGTGCAGGTAGGCGGTTGGCCAAGGCTGACAGCAGGCAGGACGATCTTCTCAGCTCCAGTAGTAAGGCAGCAGAAAGGAGTGTGGTATTCACGGCTCCGGGGGTCACCAATGTAGCGTACTGTGAGTGGCCAGTTGTCAATTCTCTTTAGTTGTCTATTATCTCTTTGTATGGGCTCACAAACGTACGTACATGTAGATGTCTCCACTCAGGAATGAGGTAGGACAGAAACTCACAATGCGCTTTCTGTATGTATATTGTTGTACAGCGCAGTGCTTAGGAGTGACTAGGTGAGGAGCTGTGAGAGATGTTGCTGGTCCAGTAGCCGAGTGTTGAGTGCTCTCCCTGATGATGATGATGATAATGAAGTAAAGTGGCAAATGACTTTGCACTGGGAAAGGAGAGGAGAGAGAGAGAGAAGTAAAGCATGGAAACGGGAAGAAGAGTGGGAGGGGTAGATAGCAGGTGGGCTGTCCACCTAGCGGAGACGCGTTGAAATGATTGGGTGGTGGCCGCGCGCAGCACACGCCCGTCCGCTCAGGGAGGAAGGTTGATGAGGGAGGGGGGAGGGGGGAGGAGCTAAGCTAGCTAGATATTCATTATTGTAATGGGTGTTAATTTTTGTTTGTCCGGTGGTGGTGTTATTTGTTTACATATATGTGTAAAGTGGGTCTTGTTCTGCAATGTCAGCATGGAAGCTCTTAGGCTACCAGCTGTGTGTTTTAGTAGTTCCTTCTTCTTTTAACTTGGAGAATAATGGGTCCTCCATCTCTTCAAGTTTGGTCCATATTCTCTGTGCTTGGCTGTGTGTACGTATGTTCAGTGGTTCGATATTGAATAATTCGTGAAGTTCTTGTATTTTGGTGGTGTATGGCGGGAGTTGCTTTGATGCTCTACGGATAGCTTTGTTTTGTACTGCTTGAAGTTTAAGTTGACTGGATTTGCTGATCGTGTTGAGTGGTATTGGTGGATATTCTAGGTGAGGGCGGATAAGTGCTTTGTATAGGTGTAGTTGAATTTTGGTGTCCATTTTGCTGAAGCGTCTTAGTTTCGTGAGTTGTGATTGGGCAATGGGCAGTCTGTTTGCGTTGTTTTACGTGTTTTGCTATGCCTGTTCTTGTTATTGTGAGTCCCAAAATTTTGCCTTCGTTGGAGTATTGTATAGGTACGTTGTTGACTGTGATTGGTGTAGGGTTTATTTTGGCAATATGTATTATCATTAGTTTCTGTGTATTGGTTTGAATTTTCCATTTTTTTTTTCATATTCGTTGATTTGCTCGATGGCGTGGGTTGTTTTCCGTGCCATCATCTGCTTGCCCTTGCCTGGATGTCGGATGATTTGGGTGACGTCATCAGCATAAGCTACGTATTCTCCGTGTACAGGAGGTGGCATGTCCGCCGTATATATTGTGTAGAGTGTTGGCGAGAGGTTACTTCCCTGTGGTACTCCGCTGTATAATTTGAAGCTTGGGCCTATGTGGTTACCTATGATAATTTTGGCCTCTCTATTGTCGAGGAAGTTGCAAAGAAAGGAAGTAAAGTTGTTGGGAAGTTCTTGGGTGGTAATTTTGTATTTGAGTCCTAGGTGCCAGACCTTGTCGAATGCTTTAGCTACGTCCCTTAATACTACGTTACATTGCCCCTTGTTGTGCAACGCGTTTGCTATGTTTTCGTAAATTAGGGCTAAGGCTGTATGGGTTCCTCTATGTTTTCTAAATCCGTGCTGTCTGGGGTTGTGTTTCTCCTCAAATTCGAGGTGTGTTCTCAGTCGGCGGTTAATTATTTTTTCTAGGATTTTTCCCGGTATTTCTAGGTGAGAGATTGGTCTGTAATTTGCTACTTGGATTGGGGATTTACCTGGTTTTGATATAAGTCTGATGCTTGCTGTTTTAAATTTCCTTGGGAAGTAGCCAGAGGCAAGTGCTGCATTAAAAATGTTTCTGAGTTGGTGTATCATGTTGATTGGTAGATGCTGGAGTATGGGTTTGTTAATTTTACTGATGCCCGGGGCCTTGTTCTTGAAACTGATTATTGTTTTCTGAATATCCTCTGCGGTGATTGGTTGGATCAGTGTGGAAAGATCGTCCAGAGCGTTTATGTCTATGCTGGGACTTGGTTGCCAGATGTGGGTTGTGTGTGTCATGTGATTGGTTACTTGTTGCTCGATATTCATACAGAAGTTCAGGTTGTCTTCTTGGCTTATTTGAAAAATTTTGCTCCAGTATTTTCTGAATTCAGGCTCTTGTTCTTTGGGTTCAGTTAATTTGATTTGGTTGCTATTTAAAATGTAGTTTGACTCGTTGCTGGAGATTCCCATTAGGTTTTTAATTTTTCGCCAGAATTCTTTCGGGTTGTGGTAAATTGCTTCTGTGTCTGCTATTACAGTAATTTCTCCCAGTTATTCACGTATGCTTCTTTGGACATGTCTCTTAGTTGTTCGTGTATGGCGTAATATTGTATTCTGTATTCTGGCGTCCATCCTTGTTCTAGGATTAATTTGAATAAATTACTGAACTGTGTCTGTAAAATTCTTGATTGATGTGAGTATTGGGGGTGTAGTAATGTGCGGTGAGTGGTCGTGGGTATGTGGTGTTCCATTGCTTGGATCACGTTTCCGTACCATGTCTCCAGTGTGCTGTCTATTTGGGAGGTGTGTTTGTTGTTTAGCTGGGTTATTTGGTGATTGCTTAACTCCTTTTGGAATTCCTCCCAGTTGGATCGGCTGTAGCTGTATCTCGTCCTGGCAGGGATCTGAATTGGCGACGTGGAGAGTGTGGCTACGATAGGGAGATGGTCACTGGTGGTTATTGGGCCGGGTTCCATTTGCAGGTTAAGATGGTGATGCTGGTTTGTTAGTACTATGTCTGGATGTCCGATTTGACCTGCTCTGATGTATGTGGGGAATTCCGGGCCGAGGTGTATTGCGTTGCCGTGACTCAGTAATGTGTTTAAAATCTTGCCCACGGCGTTGTTGTCCTGGTGTCCCAAGACGCGATGTCGAGCATTTAAATCACCCAAGAAATATGCTGGTATGTTTCTTCTCAGGAGTTTGAGCATGTCTGCTAGTGGGAATATGGGTCTTCTCGGAGGGAGGTAACAGGTGCCGATTATAATAGGTCCTGTTGGGCAGTTAATTTCGATCGCCAGAAAGTTTTCTTGAAATGAGTCGTGTATCTTGTGTTGTATGTTTCGTTTGATGGCTATGGCTATTCCATCATGTAGTGTGTCTTGGTTGTTTTTTTGGTAGACTGTGTAGTTAAATAGTTTTATTTTTTCTGAGTTTTTCTTACCATGCGAATTGATGAGAATAATATCTGGGTCTATGTTACGGTATGTGTTATATAATTCGCTTGCTCTTTGTAGGATCCATGCTAAGGCATTATGTTGGATTATTTTAAGCTTATTTATTATGAAGGCTGGTGCCTAGAGCTGGTTTGCGCCATTTTTGCTGACCGGTGCTCCCCTGACAGCCTCCTGTCCAGGCCCAAGCAGATCTTTTTATATGTTGACTGATCGACTCTTTCTATTCTGTTGTGTCTTGTGAGTATTCTTCCCTTCTTGATTAGTGTTTCAATATGTGTGTCATCTAGGTTTTTGTCTGAGTATGTGTATTTAATCTTGCCTTGCCTTATTTCTGCCAATAGTCTTTCTGTTGAGACTATGGGGGGAGCTGTAGTGGAGTAAAAACGAATACCAGTTTCATGCCCTAGGTCTTTGTTCTCCGTAGCAGGTGGAGCCTTAGTTCCTGCTTGATTCTTTTTTTGGGTGTTGACTCTGGCGGCTTGTTCTGTTATTGTGGTGGTTTCATCTTCGCTTGAGTCTTCCATCGATTCTTCCTCCCTTGCTGACTCGGGTTGTATGCCTGAGGTAGTCTGTTCTTGAGTTGATGATTCGTGAGTTGTTGGTATTTGAATTTCAGTGCTCTCTGATTTGTAAATGAAGTTGAAGATTTCAGAAGAAGGCACATCGTTTGGGAATTCCATGTCTGGCAGGTTGTTGGCGGCGAACATGTCCCTTGCTGCCTTGGCGAAAGTTCCAGGTCTGGCTATATTCATGATGTGGGCGTGGATTATGGATGTCATTATTTTTAAGGAAAGATTATTTCCAAGCTGAAGCACAATAGGTTGGTTTGCGGGGGGGGGGGGGGGTGTGGCGACTTTTTCGAGGATCTTTGTCGTTTCTCTGGTTAGTTATGTCATTGCTGAGTATGTCTTGTTTTGCTGTTCCTGTGTCTTCTCCCTCTCCTTCTCCTTCTTTTGGTTGACTATTGCTTTACGTATGGGGCAGCGAGTAGCCAGTGTTCTATGATCTCTTTCGCAATTTAGGCATTTGGGATTATCTTTGTTTTTGCACTCTCTGAAGGTGTGCCCCTTATTCCCGCATTCTGAGCAGTGCTTGGTGTCCTTGTTAGGGCAGTCTGTAGCCATGTGTGAATATTGGTAGCAATTCCAGCATGGAGTGATGGGGAAGAATTCCTCCTGCTCCACCTGGCTGCTGCTGACGTGGTAGTAGGAGAGACAAAGTCCCTCCTGGATTGCTTTTTGGGCCATGGCTATTTCAGTGAACCGTATTTTCAGCATGGATGGCAGTCTGGGCAGCTTGACCACTTCCTCCACCTTGGCCCATTCATTTTTGTCTTCTATATCAGATGTCAATTCCTGTTCACAAGATTCTTCAGTGATTGCTTTATCTAATCTTTTGATCACAATTGATTTCCTCCCTCGGAGTTGAGGAGGGATTGCAACTTCGAATTTCGCAGACTTCAGTTTCCTTGTGCTGTCGTTCGATAAGAGTTGGTCAACATCATTCTCAGTCAGGCACAGGGCGATGAAGGAGTCCTTGGTCGTGATAACGTTGGAAATTTTGATCAGTAGTGTTGTAGTAAGGAGTCTTGCTAATTCAGTTTTTCTTTCGTCAGTCACGCCCCCTTCATGGGAGCGTATCCGTATCCGGTGTGCCCTCATTCTAGAGGGTGTGTGGTGGACATGCCACCCTTGCGTGATTTCAGACTTGAGACCTACCTATTCCAGGACAGAGTTTGTTACAGGAATTACAACACTCCCCAACGCCACTTGCTGGTCAAGTGGTCGTAGAGTGGTTCCCGCAACACTGTCCCGGAAGCCCCGTCAGGGGATCCTACTTCCCTAGTGTTTCTGAATGCTCACTTATAGGCGTGAGCTAGTGTACCTAACTGGGGGGGGGGGGGGGTGGGGTAAGGATTCAGGATTGCGACCCCCTTCCCAGGTGGACCGGCACGATCACGGTTACCTAGGAAGGCTCGGCGGAGGGATGGGTAGTGCTCCTGCCCCCTTTCTTGTTCACAAACTCCTGGGAGGGAGGTGAACAGTTACAGAGGGGACCCAAGGACGAATACACCTCTAGGGTGCAGGTCCCCAGGCCAGAGCGAAAAAGAAGGAAGATCAAGGAGAAATAGCCAATGGTGCAAGTGCACCAGTGGGATCGCGGCCCAAGTTCGCTGCAGAAAACCGTTACAGACCACCCAGTCAGGGCCGCCTCTGATCAGGAGTCACCCCTGATCAGTTGGGAGGCACAGAAAGGGCGTTGTCTGGAACGAGCTTCCGGGTTGTGTGAAGTTATGGTAATGAGGATGATGTTTGAGTGCAGTTTGTCAACGGTAAGAGATAGGCTGGCTGGCTTTGCAGTGAGGGGTCTAGAGAGACGTCCTTTCACAACGAAGGCTGGCTGGCGAGTCTTGTGTGTGTGCTCTCCCGGTTGGTTGGTTATACGAAGAGAAGAGAGCAGTAGCTCTGAGAGTGGGAGAAGGGTATAGTACAAGGTAAAGTTCAGAAGTGGGAAGTAGAGGAGAAGGTTAACAGCAGGTGGGCTATCCACCTTGCGGAGACGGGGTTTTTTTTGTCTTCCGTAACAGTGCTGCCTTAGTGGTTCATGGGGTTAGGGAAGGCCGGTCTCAGCCAAGCTAAGCTAAGTTATTCTAAGTTGTCCTTGGGGCATATTATCTTAGGGTGAGGGGGGGGGTCCCTCCAGGTCCTTGTGGCACTGGAGGGATGATCCCCATCTTTTTTTTTTTTTTTTTTTTTTTTTTTTTTTGTGAACTATTTAGGTCTTTGTTTATTTGTGGGGTCCCTCCAGGTCCTTGTGTGACTGGATAGTTGTGCCCATCTTTTGGTTCTTATTTGTTGTTATTTTTTATTGTTATTTTGTTGTTATTGTGTATATAGAGGCTCTAGTTCTTCATTATCATTTTTTCTGCTTCTAGGCCACCATCTGTGTGATGTGTTGTTGTTTTCCTCGATTCGTTGGTTTAGTATGGGATCCTGTTCTTGCTGGATTTTTTCCCATATTGCATTTGCTTGGGTGTGTATTCTGGTGTTGAGTGGGTCTATGCCGTGTTCTGTGTGTATGTCTTGTGCTGTTTGTGTGTATGGTGGTTGGTGTTTTGCCGCTCTTCTGAGGGCTATATTTTGCACTGCTTGAAATTTGAGTTGATTTGTTCTTGCGATTGTGTTCAGAGGTATCGGAGGGTATTCTAAGTGTGGTCTGATAAGTGCTTTGTATAGATGCAATTGCGTGTTGGTGTCCAATTGGCGGAATCTTCTGAGCTTTGTAAGTTGTGATCTTGCCATAGCTATTCTTTCATTGATGTGAGGGATTATTCCGCTTCTGGATATCTTGAGTCCTAATGTTTTTCCCTTGGCAACATATGGTATTTGTTGATTGTTGATAATAATAGGGCATGGGTTCGTTTTTGCGATGTGAATTATTTGGAGTTTCTGGATATTGGTTTTTATCTTCCATTTTCGTTCATAGTTGTTTATTAACTCTATTTCTCTGCATGTTCTAATGGCCATCATTTGTTTGGATTTTCCCGGGTACCTGATTATCTGTGTTACATCATCTGCGTATGCTATATACTAGGGGGCAGTGAAATTTTGCTCAAAGCTGCATTCTTCAGGCATTGTTCCTTATACATATCTAAGACTCCATGCCAAATTTGAAGCTGATATGTCGAGGTTTAGTCTGCCGCATTTTCTACTGAAATTTTTAAATTTACCTACAGTACTAGCCAAACAGCCGCTGTGGCGGTGCAATGTTCTGTTCAGTGTTTATCAACTATTTTCATAATTTGGCGTCACTCTATTTTGATGGTAAGAAGACCGCCACTCGTGTGATGATAAAGAATGAGAAGACCGAGAAAATGGAGTTCGAGGATGATGGTGAAAGATCATTATGTCATCATGGTTGAGCCTGGCAATGAATATCTCACACATGTGACTCCCAAGACTGGACACGGAAAGCAGATTGCCAAAACTATTCACGAGTTTCTGGTGGAGAAAAATCTAACCCAGCAGCCCATTGTGTGTGTTGGTTGTGATGGAACCAATGTAAATGTAGGATCAGAAAATGGAGTCATTCATCATCTTGAAATGTTACTTGGTCACCCGCTCCATTATTTCATATGTCAGCTTCACGGAAATGAGCTGCCCTTCCGCGCAGTTTTTTATCACTATGATGGTAAACCAAGTGGTCCTGAGCATTGGCGTGGTCCCATTGGAAAGCAGATCAAGGAGTCTTTGTCTGAGATTCCAGTTGTCGCCTTCCAGCCAGTCAGTTTCCCTGATTTCCCTGTGTTTAATGATGAAGTGGAGAAAGATCTGTCCTGGGATCAGAAATACCTGTATAGGATTTGTAAAGGAGTTATCACAGGTGTTGTTGAAGATGACTTGGCTGCTATTGAGCCAGGTCCTCCCTGTGTGTCAAGGTGGAACACCTTATGGAGTAAAATCCTCAGGCTGTATGTAGCAACATCAAGACCCAGCCATGAGTTGAAAAGAATTGTCATTACAATAATAAAGTTCAGTGCTCCAATGTGGTTTTACATCAAGATACACCCTTACGTAACACACGGCTCAAGGAACGTATTCCAGTCCCTGCTATATATGAAACACCTGAATAGTGAGGAGGAGACGATAGTGAAGAAGGCTGTCCAGAGAAATGCATACTTCGCCCACACAGATCAACTTCTTCTTGGTATGTGTGCAGATGAGGACATGACTGTTAGAGAAAAAGCTGTCTCAATGATAAGAAAAATTAGAGAGGAGAATCAGCAAAAGGAAGAATGCACTGGCAGATCTGAAGAGGAGGAGGAAGATTCTGATGCTGCTGTTGACGAGAATTTGTTAAACTATACTGATGAGGAGGGTAAAGATGGAGATGGGAATGAGGATGTGCCTCCTGTAGTCAACATGAGAAAGGTGGTGACTCCGAAACTAAAGTGGCAAGCAAAAAACTATCATTCCATGATTAACTGGAGGAATGAACTCAAGACTGAGCCTCCTTACATTGCTTCTCTGTCAAATCTACAGGTTAATGACATTCTTGAGACACCATTAGTGGTGCCCAAGTGGCCAAACAGCACTCAGGCGGTCGAGAGAGGCATAAAAGTGATGACTGAAGCTTGTACTGAAGTGACGGGATACGAATCGAGAGATGGATATATTAGGCAAAGATTATTGTCTAGGAAAATGATGCCAAGGTTCCGCAAAAAAAAAAGAATTTCAATATGAACTTGTAATGATTTTCTATACGGTGTACCTGTAAAATAACATGTGAATTAAATCGATGTCACCCATGTAGAATTTATCATTATCCTGGAAAACATTCAATGACACCTAATTTTTGGCATACACTAAAAGTTGACAAAAAGTCGTTCGCGATGCGGCAGGGTAAGTATGCATGAAATGGCATGAAATTTTGCACAGGTGTTTGTTACAGCCATACAAACGATGCCTGAAAAGTGCAGCCTGCGACTCAAATAAAAGTGTTTTTTCCCTGCCCCCTACTATATATTCTGATTGCCGTGGTTGCGGCATATCTGCTGCCTTGGGGAACTCCGCTATAAAGGTTGAAGGTTTGTCCTAGATGGTTGTCAATGATTAATTTGGCCTTTCTGTTATCTAAGAAATTGCACAATAGTGCTGTGATATTGGTAGGCATGTCCAATTTGATTATTTTATACTTCAGTCCTTCATGCCAGACTTTATCAAATGCTTTTGAAACATCTCTTAGAATTATGTTATATTGTTCTTTGTTACTTGCAGCATTTGCGATTGATTCGTATATTAGTGCTATTGCTGTATTGGTTCCTCGGTTTTTTCGAAAGCCGTGCTGTCTCGGGTTATATTTGTTTTCTTGGTCTAGAAAATTTCTGAGTCTGTGGTTAATTATTTTTTCCAATATTTTACCGGGTGTTTCCAGTAATGAGATGGGTCTGTAGTTTTCTGCTTGAGTATGGTTCTTTCCTGCTTTCGGGATGAGTCTGATTTTGGCTAATTTAAATTTGGTAGGGAAAAAGCCAGTTGCAAGTGAGGCATTGTATATATTTTTGAGCTGTTCGATCATAGTCTGAGGAATGTTTTGTAGTATGATTTTAATAATTTGGCTTATGCCAGGTGCTTTATTCTTAAAACTTGCTATTGTTTTTACAATATCATTTTGAGTTAGAGGAGCAATTATTGGGTTGTTGATGTTTAAAGAATTGAGGTTAATTTTTACGGTGGGTTTCCATTTCTCTGTGTTCTGGTTCAAATATGTTCTAGTTGCCTGCTCTGTTTCTTGGCAGAAGCTTCTATTATCTTCGTCGTTAATTGTGAATATGTTTTTCCAGAATTCTCTAAATATTGGTTCTTTTTCGTGTTGTTCTGTTGCCTTTCTACCGTTTTTGTCCTTTATATAACTAGTTTCTTCCGAATTAGTTCCCATTAGGTTTTTAATTTTTTTCCAGAATGCTTTTGGGTTTCTGTAATCTGCTTGTGTATCCTGGATCAGTTTGTTCCATTTTTCATTGTGTTTGTTCTTGCTTATGTCTTTCAGTTCTTCTTTTAGATTCCTGTATAATATTCTGTTGTCATTGCTCCACCCATGTGTTTTTGTGTATTCATAAAGATTGGTGAATCTAGTTTGGATCATTTTCTCTTCATACGTTAATTGTGCATGTGGTAATGTACGGTATGTTGTTTTTGGGATATTGTTTTGCATTGCTGTTGTTACTTCATTGTACCATGTATCCAGCGATTTGTCAATCTCTGTTGTGTCTTTATTGTGTAGGAGTGTTGGTTCGTTTTTGCTGAGATCCAATTTAAATTTTTCCCAATCTGCTCTATTAAGTGAAAATCTTGGGATTGATGGAATTTGTATCGGAGATGTGGATAAAGTTGCTATTATGGGTAAATGATCACTGGTTGTTGTGGGTCCAGCTTTTAGATGTACGTTTAGATGGTGATGCCTATTGGTTAAAACAATGTCAGGTTTCCCAGAGTTACCGGCTGATACGTAAGTTGCGAAGTCTGGCCCAAGGTGTGTTATTGTCCCGTGTTCGATGAGAGCATGTAGAATTTTTCCTCCTGGGTTTCTGATATTGTTTCCTGAGGTTGTGTGTTTAGTATTGAGGTCTCCTATGAAGTATGCTGGATTGTTTTGCCTCATTAGTTTTAAAATATCCCCTGTAGGGAATATTGGCCTTCTGAATGTTAAATATGACGTTCCGATTGATATTGGGCCTCTGGTTGTATTTACTTCGGCTGCAAGAAAGTTGCTATGAAAGTTGTCAATGATTTTGTATTGTATGTTGCGTTTTATAGCTATTGCTATGCCGTCGTGTGGTTCATTGTGTATATTCATTTGATGTAGCTATGTGAGGGGGCGTATTCTTGTGCTGCCACCAATGTGAGGGGGCGTATTCTCGATCTGCCACCAATGTGAGGGGGCCTGACTCCCCCTCTGTTCTACACCACCCTCATCTTATTTACTTCTCTTAGTTCTTACTCCTACTCAGTTCCGTCACCTATTCTTGGGTAGCATGGACGAGGATCTAGGCACGTGAGTATGGTAATTTTGGTATCAGGTCACTTGGATGGAAATAAAGGTAAAATACTGTGGGAGAAATGAATACACCTTAATTACTCTAAGAACAAGTTTATTAATATAAAATCAAAGGGGAAAATAGATGTTATTAACATATAACTACCAAGCTCAGCTCCTGGGCCTATTGCAAACTCTCTATGTCTTATGTACTGGTTTCCTTGGAGTAACCCAGGGGAGAACACTAGGGCTCGCGGCCTTTGTTATTGTGGAGTAGCCAGACACATGGCGGGTCTGGGGTCTGGCCCAACGAAGCCTTGGGGCACATTAATCCGGCCGCATCGGTGCCATCTTCTCATATATGATCCCGGCTGGACATCTAATACATCCGAGGCCGTTGTTGGATGGTAGAGCGATTCAAGAATCACAATAGGATCGGGAGACAAACGGGAATCAGCGTCAGGGGACCTGTATGGGTGAAGGGACGGGCACTTACTAACTGTGACAACAACATCACGTTTCAGGGGACGTTAAAGACGTAAATATGACTTCACTCAGAGCATATCAACTACGTTACTGTAACACTTGCACAATCAACTATTAATTGGGTCAAATCACTTAAGGAAGGGCAAATTACAACACAGAGTGGAAGGCATACCTGTATGGATGAAGGGACGGGCACTTACTAACGGTTGAAATGCCCGCGGCGCCCTCACTCAAAACAGGCCAGGGAGTCCAGCTACTCCTATTCCGATGAATTAATTTACTGTACATTCTGACGTTGAAATTGAGACTATGAACTCATTTTCATTCTCTATTATTATCTCAACTAACAATGCTCTGACTCAGCTATCGAAAGCCAAATTAAATTGATTACAAAGGGTTAGATGGCAACAGGTCCCAACATACAGCGTCTACTCCCATAGACCAAGACGGGGGAAACATAGAAAACGGGGAACGTTTCCACTGGGGGACTCGGAAGGTTTTGTGGACGTTTGAGCGTAATATGAATCCTTAAGGTTTTCAGGTTAGCTCTTATCACGATCATCATGACCATTACAGCTACATGGTAGTTAAAGATCTTGATTTTGTCACCTTTTTTCCGACCATGTGCGTTGATAAGGATGATGTCTGGGTCTATTGTGCTGTGTATGTTGGTGAGTTCTGATTTCCTCGTCAGATTCCAGGCAAGGACGTTGTGCTGAATTATCTTGAATAATTTATTTTGTGTAGTCGTGGATCCCGAGAACTTGGTGTAGGGTGTTTGCTGGCTCGTGTATCTCCTGGTGAGTGTCTACTCCTTTCCTCCTTCAATCCCGTTCTGATTTTCTTAAATTTGGTTAAATCCACTCTTTCGATTCTATTATATTTGGTGTTTAAAAGTCCTGCAGTTATCAATTGGTCTATATAGGTTTCTTCTACCCTATCGTCTTCGTAGGTGAATTTTACTGTGCCTTCCTTGATTTCCTGCAGAAGTCTGTCATTTGTTATTGTAGGTGGTGTGTTGACTGAGTAAAAGCGGATGCCGATCTCATTGCCTAGGTCTGCTGGCTGCACATCGCTTGGTGAAGATGGGGGGGGGGGGGGGGCACGATGGCCAGAGTGGAATTCTTTTCTTAATTTCGCTTTGGTTGGATCAGCTTTTGCAGATTGTGGTTTCTCTGTTTGCTGAGTTGTGGAATCTGATGATTTGCGGTGTGGTGTGACTTCTTGGGTGATAGGGTCTATTTCCATGACGGTTTCTTCTGTGCCTAGTTTGGTTTTGTGCTCCTGTGGTTTCATTACTCCCAGGCTACTCTCGGTGACGATTTTAAATATTTCTGTTGAGGGGGCGTCGTCTGGAAATTTTACCTCTGGCAGATTGTTTGCAGCAAACATTTCTCTAATCGTTTTTCCGAATGTTCCTGGTTTTGCAATGTTGTTAATGTGTGCATGTATGATACTGGTTAGGATCGTGAAAGGTAATCCTTCACTCAGATTGAGGTATGTCGGCTGCATGAGGGGATTTTCTTTAGTTTTCTTCAGGACTTTGGAAGTGGTATCTTGTAGCTTTGCAATTGCTGCGTATGTTTTGTTGGGGTCTGTTTCAATCTTCTTATTTGTTCTTTCTTTTTCTCTCAGGTTTCTAATTATTTCTTTTCTTATGGGACAACGCGCTGCTAGTGTTCGGTGGTCCCCATTACAGTTCAGGCATTTGGGGTTATCTTTGTTGCTACATTCTCTGAATGTATGGCCCTCTGTTGCACATTCGGAGCAGAACTTCTTGTCTTTTAGTGGACAATTTACGGCTAGATGATTATATTTGTAACAGTTCCAACACGGTGTTATTGGAAAAAATTCCTCCTGCTCAATTTGATGTTTTGTCAGATGGTAGTGGGAAATACAGAGGCCATTCTCTAGGGCTTTTTGTGCCATGGAGATCTCTCCAAACCTGACCTTCATCATGGTAGGAGCACCAGGCATTAGCACAACCTCCTCAACTCTGGTCCATGTGTTCTTCTCTTCTATGTTATTGGCAATATCACTTGGTGTTTGTTTCAGTATGTTTTTATCTACCCTTTTAATTACTATGGATTTTTTTGCTCGTAGTTGTGGTGGTATTACTATTTCGAATCCTTGTTCTTTTAATTTCTTTGTTGATTCGTCAGAGAGCATGTTGTCTACATCTTTTTCTTCAAGGCACAGGACTATGTAGGAGTCCTTTGTTTCTATCAATGCGGCGAATTTGATGTTTAACTGGGCACACAGTAGTATACCCAGTTCCTCCTTGCGTTTTTCTGATACCCCCCCCAAGAGGGAGCGTACCCGTATCCTGTTTCCGGTTGTCCTAGTCATTTGCATTTGGTCGTTCTCCGTGGCATCAGTCTTATTGTGGTTTTTTCAGGCACCCTACCTATTCCGGGCGAGCAACCTAAACACAGGAATTACAGCACCCCCCCACCGCCACTTGCTGGTCCAGTGGTCGTATAGTGGTTCCTGTGTCACTCACCCAGTAGCCCCGTTAGGGGAACCTATATCCCTATTGTTTGAGATTGCTCACTTATAGGCGTGAGCTTATAGTGTACCTATTCAGGGGAGGGGTGGAGGATTAAGGATTGCGACCCCCTTCCCAGGTGGACCCGCACGATCACGGTTTCCCAGGAAGGCTCGGCGGAGGGGTGGGTTCTGCTCCTACCCCCTTTCGTGTTCACAAACCCCTACAGTGGAGGTGAACAGTTACAGGGGGGACCCAAGGACGAA
Organism: Homarus gammarus; assembly: GCA_958450375.1. NCBI lineage: Eukaryota > Metazoa > Arthropoda > Malacostraca > Decapoda > Nephropidae > Homarus > Homarus gammarus. Next base: position 7,421,570 of record CAUDMG010001572.1, read on the forward strand.
TACACCTCTAGGGTGTAAATCCGCTACAGAAAGCCGTTACAGATCACCCAATCAGGGCCGCCTCTGATCAGGAGTCACCCCTGATCAGTAGGGAGGCACAGAAAGGGCGTTGTCTGTAACGAGCTTACCGGTTGTGTGAAGTGATGGTAGTGAGGTGGTCGATTTCGTTCGGGTCTTCAACGGTTAAAAGACAGGCTGGCAGGCTTTAGCAGTGAAGGGTCAGAAGAGAGGTCCGTTCACCTGTGCTCTCCCTGGATGTTGTTGTTGTTGTTGAGATTGTCGGACCGTAGTCCGACACGGGCCTTTGCCTATAGGCGGCCCGTTTGGTGGTTCCGGCTGGAGCTCGAGGAGCAGCCAGACCGGATTGGGATGGAGGTGGTCCCACCTGCAGATGGAAGGATACTGCAGGTTGCAAGTGTGAGCAGACCCCCGATCAGTGGACGCTTACCACCAACCCCCACTCTTGGACGTGGTCAGTTTCGGAGTGGCGCGCCCCCCGAACTGGGGTCCGCACTTGCTGGGAAAGGATGCTTACTAAGCTATCTGGGTGGTGGGTATCGTGTGATGACCCGGAGTAGGTGGTGAAAGTGGTCTGTATGGGCCTTTCGGGTTAGAGTGGCCGCTGGTGTTGTGTGTGTTTCTGGGGAGATTTGAATTTTGTTGCGGAGGCTTTGTGTGACCTCGCAGTCGAGGAGATAATGCTCAAGTGGGTTGGCTGCTGGCTCCTGACAGTAGGTGCAATCCATGACGTCATTGCCGATCATCTGCCAGGAGCACTTGTACCCTAGTCGTAGTCGATGAAGACTGACTTGGGTTTGTCTTGGGGTTTTCCTGTCAGCGAAAGGTGGTTCCCCTTTTGTGGCCGCCAGGTACCATTTGGCTGATTGGGACCCGGCGTTGAGTGCATGAAGGAAGCTCTTTTTGATGTGGAGCTTGCTGGTCTTTCTGAGGTGATTCTTTATCTGTTGCACACTTGCTGGAACTTGGATGTGTACGCTACTGGAACGTGTAGCTGCCTTGGCTGCTTCGTCTGCCACGTCGTTTCCTCCGATCCCTACATGACTGGGAATCCAGTGTAAGACGACTGGTCGGTTTTGGCTTTGGAATTCCTGTAGCTGTGCGAGGATCGAGGTGATGATGTGGACGTTGTCTCTTGGTTGACTGTGTTGCAGCGCCTGCATGGCCGATTTCGAGTCCGTATGAATTATGATGGACTTGTTGTGTTGGGTTGCAGCGTGTTGTAGGGCCTTTGAGATTGCTACCAGCTCTGTTTGTAGGGTGGAGCAGTCATTGGAAAGTCTCCATTGGAGGGTCTGACCTTGGGTGTAGAAGGCCGCTCCGGATCTATGATGTTTTGGGTCCACCGAGCCGTCTGTGAAGTATGATGCTGCATCAGCCGGTGTCTCGGTGGCTATGGCCTTGAGAGTTATTTTTTGGAGGTCCTCCTTCTGGAGGTTGGCCTTACTATCACCTAGGTCGGTGAATTTGAGTGTGGCTGGTGGAGGGCTCCATGGTGGAGGAACAGCGTAACCATTGTCTCGTGTGTCTTGGTTGTTCTTGACGAGTGTTTCTGCTTGCAGGTGTCGGATGACCTCGCTTGCCTCGTGCGACCAGGTGGCCCCTCGCACTCTGTGGTCGAGGTGGAGGGAGGCACTGATTCGAATCTTGGCAGCTGTGGGCTTGTCTGCTCTACAGATTTTGGCGAGGAGACCGGCTGTCACCTGCTTGACTCGTACTGCCAGGGGTGGTAGCTCGGTTTCCATTTGCAGGTTGCAAATTCTGGTCCACATGGGTGCTCCGAGCATGGTCCTGAGAGCATTGTTTTGAATGACTTCTAGCTTAGCCATTTGGTCTTCTCTCAGTCCAATGAGTGCTGGAGCACTGTAATCTACCAGCGATCTGATGGCGGCCGTGTAGTAGGCTTTGAGCACATGAAGGTTTGCTCCTGCGGATTTGCTGGTGAGCGACCTCATTATATTGTGTCTGCTCTTCGTCCTGTGCCTGAGATACTCGAGTTGTGGCTTGAAGGTGAGTTTCTGGTCAAACCAGATTCCAAGACACTGGTGGGCGTTGGTCCAGACTACCGGCGTGTTTTGTATGGAGAGCATCTTGTCTGGTGTGTCAGTGCAGATGGCCATCGCTTTCGACTTGGCTGGATTTATCTTGAGTCCAAGTCTGTTGCACTCCTCTTCTATAAGTTGGAGTGCGTGTTGCGTGTTGGCTAGTCTGTTCGATCCTCTTACTATGAGCTGTAAGTCGTCTGCATAGCATAGGAGCTTGGCTGTTTGTCTGAACGGAAGCTTGACTAGGTTTTCCATCAGGACATTGAACAGCATTGGACTGAGGATGCCTCCTTGTGGGGTTCCGTTTTCATGGACCCTGTAGCTTGAGGTTGTTCCCTGAAAGCGTACTCGTGCTTCCCTTTGTGTGAGGTAGTTCTGGATCCACCCCAGCAACCTTCCTTTGACGCCTTTTTTTGCGAGCGTAGTTGTAATGGCCAATGGATTGGCTAGTTCGAAGGCTTTCTCCAGGTCGAGGAAGACCACCAGAGCTGGTTTGTTGTCCACTGTGCTGAGTATCTCGGCGATGTTGTTGCCTGTGCCGGTGTTCTCGGTGTAAGCAAAGATGTGAGGGTGTGGGCTGCCTACTTTCCACTTTAGTCGGTTGAGAGCCATTCTTTCTCCCGTCTTCGCTATGCAGCTGAGAAGGGAGATGGGCCTCGGCTTGTCTGGTTCTCTGGGCTTCGGAATGGGCTGTATGTCTGCCTTCTTCCATTCCGGTGGGAGTCTTTGTGCTGTCCACGAAGCATTGATGGCTTGCAGCAGAGCCTCATGTCCGGCTGTACCGGCATGAAAGAGCATCGAGTAGGTTATCCTGTCTGCCCCAGGAGCTGTGTCCTTGCTTCGTTTTAGCGACTTTTGGAGTTCTTGCTGGTTGAATGGTCTGTCAGTGTCATCTTCACTGTTGCAGGCCTCTTCGATCATCTGGAGTCTGACCTGTCGCAGACGCCGTTGTGTCTCCTCCGCCTGTCTCGGGAGGTTTTTTGTTGCTGCTCGGTCAGCGAACAGTTTTGCAAGTCTCTCGGCTTCCTCTTCTGGGTTGGGATGGGTTGGTGGTGGTGGTGTTGCCTTCCCAGATGCCCTTCGGATCTGGGCCCACATCTTGCCAAGGGAGGTGTGCTCGTTGAGTTCGGAGCACCACTTGAGCCAGCTTGCGTGTTTTATTTCTTCCTTCTCTTCCCTGGTATCCTTGACTATGACTTGCAGGAGATGTCTGTTTGTTGCCGTGGGATGTCTCCTGTAGTTTCTTCGGGCCATGTTCACTCTGTGGTTGAGTTCTTTCACCCTGGGACAGTAGTACCAGTAGTCATTGTACTGTCTTGATGTTGGTTTTGTTTTTGGGATGGCCTCTTCTGCCGCTTGGTGAAACGCCTCGACCAATTGGTGGTGGAGGGTTGTCTCATCCACGGGTGCTGGGCCGGCCGGCTGTGATTTTTCGCGCCAGTTAGCTAGGTGTTTCTTGAAGAGTCCCCAATCTGCCTTTTGGGTATTGTATCTCCATCTCGGGGGGGGTGGAGTGGGGAGTTTATTCACCTTCAGTGTTGTCAGGGTGGCGAAGTGGTCGCTGGTCAGCGTGGGGTGTATCTGCCAGGAGGCCGAAGGCTGTAGTGCACTGGAGACGAAGGTTAGATCTAGCCTTCCTCCCCTAGTGTGGGTGGGCTCACCGGTGTTCAGGAGGCAGATCTCGGGTGTATCTTGAAAGGTGGTGTATAGGTGTAGGCCGTCTTCATTTGTGGGGCTTGCCGAGCTTAGGAAGGGATGATGTGCATTGAAATCCCCTCCTATGAGTGTGGCGTGGTCAGCGGCCGAAGCAAATAATTGAGTAACCTCCAGTGAGCCCCTTGGGTTCTTGTAGATGTTGTGAACCGTTAGTTCCCGTTCTTGTAGGGTTACTTTGACGGCCTGTGTCTCGATGTTTTCGCCGCATGGAAATTGCTGCGTGACATCGGCGGAGGGTATGCTTGACTTGACCAAGATCATGCATCCTCTTGTTGACGCCTGCGTGAAATGCCTCCTGTATGTCTTGTAACCGCTGAATTTGAAACAGTGGTGTTCTTGTAATAGTGTTTCTTGTAGAAGTATGATGTCAAGCTTGTCCTTGGCTGCTGCTTCTTGTAGGAGGTGTTTCTTGTTTTTAATGCCCTGAGCATTCCATGTTAGGATGTTCAGGGTGCTGGTGGTTTCCACCACTGTTTCATCGGGGATTTCTGGTGGTCCTCGATGGAGATGTCCAAGTCCGGTTCCAGCTGGATCAGGTCCATATCTTCGTGTTCTGTGGTTTTTGTCTTCTGAGCCGTGGTTCGGTTCAGGGGAGTTGAGACGTCGAGTTTCTTTCTGGGAGCTGTCGGTATCTTGGGTTCTCTGGTGGCCTTCTTCGGTGTGGAGTGTACCTCGGCTGTCACTCGTGTGGGGACCGGCGTGGGTTCCTCCACTGAGGTGGCTGGAGCTGTGGCGACTTGCCCGAGGACGCTCCCCATGAGTATTTGGAGCTGTGTTGCTTGGATCTTGTGGCCCAGTAGTCCGGCTAGGCCCTCCGCGAAGGTTGTCAGTACCTTGGCTAGGTCTGATACGTGTATCATTCCTTCTGGTGCCTTGGTGTGTGCTTCTTTTGTTTGTCTCGTGGTTGTCTGCTGCTTGGGTGGCTGAGGTGTGGCCGTGGTGAGGCCAGGAAACTGGGCTGCACTTTGGGTGTTGACTGGCTGAGGAGGTTGTCTTGGTTGTTTTGGCCTCTGGGTTCCCCACACGAAGGTACTTGGTGGGGCTGGTGTGTAGGCGGTGGGTGCCGGTCTTGCTGCTGGTCGGTTTGCCTGGACCCTCTTTGTTCTCTCGGAGCATCCAGGATTCCAGGCGTGGTGTTTGCCCCCGCAGTTGGCACACTTGGGGGCAATTTTTTCTCCATTTTTCAGCTTGGTGAGGCAGGAGTGTGTGCCGTGCTTCTGTGCGCAGACTGCGCAGATCTCCTTGTACGTGCACCGTGTCTGATGGTGCCCGTATTTCTGGCATCTGAAGCACCGCAGGGGCTCTGGGACAAAGGGCCTCACTTCGTAGGTCCCCCAGGTTTTGAGGTCTATGGTGCTGGGGGGTGAGCCGTAGTGCGTTATGAGCACTTGATTCGTGGTGGCCGTCTTGTCGGACATGGGAGAGCATCTCTCGGCTTTTAAAATCTTCGGGTGGTTCTCCAGGGGTTCGAGAGGTAGATCCTTTGGGTATCGGAGGACTACCGACTTCATCAGCTTCTGGGCGGGGTCTAGCTTGGTTGAAGTGACGGTGGTGGTGTTCTGCAGGTAAGTGTCGAGGGTGGTGGCGGAGTCCTTGTCTTTGGGGTGAACGATCATCTCCCCCTTTAGGTTGGGCCGCACTGAGAACTTGGCCAGTGGATTCTGCTTTTCCATCTCTGTGACGGCGGCATACGTTGTTTTTGCGTCCGTTTTCGTGATCCTGAATTTTGGCAGTGTCGTTGAGGGTGAGCTGGTGGTGGTGATGGGTGCCTTGGGGGCTGCTTGACGGCAATCGTTTCCCGAAAAAGCACGTCGGCGTTTCTTGTTTTCTACCTTCGTCCAGTTGTCCTCAGTGGCGGTAGCAGTGGTGGTGGAGTTGTTGGAGGTGGTGGTGTTGTTGGAGGTGGTGGTGTTGTTGGAGGTGGTGGTGTTGTTCTTACTTTTCAGGGCTTCATTGAAGGCACGTAACTGGTCTGCTTTCTCAGTGCGGAGCCTGTCGTAGTTCGGGTCGTCAGGATGGCGGTTCAGGCGGGGATCGCGGTTAGGAGGGCGTACGCGCTCCATGGCCGTATTTATACAATTTACGAGGATCAGGATTTGGGATGCGTGTGGAGCGAGAGCTAATCACAGAGGAGAATGCCAGAAGTACCCAGCACTCTGATCCTGGCGTTGCTACGTGTGCGTCCGCACTGTGGAGTAGGTCTACCAGCGTCGCTGGATGTACGCTGATTGGCTGGTAGGCGTGCGGGAGCTCAGTCATCAGTTAGAAGTTGTAGGGGAGAAGAGCCACTACACTGCCTTGCCATATGGCAGCCTCGGGGCAATGTTGCCACATAACACGTGCAGTGTTGCCACGTAATTATATACATAGGTGCTACTCGGCACAGTAGCTTATATACAAGGTTGCTACTCGGCACAGTAGCTTATATACAAGGTTGCTACTCGGCACAGTAGCTTAGATACATAACCTACACTAGGGAGTAAAATTGGTTACTCAGGACAAGGGGTAAAACAGGACCAGGGAAGGGTAGGCTTAAATGCATACTATACAAACAGTAGGAGCGTTAAAAATAAAATAGACTTGCTGAGAGCGGTTGTATGTACCGAGAAAGTAGACGTCATAGAAATCACCGAAACTTGGATGAATCTGGCGAATAAGAACTTTTTATCTGAGTAGCACATAGAAGGGTACAACCTTTTTCACAAGGACAGGGAAGGTAAGAAGGGGGAGTGGTCGCACTCTTCATCAGGGATACATTAAAATGTTGTATTAATAATTCAATAAAGGGTGAATAGGAACCGAGTCTGTATGGGTAGAAATTGCGAAAGGAGGGGGAGCTGGTGGTAGAGCGGTACCGTTCTTGCCTTGCAAGCAAGATGTCACAGGCTCGATTCCCGGGCTGGCGGAAATTGTTTGGACACTCTTCCTAGTCCCCTTGGTCCCTGTTCACCTAGCAGCAAAGTAGATACCTGCTGTAAGTTGAAAGTTGCGAATTCGTATTCAGGGACAAGTTGTTGGAACTTCCAATAACTTGCTTCGACATAAAAACTATTGACAGAGGCTTCTACGCCCTCGACTCTTCAGGCTTCTATGCCCTTAACTCATAAGACATAGGCAAGCATGAACTTAGCATGCTTCCCTGTTGGGCGCTGTAAACACTTCTGCGCTTCACATTACACAAGGATGTAGGATTGTAGGGGGTGCCCAATAAATGGAAAAAAAATGCGAAAGGAAGAGAAAAACTAATTATGGGAGCGATTTACAGGCCCCCAAATCTTGGGAAAAAAGCAGCTCAACTCATATGGCGGAAATGAGTAGGGCAGCAAAATACAAAAACCTGCGCATTATGGGGGATTTCAACTTCAGAAATATTGACTGGGACAACATTATAGGTGACTATGAATCTGAAGACTTCCTAGACACATTACAGGACAATTTTTTAAAACAACTAATTATAGAAACTACTAGAGGTGACAATATATTTGACCTAGTATTAACAAATAAAGAAAATATTATCAGAGATTTCACAATAGGGGAAGAACTAGGGAACAGTTATGAGGGCTGGTATTGCCACCATTTATGAGGGCTTGAACTGTCACCATTTATGAGGGCCTCTGTGTGCCAGTAACAATTCCTTTTACTCTTATACTTATCATCATTGGTAGCGTGACGATAGGAGGCTCGTGGATAGGTGTAATGATAGTATCGAGCACTAGGGAAGAAATAACGGTAAATACTGTCGGTAATTAATAGACCCAATTATACAAATACAAAGTTTATTTAACATGAATATGAAATTAAAAGAAAGAATTTATTCGTACTAACAGACGAAATCTAGTACTAGGCCCTCAGGCTCAACATACTCACACCATTACTGGGTGGACATATTCAATAACACTTCCAACCCTACTGGGTGGACATACTCAATAACACAACTAATATAGTCACTTAGCACCATAAATACTAGGGCAACTGCCACTACAACACTCAGTCGTCAGGGGTGATACTCAAGCAACAGCCATGGGGTCCAGCCACCATGGAGTACTTTCCGACGAACTCTGGAGATCCCAGTGGATTAATTCCACCACACAAATAGCCCTACTGAGTTAGACACTCATCCACCAATGATGGGGGCTGGTAGTAGTGGGTGGCTTGGTGATCCGGCGTCACCTCGCCGGCCGAGCGTTAGGGCCAGACGAGCCAGCTATGGGGGCTATAGGTAGTCTGAAGTGTCTGACGGCCGGATCTCACGAAGGTAACTGATCCTACTGGACCTCGGACATCTCCCCAGACATTGTGGATACAACATCCACCCTACAGACACGGCTTAGGCTGCGTTAGGGACCTGTATGGATGAAGGGACGGGCACTTACCAACGGTAGAAATGCCCGCGGCGCCCTCACTCAAAACAGGCCAGGGAGTCCAGCTACTCCTATTCCGATGAATTAATTTACTGTACACTCTGACGTTGAAACTGAGACTATGAACTCATTTTCATTCTCTATTATTATCTCAACTAACAATGCTCTTACTCAGCTATCGAAAGCAAAAATAAATTGATTACAAAGGGTTGGATGGCAACAGGTTCCAGCATACAGCGTCTGCTCCCATAGACAAAGGCGGGGGAAACAGAGAACGGAGGACGTTTCCACTGGGGGACTCAAGAGGGTTTTGTGGACGTTTGAGCGTTTTATGAATCCTTAAGGTTTTCAGGTTAGCTCTTATCATGACCATTACACAGTGATCACAGAGAAATCAGGTTCAACCTAAATTGGGAAACAAAAAACAATGACAATATGGTCAGAATCCCAGACTTTCAATCGGCGGATATGAGGGGTTAAGAAGGTACCTAGGTGAGGTTACCTGGGAACAGTCAGATCAGACCCCGGTAGGAATGGGTGAGGTCACCAGCAACACAAAAATTTATCTGACTATGATATATTCACTACTATACTACGTAAAGCACAAGAACAAAATATACCATACAGAAAAATTAGATCAAACAAGAATGAGCCAAGGTGGATGACCATTAAACTTAAACATGACATAGGAATAAGGAAAGGGATTTGTAAGAAATTATGGGAGGGGAGGAGCATCTCAGAAATGGGTATAATGAACTATCTAGGGATGTTAAGAGAAATGTAAGGAAGGCATAGGGTAACTACGAAATCAGGAAAGCAATAGAATCCAAGGCGAATCCCAAGGGTTTTTTCCAGGTATATAATGTCATGGTCACGTTGACTGCTAGTCTGTTTTAACTCTAATGATTCATATTATACTTCATGACCGCAAAACATGAATGGGTAGCTGGTTAGCTATCCCTAAAAGAAATGCGCTTTTCTCTCCCCAACGTTTATACTCATGATCCCTCCCAGTAAGCCCCGCCTTGTGAAGGCAGTTGTCACTACGTTTTTATTCCACTTTCTACTGGCAAGCTCAATGTTGAATTAGTTTATGTAAATCAACTCAAGTAATTCGCCAGACCTTTGTCAACTAAGGGTCATCTTTGAATGTGTAACAGTTGGTTTGTTTGTAATTTCTGTTATTGCGTGAGATAGCCACGTCTGGAAACTCACGAGTATATAACCACAGGTGAGCGGGAGATCAGCCTTACTCGCCGTGACGCTTTCCTCTCCAACTTTGTTCTACAGGTATGTAGCAGTGTTCCCCAGCAATTCAGTTTGATTTCGTCAATTGTAGTGAATTATCAATGTTCATGTTGTAACAGTGGGATTGTCATTCACCCAGTGTGAGAAGTAATATAAAGTAAATGTCGTCTGACGTTGCGAGACGAAGGATTTGTTGTGATTGTGTTGTCCATGTTTCCTCGCCATGACGCTTCCCTCTCCAACTTTGTTCTACAGATCCAGGGTGGGCTTATTTGAACATTCACCGAGAGTCCCGGAGCCAGTAGATGTCTAGCATAATCAATATTTGGTCGATGGCGCTGATTCGACAAGATTAACTTGCTTCAGTCCGCCTCATAGAGCTGGACCCCAGACTCGCGATGTGTCGGAGTACAACCGACCATCAGAGCGGTCGGCAGTGTTACAGGCACCAGTGTCCTACCCTGGGACGCTCCCTGGAAGTTATATGTCCACAGTGTTGTTGTATGTGTTTGGGGATAATTAATTGGAAATAATTATCCCAAGTTGGGTAGTGGACCCATGTATGAGTTGGGTTTAGTAATACGGTGTTGTGTGTTGTGAGTGCATCTCATATGCACTACCAACAGCTAGTAAGGGAACCATATGTAAGTTGGTCATGTATGCAATGAAATGTATCACCAGTAATGTGGGTGAAGTAAGTACCCACTTGGATTGGCAGTTAAGAGAAGCCAAGGAGTTGTCATGTGTTTATATGTAATGTGAGAGAAGTCAAGAAATTGATCCTTGTAACTGTAATGTAACGTAACACCAGTAAGGTTGTGTGTAGTAAGAGTATAGTATCTGAGTAATTTGCAGTTGAATAAAGCCGAGGCGTTGCACCTTGGAGTTGTATGTTAATAATATATTTTCCCCACTATGATTCCATATTAATAAACCTGTTCTAACAGTATTTTAGGAGTATTCATTTCTCCCACAGTATTCCACCTTCATTTCTGTCCAAGTGACTTGATATCAGAATTACCATACCCATGTGTCCTAGACCCTCGTCATGCTACCAAAAGAACTGAGGTTATGTAGTAACCATTGAACTGATGTAAGTAGAAAGAACAATTGAAGAACTAAAACAAGAGAGTATAAGTATGAATAAGACACAAGGGTGGCCATGTGAGTAGAGAAACCGCCGCCCTTACAATAAGACATAGGTCAAGGACAAAGTGGGGCCTCTAAAGTCAGAGAGAGGGGAAGTGATCGATGATAGTGAGAAAATAAGCAAAGCATTAAACAGCTACTTCTTATCAGTCTTCACAGAAGAAATTCACAAGGAAATGCCAGGGGTGGAACTGATATTTAGGGGAAATGAAGAAGAGAAATTAAAGGATATCACTATAAAAAATAGGATGTTCTTAAGAAGATAAATAAACTAGAGAAGACAAAATCCCCAGGGCCGGATGAAATTTTCCTTCGAGTTTTGAATAAGTGTAAGGAACAGATTAGCTGACCCCTCGTAAATTTATTTACAAAATCATTAGACACCGGAGTTGTGTCAGACTTGTGGAAACAGGCAATTGTAGTGCCCATATTCAAAAAGGCAGACAGAGCATCAGCGTCAAATTACCGGCCGATTAGTTTGATGTCAGTAGCGGGGAAATTTCTTGAATCATTTATAGCAAATAGAATCCGATCGCATTTAGAGAATAACACATTAATCTACGACTCTTAACATGTATTTACAAAGGGAAAATCTTGTCTAACAAATCTGCTGACGTTTTTTTAGGAAAGTCTTCGAGGTAGTAGATAATGACGAAAATTATGATGTTATTTACTTAGAGTCTTAGACTTTAGCAAAGCGTTTCACAGAGAACCGCATCAGAGGCTTCTGAGAAAAGTTTAGGCTCATGGTATCGAGGGGAAAGTCTTAAATTGGATAAAATCATGGCTCACCAATAGAAAACAGAGGGTCAGCGTAGATGGTGTTAAATCTGAGTGGGGCTGTGTAACAAGTGGGGTTCCCCAGGGGTCAGTACTGGGCCCACTCTTGTTCATAATCTACATAAACGATCTAGATACTGGGATCAGCAATGACACAAGCAAGTTTGCGGATGACACCAAAATAGGACGGCATATTAATTCAGGGCAAGATGTAAATGCACTACAGGAGGACTTAATTAAACTGCAGGAGTGGTCAGAAAAATGGCAAATGATTTTCAACACCAGCAAGTGCAGCGTACTTAATATTGGAAGAACAAATACTGTCAATGTATTCAATCTTAACAACAACAAGCAAGAGAAGTCGTCTTGTGAAAGAGACTTAGGGGTACTTGTAAGCCAAAACCTACGGCCTAGAAAACATTGCGTTAATGTTCGAAATAAGGCAAACAGAGTATTAGGCTTTATATCTAGAAGTGTAAGTAATAAGATTGCCGGGGTCATACTGCAACTATATCTTGCGCTAGTCAGGCCGCTCCTCGATTATGCTGTTCAGTTCTGGTTCCCTTATTGTAGAATGGATATCAATTCACTGGAGTCGGTGCAGCGAAGAATGACGAAAATGATTCCGGGACTTAAAAACCTTCCATATCAAGATCGATTAAAGAAACTAAACTTGCATTCCCTAGAAAGACGAAGAGTGCGGGGAGATATGATATAAGTATTTAAGTGGGTGAAAGGAATCAATAAAGGAGATATTGATAAAGTTGTAATGGCCCCTGTCTCATCAACAGAACGTATTATATAAATGGGTTCTTATATCTGATTTATATTCAGATTCACCACCTGTAACTTTCCACTAACTATGAGTAAGACATGAACTGATCACGTGAAGGGTAACTTTCCCAAGAGGGAGAAGCCCATATGTCAGCATCTATGTAAGCGCGCACTAGTGCGATGCCTTAGTCAGTCACTCACACCAACTTTTATCGAACGGACGTTGATTCACGTTTATATACATAAATGCCGTCCTCTTTCTCATTCACTCATAAATAATGGAACTTACGGTTGATATACACTCAGGAATTATAAACATAATACTTTTATAATAAAACAAGAAACTTCAATTGGGTTTCGTTACCAAAAGCCCAATTATATTATATGTGTACCAACCTGGTTAACTGGGGAATTAACCAACGTAACAAAGTTCTTATAATATCCGAGCAGGATAAGACTCTTAGCAACGGATTTAAGTTGGATAAGTTTCGGTTTAGGAGTGAGATTGGAAGAAACTGGTTCACAAATAGGGTGGCAGACGAGTGGAACAAGATTAGCAACTTTGTAGTAAGTGCTGGGACGCTGGAAAGTTTTAAAGGGAAGCTAGATAGATTCATGGATGTTAGAGAGTGGTTGTAACTCTGGACAGGAGCTGCCATGCACAGGCCAACCGGCCTATTGCAGACTCCTCATTTTCTTATGTTCTTATGTTCTAATCCCGGACATTAGGAACCTTGAGTACAGAGACAGGTTAAAGCATCTTAATTTGCACTCCCTCGAGAGACGTAGAGTGAAGGGCGATATGATTGAGGTTTATAAATGGAAGTCAGGGTGAAACAAAGGTGACATTACAAAGGTACTCAAACTATCCAACCAGGAGCAAACTCGTAACAATAGTTTTAAATTAGACAAATATAAATTTAGGCGCGAAATAGGTAAACACTGGTTTGGAAATAGATTAGTGGATGAGTATAACAAGTTACCAAACATCATCATTAACTCGAATACGCTGGATAGCTTCAATCATAGGTTGGGTGGATATATGAGTGATAGGGGTTAGATGTAAATGGGACTGCCCAGTATGTGCCAATAAGCCCTCTGCAGTTTCCTCCATTCTTATGTTCTTATGTTAAATCTGTAGTATAAGCTCGGCAGTTGCAGGCGCTCCAATCTCTTGGTAACCGTGGTTCCGTAGAACAGTTACCTCTCTGGTGGCCTTCCTTTGGACATTTTCAATAAATTATCTCTGTGAGCGTCCCACCATGTGAGGTGACTACCAGCTATACTATTCCACTGTGAACTTGTGGATTCCCAGCATACCTCCCCAAAGGAGTAGGAATAAATAAGGAAATGCTTGAGACACTCCGCGGTCGTCACTGGGAGCGACCTATAATGCCAGGCACAGAAACAGTAAAGGTATGTCTCTGGGTGTAGCTCTCGTCTCTACCCACCGAGGACGGTGTGCGAACGAGGTGCCTGATATGTGTACCTAGAAATTACAAGGAGTCCCATACTTGCAGGTGTGGAGTATAACAGGTGTGGTGAGCTGGTACTACAGGGAGGTGAGATGGTGTTACTATGTATGATGACCTAAGGTGCTATATCCCATACAGGTGGAGCTGTCCGACGTGTTGAGTGATATTGTAAAAAGGGTAACCAAAATCATCGTTGTTCTTTTGAGGAAGGCCAATTCCATTGTATTTTTTGTTACAGTATAGTTTATAAGGAATAAATTAGTTAAGAAATGTTATGGTTTCACCCTTCTTTCCCCTTATCGATTTGGTCAATGAAAAACCCAACCCAATGCCTAGTCCACTCTGCACTCTACCTAACAAGCTACATACTGCCCAGAGGGGGTCTGGTGGCAGCAACCCTTAAAATTAAGACTATAGTTAAGTTTTACCATTGGAATTAGTGACCCCAGAATCTGGCAGTATACCACGTTGTTCATTCCGAACAAACAGGATGTGTTTGATAATATCTTAATTTTGGATGTTGTCGAGTGTGTTATACTATCATCTGTATTGGCAATTAAGTAATATAATGAGTGTGTAATGTTGTAATCAAGAAATTAATATCTATTTTGCTATATGTAAAGTGAGACCTAAGTGGTCCAGTCTGGACTGAGTGTAATTAATTAACATCTTTCTCACTCCATATGTGAATAAATATTGGATAAGTAAACTACAAGTATTTTACTTTTATCCTTTTCGCCACTGATCGGCTTGTTAGCCGCTTGGGCGATCGGTCACGTCTCTTTTCATTTATATTCTTCACCAAAAGATCGGCTCGCTAGCCGCCCGGGCGATCGGTCACGTCTCTGTCACGCACTGTTGGCAAATACTGGGCATGCACCGGCTCCTGAATGTACCTGAACCCGCTCCAGTGTTGGTCAAGTCTTCTCTTGAAAGAGCCCACACTCGGTGACGTCACAACACTCTCTGGTAGATTGTTCCAAGAGTTTACATCCCTCACTCCGAAAAAGTTTGCCCTCACAGTTTTCTGGACTTGCGGCTTCTTCAATCTTGAGCTGTGACCCCTTGTGGGGCGAGCGTCCGCCAGCTCCAAGTAAGGACACTCAACTGAGTAGTGCCCCCTGAGATGCTTATACACCACAATAGGTCCCTCTTTGCCCGTCTGTAGTATAAGCTAGGCAAGTTTAGGCGCTCCAATCTCTCAGGGTAGCTGAGGTGCCGAAGTGCAGGCACCAGTCTGGTGGCCCTCCTTTGAACATTTTCAACCAACTGGCAGTCCCTAGCATATCTCGGGGACCAGATGGGGTGACAGTACTCCAGATGGGGAAGCACTTCACTCCTGAAGATCGTTACGAGGGACGGACCGTCTAGATATCTGAACGACCTTCTTATAAGACCCAATAATTTATTTGCCTGATTTACCTTCTTCTCACACCGCTCTATTTCTTCTACCCATTGGTAATCAGAAAATAACTAGTAACTCACGTGCCTAGAAACTCGCTAACACGCTACATAACAGTTCTTTAAGATATATTATATTCTAATAAAAGTCTGGGTGGTGGCAGGCTACCATTGTAAGTATAAGTGTTATAATAAGAATGACATGGTTTCCCAGACTAATTCACGGTTTAGAATATAACTACCACAGGATATAATTGAAGAGAAAAAAGGACTGAGAATAGAAGAATATAAGTAGGCTATATAAATATATTGAAGAATAAAAAGGATAAGTATATGAAATAGTATAAAGTAAGGAAAGTCCCCCCCCCTTACAACCTCATGTAATTTATCCCCAAGCGTGATACCCCTTCTCTCAGCTGCCTCTTCAAACTATCAAAGTTTGCCCTTCTGAAATCTGGGACTTTAATGGAATTTTCCTTGAGGTTGCCCTGAAATTCTAATTGTAATCTTATTTCTTTGAGATCCCTGTTAGCAAGTTCGTTCCCCACCACGACATTACTAATGAGGTTTTCTCTGTTTGACAGAACTAAATTGAGTACATTATTACCCCGGGTGGGTTCGGTTATATGTTGGCTTTGGAAACAGTCCAGGATTGTTTCAATAAAATCCTCTGATTCTGAGTTACCCATAAGGTCAATCCAATCTATTTGGCAAAAGTTAAAGTCGCCTACTATACAGACTTTGCTATGTATGGAAGCCCTGCGCATTTCATCCCAAATAAGTTGCTCATTAGGAGGTCTATATATTACTCCTGTGATTAATTTTTCTCTACCATTGATTAATTCTATCCAAATTGTTTCGGTATTCATCTTAGTTTTTATTTCCTTATTTATTTCACACTTCAGATTATCCATGACATAGATTGCTACTCCGCCTCCTTTCCTAATCTGCCTATCGGTATGGAATAATTTGTAACCTGCAATTTGGTATTCGACAGGTAACTCACGTACTCACGTGAGTCTAAGTTTATCCATGTTTCGATAAATGCTATTATATCGATTTTTTCCGTACATCAATGCCCTGATTTCATCCATTTTGTTTTTCATACTCCTACTGTTTGCGTAATAGACATTTAAGTTAGTCGTGTTCTGAGTCCTCTCTTTGACGCGTTCAGGTTTTAACTCCCTGCCTAATTTAGTTTTGTCACCATCCCTAGCACTATTTCTCTGTAACCTTTCGCTTTGTTTACCCACTCCCACTACAGCCTCCTCCACCCCTGTGCTCATATGTTCCCCTAGCAGTTTGAAGACTTCGAACATCTTTTGAACTGCCCTCTCGAGAGATCCAGCCAGGGTTGCCACCCCAGCCCTGGACAGATGTACCCCATCCCAAGCATATAGGTTCCTTCTGCCGTAAAAGTTGTCCCAGTGTCAACGAATGGGACTGATATTGACTTGCAATAACTGTCAAGACGGCTGTTGACACCAACTGCCCTTGACAACCATTCACTGCCAACTCTCTTTCAAGGCAGGACACCACATAGGATAGGGATCCCTCCCTTCACCCTAATATGTTCAATAGCTGTCTTAAACTTATCAAGGAGCTTGTAGGGTTTCGTGATATTATGTTGTCTAGCACTCAGGATGGATGGAACTCTAAGGTGGTGGTTTTCTTATATAATATAAGTTATATTATGAGGGCCTGAGCTGCCACCATTTATGAGGGCCTATGTGTGTCATTAACAATTCCTTTTACTCTCATACTTATTACCATTGGTAGCGTGACGAGAGGAGGCTCGTGGGTAGATGTAATGATAGTATCAAGCAATAGGGAAGAAATAACGGTAAATACTGTAGGTAAATAATAGACACAATTATACAAATACAAAATTTATTTAAACATGAATATGAAATTAGGAGAAAGAATTTATTTGTACCAACAGACGAAATCTAGTACTAGGCCCTCAGGCTCAACATACTCACACCACTACTGGGTGGACATACTCAATAACACTTTCAACTATTATAGTCACTTAGCACCATAAAGACCAGGGCAACTACTGTTAGGTTCTGAATAATAAGTTCTATATACAGGAGAGAACACAAACACCTGTATAGTTTTGTAGGTTCGGTTTACTGGATAAGAGTATGTACACAGAGGAGAGCAGCGGTCTCCCTAGCCAGGGCTCCTTGTCAACTGCTATAGGCGACGTACGGCAAGTGATACATTAGCAGCTTCCATACGTCGCCAGGCACATTAATTAAGCGTGTGGGATATGGTAATAACATTGCCACACGCTGCTAGCTAGGCTGAATAAATAATACATAAATGGAGCACATACATAATATACATACATGATATATAATCCAGCATACATAATATACATACACCTCCCTCCCCCCTATACGCTCATAGCAAAGTCTTGAGCGGACCTTTTCTTTTGGATCCGTTCTGAGCATCGAGGGACTTCATCACTGGGAAGGGTATGGGACTCAACACTGGTGGCGGGGCCAGCAGAAGGCATTGTTACGGGTCGGAGAAAACGGCGGTTCCTCCACCACACACGACCACTGGGTAACCGCACCTGGTAGTCCCGTGACCTGCCGAGACCCATAACTACGCCTACTTTGTCCCAACGTAGGGAGGTCGGGTCCTGAACACGGACTTGGGTGCCGACACTCAACCTGGGGAGAGAACGGGCGTGGTCATTGTAGCGGGCGACGACGTCCTGAACACGTTCGGCGGCTCGGCGATCACAATCCTCTGTCTTGGCCTGCCACTCCTTGGAGAAGGATGGAGGGTGAGCAGGGACACAAGAACGAAGGGGGCGTCCATACAAAACCTGGGCAGGGGAGCGTCCGGTGTAGTTAGGTGTGTTGCGGAGTTCAAGAAGACCCCTGTCGAAGGCCTCGCAGTCAATGTTCCCAGAAGGGGCCACCTTAAGGATGAGGTGCTTCAGGGATTTGACAGCAGCCTCAGCGTGGCCGTTGGACTGCGGGTAATGGGGCGATGACAACACATGCCGAACTCCCCATCGGTCAAGGAACGCAGCAAAGTCCCGGCTTGTGAACTGAGGCCCTCCGTCGGTTCGCAGGCGTACAGGAACGCCCACGTCACGGAAGTAGTGGCGGAACTTGCTGATGGTGGCGGCAGACGTCGTGTCATTACCGCACTTGATGACAACCGGCCAACCAGAGAGACGGTCGACGATAACGAGGAAGGACTTTCCTGACACACAGAAAAAGTCGGCCGACACAGACTCAAAGGGGCGGGTGGGGTTGTCGTCACTCATAAAGGGTTCCTGCTGCTGGCTGGGTTGTAATACTTGGCAGGGCTCACACGCACGGACAACATTGGAGATGTCGGAGTTGATGCCGGGCCAGAACACAGTCTGTCGTGCACGTCGTTTGGTGGCCTCAGCTCCACGGTGACTGTCGTGAAGGCGGGCCAAGGCGTGGGGACGTGATGCAGCAGGGACAACTACACGTGCTCCGTACAGAACAAGGTCTCCGTCGCAGTAGAGTTCATCGCGGAGTTTCCAATACGGGAGCAGGGTGTTGTGAAGATCGTAGCGGTTGCTAGGAAATCCATTCCTCACACACTCGACGAGTCGGACATAGGAAGGGTCATCTCGGGCCGCTGTTCGAAGGTCCTCCATTGCCTTGTCGTCATCTGGTGACAGGTCCGAACGAAGGGATTGGACGGCATGGAGAGTGACCACAGTCCTGACGGAACGAGCGAGGTCGGCGTCGAGTACATGGTCTTCTGGAGTAGGGCGGCTGACAGGGGAGCGGGATAAGGCATCAGGGATGCAGAGCTCCTTACCAGCACGCCACACTGCAGTGAAGATGTACGCCGAGAGTTTCTCTTTCAGACGCTGGAGGCGAGGGTTCTCAACGGCGTCTAGCGTGTAGTGGTTGAGGATCGGGACAAGCGGGCGATGGTCGGTCACTAGGTGAAAGTATTGCAGGCCTATGAGGTAAAACCTGCACTTGGACATCGCCCAAACCGCAGCCAACAGCTCCAACTCAATAGTGGCATAGCGCGTCTCAGTGTCAGAGAGGAAACGCGAGCCACACTGGACGAGCCGGAACTGCCCTCCACCATGATCCTGCAGTAGGGCGTATCCCACGCCATACAAGCGTGAGGCATCTGTCTGCAGAACTGTCGGCAAGGCTGGGTCAAACGTGGCGAGGACAGGTGGACGAGACAGGGCCTGTTTCACTTGCTGGAAGGCCTTGTCGTGGTCGGGGGTCCACAGGAATGTCCTCTTGGGGCTCATCAGGGGGCGAAGTGGTTGAGCAGCTGCGGAGATGTCCGACGAAAACTCTGCTAACTGGTTGACGAGACCGATGAAGGACCTCAAGTCGGTCAGGTTAGCAGGGGTGGGAAAATCCGTAATGGCGCGGACCTTTTCCGGGTCAGCTGCGATACCATTCCCTGAGAGGGTGTACCCACAAAAGTCAACTGAAGAGCTGGCCAGAACAAACTTGTCGGCATTTAGGGTAATGCCGTGCTTCCGGCACCTGTTGAGTACCTCGTAGATACGGCAGAGGTGATCCATATAATCCTCGTCGTACACGAGTATGTCGTCGACCACTTTCACGCAGTTTGCCAGACCTTGTAGAGCCATATCACCTCGAAGACAGAAAGCGTCTCCTGTAGCGGCGAATCCCATGGGGCCACGGCAATAACTGTAACGTCCATGCGGGGTGATGAACGTTGTGAGTGGTCGGTCTTCCTCGGCAAGCTCTATCTGCCAGTATCCACACAGGGCGTCCATCGTCGTGAAGAAGCGCGCCTTCGGGTTCACGCTGCGTATGGCTGCAAAGGGCGTGGGAGAAGGGTGCGCAGGACGAGACACCTGGTTGTTGAGCTTGGAAAGGTCAGTGGTGATCCGAACACCACCTTTAGGTTTTGCGACGACAACCATCGGGTGACACCATGGAGACGGGTCATCGCCGGTTGGTACAATAATTTCTTGGGCGACCATGGAGTCCAGCTCGTTTTTGACCGCCTCGCGGAAGGCCAGGGGAACCAGTCGAGGGGTGTAAATAGCGAATGGCTTCGCGTCGTCCCTCAGGTGGATCCTCATGGGGGGGCCTGCCATCTTCTTGAGAGGCTTGGATTCCAGAGCGGACTTGGTCACCAGAACGTCGCTGAATTCCTTCAGGAAGTACTTCCGAGCATCCGAAGGAGAGGTGTCACTGGCAAGAGGCAGGGGTAGGGCGGCAGCAGGGTCGTTGCTGCTCCCTTTTTGCACCCTGTTGGCGTGTTTTACCTCAAGAATAGGTTTGGGGAAGTCCTGGGAGATGATGGCCAATTCCTGACAATGTCTGTAGGACAGCAAAGGAGTCTGGACACCGTTATGCACATCAATCCAGGCTTGACACGACCTGTTGCCAAAGGTGACTTGTGCTTGGAGTGAACCCAGGGCCGGGGTCATCTGTGAACCATCTGCCATAAAGCGGAGATCCTTGGGGGGCGGTCCTAGATCACTTGGAGAGAGCCCCAAGCATTGCAAATGCTGGGGACCGATGACTGTAGCATCAGCGCCGGTGTCGGGCAACATCTGAAGACGGGATGAAGCACTGCGGTAGGTCACAATGACACTGATGTACTGGGGGACTTTGGTCCTGGGACGCTGGGGGGAGCACACATTCCTAATGTGGCTCGAGCGTTGTCAGGAGTCGTCGTACCTCTGATTGGAAGACTGTGGGCGGCCCTCTCTGGTGGAGGGGGGCTGAAGCTTCCACCGACGCGGTCCCTTGGGTATGTTGGAAGGGCAACACTTGTCATAGTGGCCCAGACGACCACACACATTGCACTGGACGCGTTTGGCTGGGCACCGTACTGTGAGTGACCAGTGGCCCTTACGGTCACAACTGTTGCAGGTAGACTGAGCAGCTGGACACACCTGTGTTCCGTGCTGCTTACCACAGTTGTTGCAAAATAAACCAGGCGTGGACGTGGTGGGCGAAGGCGTAGGAACAGACTTCTTGTCCTTCTTGTACCGGGACACAGCGCGTACAGCTGTAGGGGGAGCACGGATGGCAGAGGTGGCACACCTGGCAGCCTCATAGGAGCGACATATCGTCAACACATCCTTAAGAGAAGAGGAAGAGTCGAGGGAGGTGAGGCGTTGGACAAGTTCCTCGTCCTTAACACCCATCAGGATCACCTGCTTCAACTGGGTCTCCTCGCACTGCTGGTGGTGGCCTGGACATATATCTACCTCTTCCGAGGCTCTCTTAAGACGCACGTAAAAGGCATCAAAAGACTCACCCTCCATCTGTCTGCAGCTAAACAATTCCCTCCTGCGCAGAGCTTCATTCTGCTGTCCTTTGATGTGCCGTTGTAGAACGTCCAGTACCTCCTCTACAGACAGCGAAGAGGTTGGGGGTACCTGCAACGTATGTTCCAAGACACGCTGAATTTCCAAGGACAGGCACATACGCAGCTGGATGAGTTGTTTAGGCTGTGACAAACTCTGGAGATCCACCATTGTAGAATAATCAGTCCACCGTCGCCGCCATTCACGAAAAGTCTGGAAAGTCTCATCAGGCTTCAAGATGGGCGGCGTTTGAGCTGCTGCTTTAGGTGGGGCTGGGGGGCGTGAAGGAAGCATGGATGAGGTATCTGAACCAGTCAGTACCGAGGCAGTGTTAGAGCCAGGGGCTTGGTTAACAGTGAGGCGAGATATCAAGGCTTCAAACCGTTCACTGTCTTCCAATCTCCGTTGGTTGTCTCGTTCTGCCTCTGCTTGCCTTCTGTGCTCATCCGCCAAACGTCTGTGGGCTTCATCCTCGCGTTTCTCATCTCTCATAAACTTCAGTAAAGCAATTATCTCTGGAGACAACGCTGAATATTGAGGTGAGGGACTGCGCGATGTGGGGGCTGAAGCGTCGTGGCCGGTCTGGTCATCCATCTCTGCGGGGCTATCACCCGCCTGGGTCATCCAGACGCTGGGTCCACGGCTACGTAAGGCGTGAGACATAACTACTTCCTCTGTGTACTATGTCTTAATCAGTGTTGACCGGTCAGCCCGTCGTATCAACCAGATTTCAGACAAAAAATTAATTAAATACACAGATAAGTAGGTTATATATATAAAATATATATAAGGAAGCCGCGCGGTCAGCGAGTGTCGTGTGCGAGTGAGTGTGTGTCCTGGGCCGGCAAAGCGTCTCGCCCCAGCTGTGAGGGGGGGTGGAGGCGGCGCTGTGAGGGGGGGTGGAGGGAGAGGCGCGGCGACTCCCAGTCAGTCTAGTTACCCTCAGGACGCGGTCAGAGACGGGTGCACTGAACTTTACTCCTTACAAATGCCCAGAACGTGCCGTATACCTTGGGAATCCTTTAGAACAAGGTCACACATGAATGGCACGAACACACAATGCACTAAACACTTCACAGAAAATCACTGTCACTGACACTGCTCAAAGTTGCTGAAATTCTTCGAGGAGAGATGGCGCGGGAGTTGACCCAAGGCTTGACCCAAGACGGGAGGGGACCCTAGCCGGCTTTCTACAAACTTTGCACTATCACTCGTAATTATCCAGTAAGACTACGCACTGCGCCATGTTAGGTTCTGAATAATAAGTTCTATATACAGGAGAGAACACAAACACCTGTATAGTTTTGTAGGTTCGGTTTACTGGATAAGAGTATGTACACAGAGGAGAGCAGCGGTCTCCCTGGCTAGGGCTCCTTGTCAACTGCTATAGGCGACGTATGGCAAGTGATACATTAGCAGCTTCCATACGTCGCCAGGCACATTAATTAAGCGTGTGGGATATGGTAATAACATTGCCACACGCTGCTAGCTAGGCTGAATAAATAATACATAAATGGAGCACATACATAATATACATACATGATATATAATCCAGCATACATAATATACATACCACTACCACCTTCAGTCGTCAGGAGTGATACTCATGCAACAGCCATGGGGTCCAGCCACCATGGAGTACTTTCCAACGAACTCTGGAGATCCCAGTGGATTAATCCCACCACACAAATAGCCCAACGGAGTTAGACACTCATCTACCAATGATGGGGGCTAGTAGTGGTGGGTGGCTTGGTGATCCGGGGTCACCTCGCAGGCCGAGCGTTAGGGCCAGACGAGCAAGCTATGGGGGCCATAGGTAGTCTGAAGTGTCTGACGGCTGGGTCTCACGAAGGTAACTGACCCTACTGGACCTTGGACATCTCCCCAGACATAGTGGATACAACATCCACGCTACAGACACGGCCTAGGCTGCGTTAGGGACCTGTATGGGTGAAGGGACGGGCACTCACTAACGGTAGAAATGCCGGCGGGGCCCTCACTCAAAATAGGCCAGGGAGTCCACCTACTTCTATTCCGATGAATTAATTTACTGTACACTCTGACGTTGAAACTGAGACTATGAACTCAGTTTCATTCCCTACTATTATCTTCACTAACAATGCTCTGACTCAGCTATCAAAAGCAAAATTAAATTGATTACAAAGGGTTGGAAGGCAACAGGTCTCAACACATAGCGTCTGCTACGAAATCCGTGGGGGACTCAGAAGGTTTTGTGGACGTTTGAGCGTAATATGAATCCTTAAGGTTTTCAGGTTAGCCATTATCACGATCATGACAAAGCTTCCCCCTTCCCCAAGATTTATATTATACGGTAACGTTCAGAAAACACGTAAGTAGTGACATACACATTAAATGATTAATATAAAGTATAAATCCTCATACAAAACATTGCACAAATTATATCAATAAAATAGAAAAATAATTCTCTACCGGTGGTCCGAATTGGGCAAAAGAAATGGAAATCTGTTAACATACAACTAGAATGTGACACACCTTCATAAAAAAATATATTGGGATACATATAACATAATAGCACCAAAAATAATAGCACATGGGGTTAGGTACATCATGTCATAATAATACTGAATGGGGTTAGATACATCATCATATAATAATACTGAGTGGCGGTAAATACATCATATGATATCATAATAATAAATGGTGTTACATACATCATATCATATAATAATAAATGGGGTTAGGTACATCATCATAGAATAATAATGAATTGAGTTAGATACCTTATATCATATAATAATAATAATAAATGGTGTTACATGTTACAAAATTCACCCTTACATCGGTAGATAAAGTGCACACTCAAAATTTCCTTGCAGAACTCAAATTTCAGTGTTCATAGGTCATGAAAGTTTCTTTTATGCGATTGGTCAAATGCTTACAGGACACACTGAGATTTAACATAGATTTCTCAAGCTAGGACATAGACGAATGGACCCCATCAAGTCGAAGGAATGATTTGTTTGCCCTTAATCTAAAGAGTCATGTCGCACTCGCGAGAGGCAGCACCATTCAAGGGACTCCGAACGAGCGGGTATTCCCAAGAATTCAATGCTAACGAAACAGTCCTCGTGAGAACACCACCAAACCAAAAACTGTCTGTACTTATGGCATTTGCCATGTAGAAGTAATAGCACCATATTTTTATGCCCGACTACTCCCTGAAAGTCACGAACTCTAAACCTATATACCAACAACACCCAGCCTACGTAGGTCTTACCAACCGGAACTTGAGAATTCACCACTGGTATCTTTACTCAAACTAGTAACAGATACCCTTCAGATGATTGCATAACTGCCAATACATCTTCCAATCTCTGTCCTTCACTGCAAATTGACCCTCGGCAAAATACTTTCAACCCCCCAAAAAACATCCTCCATTCTTTTCCTTTCTCTCCATTTTTTTCTTCACTTCTTCAATTACCAAAAGCTATCTACAACAGAGTGTGCACTTCACTACCCACCCAACAACCAAGGAGGTTCACTTACAAAGCCCACTGTTTCTTAAAGATCCAGTCTAACCACTGGTTTTCTCCTCCTTTACCCATGGCATTAGCGAGTTTAGCCAGAAGAGCTTGGACTTTTGTTGCTAAATCAACAGCGGCTTTGGCCGTCATGGTCCCCTGATTTGCGTTAGCATCTGCCATTGTGTTACAACAAATCAATACTATAACCCACTTTAAATACAATAACATGCACAGTTCTCACTCAAGACCCAAGGACTGGTATTGATTTTCTGCAATACGACTAAACACTCCATGCATCAACTATTCAAAATACTGTTCAGATTATTAATCTCCCAAAAGATAATATTATTGCATGAAAAATACACTGAGACATTTTGCTATTCACAAACTCAGTATGGTGCAACACTGTGTGAACACTTCACGAATTTCTGTACTCACAATTCTGGGTCCATACACTTGTATAACACTTTCCATATACCGTATCACCATAAGGTCCTCACATATATAATACTGTACTCTGAAAGTATACTGGCATTAGAGTTCACATAACATACGTTTCACCAAATAATGAACCGTTAGCACCTGGTTAAAATAAACTTTAAAATTATAGCATATACATAGAAATATTAATATGAGGAACTGTAAAATGCCCCGAGATATTAAGTAAATGGAATATATATCCTACCTAACACATAAACTAAAGAATATTGCAAGTACAGAATTAGCATCCACTTAACCTTTGCATATAGTGCAATGCTTCTGTTAGCACTCAGAATGAAAACACTGGGCACTCCCACGATGAAACCTTTCACCAACTAGTGCCACAGCCCAAACATGTATTCACTGTCTGTAAGTAATAATGAGTTAACAACAAAAAAAATTTGGGCAGATTGTTACACATCAAAATTCTTCCAATATTAATGAACCTTATTCACACTCTACCCTCAAGTTATTGTTGCCGGTTTCATTTACTTTAAACAAGACTTTTTTCCAGCCTAACTCCAAGGTATTTCTTTGAACTTATTTCACTTTCTCTGCAAACCACCACCAAAAGCTGTACCTCGGAAAAATATGGAACAAAATTATTAGCAATCTGAAATACTCATTAGTTACAGTGGAATGGTTATTAAATACCCGTACAGAGAAATGGTTATAACTCAGTTAAAAAACTACAGTATCACAGTCATTCCTCCCAACTCGATACTCTGTTCATTACATCACCATAGCTGCCACCATTTATGAGGGCCTCTGTGTGCCAGTAACTATTCCTTTTACTCTGATACTTAATACCATTGGTAGCGCGACGAGAGGAGGCTCGTGGGTAGATGTAATGATAGTATCAAGCAATAGGGAAGAAATAACGGTAAATACTGTAGGTAAATAATAGACACAATTATACAAATACAAAATTTATTTAAACATGAATATGAAATTAGGAGAAAGAATATATTTGTACCAACAGACGAAATCTAATACTAGGCCCTCAGGCTCAACATACACCACTACTGGGTGGACATACTCAATAACACTTCCAACCCTACTGGGTGGACGTACTCAATAACACTTCCAACTCTTATAGTCACTTAGCACCATAAAGACCAGGGCAACTGCCACTACCACCTTCAGTCGTCAGGAGTGATACTCAAGGAACAGCCATTGGGTCCAGCCACCATGGAGTACTTTCCGACGAACTCTGGAGATCCCAGTGGATCAATCCCACCACACAAATAGCCCTACGGAGTTAGACACTCATCTACCAATGATGGGGGCTGGTACTGGTGTGTGGCTTGGTGATCCGGGGTCACCTCGCAGGCCGAGTGGTAGGGCCAGACGAGCCAGCTATGGGGTCCATAGGTAGTCTGAAGTGTCTGACGGCTGGGTCTCACGAAGGTAACTGATCCTACTGGACCTCGGACATCTCCCCAGACATAGTGGATACAACATCCACGCTACAGACACGGCCTAGGCTGCGTTAGGGACCTGAATGGGTGAAGGGACGGGCACTCACTAACGGTAGAAATGCCCGCGGGGCCCTCACTCAAAATAGGCCAGGGAGTCCACCTACTTCTATTCCGATGAATTAATTTACTGTACACTCTGACGTTGAAACTGAGACTATGAACTCAGTTTCATTCCCTACTATTATCTTCACTAACAATGCTCTGACTCAGCTATCAAAAGCAAAATTAAATTGATTACAAAGGGTTGGATGGCAACAGGTCCCAACACATAGCGTCTGCTACGAAATCCGTGGATTACATTCAAAGTTCCCTATAAACAAAGACGGGGAAACAGAGAAAACGGGGAACGTTTCCACTGGGGGACTCAGAAGGTTTTGTGGACGTTTGAGCGTAATATGAATCCTTAAGGTTTTCAGGGTAGCCATTATCACGATCATGACAATATGGTAGACAGTCTGGTGCTGGAGATGACGTGTGGTGAGGAGCTGCTCAGTAGACACGTTCGATGAGTAGTGTGTTAAAGGAAGTAGATGTGCAGGAGCTTCGTTAGAGAAGATGTTGCCTGTTGCTGGCCTCCAGGTTGAATGAGAGCGGGACAGCGAGGAGCTTGCTTGGAGGAGGTGTTGCGTGTTCAGGAACGTAGAGTAGAATGAGAGAGCTGGTTGGTGAGGACGCTCAGAGAAGGACAGCTGATGGGTCGCCGTGCTCGCCGGTGTTGCGTGTTCAGGAACCGAGGCCAGAATGAATCTCAATGGAGAGACAGCTTATATACACAGCTGCCGGAAGTAAACCGTGGGAAGTCGCCGGTTTCTCGACTCCGTTGCTAGGATACTGTGGCATTGGAATGCGGCTACACAGTTGCAGGGGAGATGTCCACTATAAGCTTCTCACTGCTACACCAGCCAATGTCATTGCCTCCTGCACGAAGGCAGATAATGGGTTTGTTCCCAGTACCAGACAAGATATTGTCCATCCTGTCAACTATATCCCCCACCCCACCTCCTGGCAAACAAACTCTCATCATATTTTTATTTTTACCACTTGTATACTTGTATACTGTCTGTATAAAATTATTATTATCAAAGATAGCTCCTTATGATCGATGTTTAAAATAACTTTAATATAAGATTACTGACCTTGCCTGCTTGTTACAACAGTGATTCCGTGCGTTTTACTATCCAACGACAGCACCCATTGGCAGGGTATCTCTCGACTTTAGCAAAGCTTTCGAACAGAGTCCCCCATGAAAGACTAATAAGAAAAGTGGAGGCTCATGGCATTAAAGGAGATATTCTAAAATGGATTAGGGCGTGGTTAGAGGAAAGGAAACAGAGCGTGAGCATTAACGGCACTAAATCTCATTGGAGCAACGTTACTAGTGGAGTTCAGCAAGGCTCAGTACTCGGACCATTATTATTTATAATATGCATAAACGGAATAGATATCGGCGTAGACAGCAACATAGGTAAATTTGCTGATGGCACTAAAATGGGGCGTGTAATTAAATCTGACGAGGACTCAGCAAAACTACAAGAAGATATGAACAAATTTTTTGAGAAGGGTGGTGACAAAATAACTATCCTACATCTAGATTCTAGATCAAAGGTTAAAAATGCTTTGAAAACCTTTGATCTAGATGTAGGATAGTTATTTTGTGGGTCCTTTTTTCTGACCTGACCTGGTTAGTCACGTCACCACCCTTCTCTTTAGCTCCTCTACGTGTGTGTTGGTGTGTGGATTAGTGGATGTCATCATTATGACCTGACCTCCTGTTTTTAAGGTCACCCTGTATATTTAAGCCTCTCTCTGTCCATGTAATCCAGTTGCCTCTGAAGATGTCTTGAATAAAGACGAAAGCTAAGGTACTCCGTTGTTTCCATTCTTCCGTGTGATATTATCAAGATATATATATATATATATATATATATATATATATATATATATATATATATATATATATATATATATATATATGATATATATATATATATATATATATATATATATATATATATATATATATATATATCATGTAGATCCAGAATGGATATGTGGACAAGGTTGATTTTAATACATGAATAGCAATGTGTTTAAAAAAGTGTTTATTGGAGCTTAACTTTAAAAAAATAATAAGAGTAAATACGTCTGCGCGCGAGGAAGAGCGTTAATATTGGGTGACACATGTCGCTACGTTTTTATGGTTTTCCATATTTTGTTGACTAATGGCCATTTTTAACGTTTACATCGCCCAGTTTATAAATTGAAACTGCCAAATCCATTAGCCTGAATTCTATAAATTGCAATAAAGTTATTCTAAACCACATAGTGTGAAATATGTACTTGTAGTGCAATGTTTGTGTGATGGAATAACATACTTATGTAATGAGATGCAACTATTTTAAAGACTGCATTACATTTCCCTATTAAACTGCACTTTCCTACATTATTTACATATTTTTTTTGTAATCATAGATAAAGCAAAAATGCATGGTATATATACTAATAGGTATGGATTATCCCTTGAATTGGGTGTAAGTAATCTTAGGTGCGACTCATCTCGTGAGTTGGGTACGAGTTATCTTGGGTACGAGTTGTCTTGGGTACGAGTTGTCTTGGGTACGAGTTATCTTGGGTACGAGTTGTCTTGGGTACGAGATGACCCCAACGGTACCCGTCACCCGTGCAAATTAAGCCTGTCTCTGTACTCAAGGTTCTTGATGCCTGGGATTTAACTTGTCTTTCTCCTCTGAATTCTTTCTAGGGATTCTCTATCCATTGTGTAGTGAAATATTTTGATTCGTATATATGTACAGTATACAGTGTAGTCAAGTGGAAGCCATTCGCAATTTGAATACTGTACAAAACTTCACCTATCCTAAGTCTCTGTACCTGTTGTAGATGGTCATCAACAACGGGGAACCAATAGATAGCCCTTAGAAAACTACAGTATTTAACAAAAAGATACCTAAATTTTATTTTAATATTTACAAACGTACGCACAATTTACTTCTTGTACATTATTATTAAAAGCTTAATGATAAAACTCGAATATTTTTTTCATTCCTGCGAAAAAAAAATTAAACACCTGTTGTGATATCCATATTTTAAAAATTATATTGACTTTATTATCTCCTTATGGGTGCATTTAAAATTTATATACAATGCACTGCAATAATACCACGGCTTACTATTAATAGTATCAGGTAACTATGTTAATTTTGAATGATAAATAGTTACAATTTCTCCGTAATATAACCATGAAGCACAATCCATACCTCTTATTTTCCGTCATTATCTTGGTGTGGCACAAAGGTGTGGAAGTCTGCATTATATTATTTGTCCTCTGATACCTATATATCAGGCACACATAAAATAATTTACACCCTGTAGTTCTTGAGCACGTGAAATATTTAATAATATTTACAGATAGGAGATTAATGGCGGATGAGAACCAGAACGAGTTGACACTGCCTGAGCTTCACCTTCCTCCTGGCCTCTCAGCTGACACTGTAGCCAAGGTAACAATTCCTGTATATACTACAGTACTAATACATTTATATGCTTATTTGGTTATTAATTTGATAAAGGTGTAGGATTTTCTACATTTGTAGTGTACCTTTATTTTTATTCAAATATTTGAATATGGCAATACTCTGGAACAATGACACCTGATAACCAGCAATCTTAGGAAAAATGGTGAACACTCAGTAAAGTACATGCACGGTAATCACTAACAAAGGTATTAGTGCAGGAGACGGTTAACAGCCGAAGTTACTCATGGATATCTTTCATAGTTTCCACAGGTGTTATTTGGACGATAGGTAGTTTTTTTAGACTAATACCAGAAGGATTTGATAGAATAGTACAAAACTTTATGGAAACATAATTTTCAATTTATTAAATAGATTAATGGAAGCGAGAATGCACAGAACATATTAGAACTTGACCTAACCAACTTAACCTTAAGCATCCTACCGTTCTCTGTTAGAAAGTAAAAAATATATTTTTCTAGTGTATTTTTGTGTGTTTAGACCGAATATGACCTTCATTTCTGGCGGAAATTAGCCGGGTTTTTTTATAATTTTTTTCGTTGGACGTTTTCTGAAAAAAAAATCATGGCAAAATACACCAAAAAACACTAGAAAAACCTAACCTAACCGACTCTCACCATATGATGGAATCACCTATTTCTTACCTTATTGGCCTGGTTCTTGTTCGTCGTTGGATTCTGAGATTTTTACACAACGCCACATATGTTGGTCTTTGTGATATTTACATTCAGTCTTGCTCTCAGTACACTTTACTGAGGTTGGAAGAACAACATGCGATCGAAAAATGCTACAGTTTCTTTGTCTTTTTCCCCAAAACTCGCAGTGCCGTGGTCAGAACTGAAGTTACTGAACTTGAATTTCGAAATATGAGAGACCCAAAATAAAACTAGAATTTGATTGGGCCAAATATACCGCGAATTAAAACCAAAAATCATTTTAAATGGTGTCAAAAACAAAAATGCTTTTGATTGGCCGCGTGACGCGTACGGGAACGCATGCGCGTGATGATTTATGAAGGAGACACAGGAGACACGCAGTGTTGGAGGAGAGGCAGATGATAATGGCGGAAGATTAATGGAAGAAAATATAGAAAATTTTGGATAAGCTATCTCCGTTATTATACATTTCCCTCGGTAATGTAATAGATGAAAATTATCTTATAATTAGACGTCTTATTCGAATATGATAATAGATTAGTGGTAGGAATAAACGGTGTGTAAACGCAATGATACCTAAAAAACGATACAACAACTTTTTACTTAACTTTTTACTTAACATTATTCTTCTCTATCTTCAATCATAAATCACCTGTAGTGGGCAGGCATGAAAGAGGAGGGAAAGGTGAATTTATTGTAAAGCACCGGTCTTTCTCTCGTTGTTATTAATGTGTATTTCGTAATGTTTTGACAATTCTAAAACATTTTTTCGGTAAATTTATAGTAGTTCACACAACACTGTTAGAAAGTCAAAACGGTTTTTCTACTGTTCTTTTGTGTGTTTTGATTGGTTCCGATCTTGATTTCCGTTGGAAATTGCCTGATTTTTTAGTTATCGTCCCCCCCCCCCCCCCCACTTCTACCCCAATAAGAATGGGGATCCTGTTGGGAGCAGAGTTTTTTGTGGGGGAGAGAAACAAGCATTTTCCTACAAAAATCATGGCCAAGTGAATACAAAACACACCAAAAAGCACTGGAAAAACAAATAAACCTAACCTTTTTTTGGATGACCTGACCTATCCTGACCTGACCTAACCTAACTCACGGTGTTTTTACATAATCAGACTCTCACCATATGAGGGAATCACTGTTATTTCTTAACTTATTCCGAATTAGAATCCCAAATTCGAGTAGGCTTGGGAGGTGGACCGTCAACGTGAATCTGATTGGGAAAAAAATAACCGTGAATTGTAAAAGCAGAAACTACAATTAATTTTAATTGGCTTTTGATTGGGTGCGTGACGTGTACGGGAATGTACGTGCATGGCTATTTATGAAAGGAAGATTAATGGAATTAAATAAAGAAAGATTTGGCACTTGCTATCTCTGTTATTATACGTTTCCGACGGTAATGTAATCAAAGAAAATTATCTTAGAATTAAACGTCTTTTTCGAATATGATAATAGATTTGGGGTAGGAATGTTATGTGAACTACTATAAAAATACCCATTTTTCTTCTATGATATTTCCGCTGGAAATTAAGGATAATCAAAATATTTTAATTTTTCAATATTACAAGTATTAGATTTAGTCAGTCACAAGTGTTGCCATGTCTTGTTTACTTTTGGCGAAGAAGGTCTGACCCCCCCTCATGCAGTGCTTCTTCCCCGTCTTTGCTTCTTAAGAGTCTACATTGCATGTGCTGGGAGTGGGGTGGGAGTTTCTTATTGGCTATAGCAATAGGAGACTTATTATTGGCCGAGAGTTTTTGTCTTGACCAATGAACAATGTGTGGTTTCGTCAGGAGCGAAGTGCTGTGCTGACATTGCGGTAAAGATTATTTTACGTCATTTGCCGAGTTTCATCACAAAAATAGTGAGGAAATTTCTTTTTTTAGAAAACACAGTGTATTACCGAACAATGTTACTTGTCCAACCTGATTCTTCTTTAGATTAAAGTATGATGTAGGGGAGTGAACAAAGGTTAGGTTAGGTCAGGTTAGTTTAGGTCTGGTTTTGTTGGTTGGTTGGTATTTATTTATGTGATTTACTATGTATGTGATTTACTTGAGAAAAAAAATTTTTCCACTAAGATTGTTGGGTGGTCGGGAGGTGTATATACTGTATATATAAAAAAAAAAAGAAGAAAAATAGCGATTTCCGGCAGAAATGAATACATGTACTGCATAAGATTCGTTCGAAACTCATCAAAACCATGTTTTTAATATCCAAAGAAAGAGCGGTGCTTTTCTATAAATTTACCAAGGGAAATTATAGAGTAAAACACACAGTAATAACTGATTATATGGCAGTAATTTCATGTCTGCTTCACTTTCCTCTATTTTTATGCCCTGTGCAAATCCCTTTTCCCTCCTTTTTTGCTCATATGGTTTTTAATTTTCTTCTGTGTATAAAGGATGAGATTCAATCATTGAATTCTTCCTCAAGGGCAAGGAGAAGCTAGCATCTTATTTTTAAATGGCGCCGTATTTGGTATCGTATCACAAGTTATCTGGACTTGTGGAGCATCAAGACTGTCTGCAAGAGTTCATCTGTTATCATGGACTAGTTGGGAGGATGTGCAAGTGTTCAAAATGTGGCAGAGAACTGACAGTGAACAAGACATTTTTTTCAACGCTCATTTTCTTACATCTGCACAAGACATGAAATTATGGAAATTATCTAGGACTTCACAGCTGCTGATATTTCAAAGAAAACAAATTTTAAAATGCTGCAATTTCACTGTGTTTTATAGTGGACACAGTGCTATTATAGTATGCAGTGCTACTATATTATGCAGTCCACCAAGCGGGTGCTACTGTAGTATGCGGTCCACCAAGCTAGCGTTGGTCTACCGGAATATTTACACATAGCGTCTATTAACCCATCCTAACTTAACCCAATATATTTTAACCTAACTTAACCTAATCTAGCTTAACCTAACCAATGTTAACCTAACCTACCGGGATATTAACACTGTAGCGTATATTAACCTAACCTAACTTCATCTAATATATCTTAACATAACATAACTGAACTTAATCTATCTTAACCTAACCTAACTTCATCTAACCTAACCTAAAGGTTAATTTAATGGATGCTACTGTGTAAATATCCCGGTAGACACAACTCCAGGTCGGTAGACCACATACCGTAGTAGCACTAATGATTGGCTGTGTACCATTGCATCACGCCAAGAGAGAAAAAGAAGTGTACACCTGACAAAATAGTGCTCACATATTTGTTTAATTATATGCCAAACGAAGCAATTAACATAAGAATGAGTATTATATCAGAACTCACTGATGAAAATATAGTAAGAATACAAACATCAAAACAAATAACGCGTCGGCTGTGAAGTCCTTGATATTAGCCCAAATTACGCTATGCTGCTTCAAGAAAAATGATTTTACTGGTACCTGATATCAAAGTTAAGTAAGGGGTTAGGAATTTTGATAAGGTTATGTAGGTAGGTTTGGCTAGTTAGGTCATGTTCTGTTAGGTTCTGTACATTAACGTTTCCATTTTCGCGCTTAGTACTGTACGTACAAATAAGATCTCCGGAAATTTTGGTGCAATTTGTGTATTGAAGTTATTTATGCTGCTAACCATCTTCTCCACCATTACCCTAACAAAAATAGGTTCTTATGTAATTGATTTGTGATTTAAAAGAATATAACCTTTATGTCTGGCGAAAATTAATATTTTTGGAAGTATGACCCACTCTCACTACCTATGACACTGAATGCACAAAGTGGGCAGGGCTATGGGTATGAATGCACAAAGTGGGCAGGGGTATGGGTAAAGATTCAGTAGAAAACATAAATGAAAAACACTAAAGTAAGTACAGTACTATAGTTATTTCTTATGTACAGTATTTGATGTTGATTTAAAAGAATATGAGCATTGTTTTTACTATATTTGAATATTTATGGATATATGACTCATTACCAATAACAACAATAATGAATTCAGAAAGAGGGCGGGGCTTTGAAGATGAGGGAAATTGTGGAGTAAAAACAAATAAAATACCAATCAAACCTTT
The DNA here is from genome assembly GCA_958450375.1 of Homarus gammarus. Taxonomy (NCBI): domain Eukaryota; kingdom Metazoa; phylum Arthropoda; class Malacostraca; order Decapoda; family Nephropidae; genus Homarus; species Homarus gammarus. Next base: position 7,456,590 of record CAUDMG010001572.1, read on the forward strand.
GACAACCTAACTTAACCTTTCCTAACATAAAATAAGACCTAAATTACAATAGCATACCTTATTTAACTTAAGTAGGAGGATAAAGTGAAGCCGCTTGTACTGCCTCGTAACGATCTTCAAGAGTGAAGTGCTTCCCCATCTGGAGTACTGTCACCCCGTCTGGTCCCCGAGATATGCTAGGGACTGTCAGTTGGTTGAAAATGTTCAAAGGAGGGCCACCAGACTGATGCCTGCACTTCGGCACCTCAGCTGCCCTGAGAGATTGGAGCGCCTGAACTTGCCTTGCTTATACTATAGACGGGCAAAGGGCTACCTAATTGAGGTGTATAAGCATCTCAAGGGGCACTATTCAGTAGAGTGTCCTTATTTGAAGCTGGCGGACGCTCGCCCCACAAGGGGTCACAGCTCAAGATTGAAGAAGCCGCAAGTCCAGAAAACTGTGAGGGCAAACTTTTTCGGAGTGAGAGTTGTGAACTCTTGGAACAATCTACCAGAAAGTTTTGTGACATCACCGAGTGTGAGCTCTTTCTAGACCAGACTTGACCAACACTGGAGCAGGTTCAGGTACATTCATGAGCCAGTGCATGCCCAGTACTTGCCAACAGTGCGTAACAGAGACGTGACCGATCGCCCAAGCGGCTAACGAACCGATCAGTGGTGAAGAGGATAAAAGAAAAAAGAAAGAGAAGAAATGCAAAATTGTTTTTTGGTGGTTTGTTCTGCTTGGGGGATGTGCAGATCTCCTTCCCCTGATTGGTCAATGCTGATTATGTGAAGTTATGTGATTGAGAATTGAAAATAATATACCATAAAAGTGGCTGCAGTGACCTTAAATTCTGCAATTTTTTGTTATCTGATCCTGACTATATCATATACAGAAGTACAGTAGTATACAAGTACAGTTACCCTCACTTTACGCGGTTAATGTAACCCGGAGGGTACCGCGGAAAGCGAGAAACGCGTAAAGTGAATAACATAACATATGGGATTAATTGAAATGGAGTCCGGGCCGATCCCCAAACTCCACTTTTTGACGACACACAACTATGTTGTAGTAAAAATTTTATCTTAACTTTATGATGGTATGAAAAAACAAGTAATATAGAAGAGGTTAGGTTAGGAAAGATAAAGGTTAACATAGGAAAAATAAAGGTTAGGTTAGAAAACTAAAAATTTGGTGTAACACGGTAGTAGAAGAGATGGGTCGGCATACGGGGATGGAGGCTGGTTCCGAGGCAGAGGGCAGATTACTGGCCCTCAGGTGAATCACCATTACTAGGTGAATCACCATTACTAGGTGAATCACCATCACTGTCACTTACAGTTGTCAGGGCTTCCATGACAAATCCCTCAAAGTCATCTTCACTGCCACTATCACTGGCTTGGGCTGGCTGTGGTGGGTTGCGGGCGAAGAAATCTGTTATGCTTTGCTGACGGCTGGCGTTGATGTTGTCGTGATACACCTTGATGTACGGCTCCATAGCCTGCACCAGCCGGGTATGGAAGACTTCATAGCGGTCATCGTCATTGTCGCGGGAAAGGAAGGACTTCATCTTCTCTGCACACTCCATGGCACCCTTAATATCACTGACTTAAATTGTGTTCTTCGGAGAATGACGCACCTTCTTCCTCCTCTTCACTGACGTGTTCTTCTTCCAACATCTCGTCGGCAGTCACTTCAGGATCTCTGATCACCTCCAGGATGTCGTTGTTGGTGGTCTCGGAGAAGCCTGGAACTGAAACAGTCTGCGCAGCTTCTCTGGCAAGGTCCACTGCTACTGCAACATTCTGAACCTCACCAGTCACAGATTGACTCCTCCTCTCACCTGGTATTCCATGCAACACATGTCTCCATGCGTGACGAATTGTAGCAATAGACAGCTGATCCCATGACTCCACCAAGAAGTCCACAGCTTTCTTGATGTTAAATATTCTCCAGAATTGTTTGAAGAGTATTTTTTGCTGTTACAACTGTTGATCCTCATCTTCTTCGCTCTTGCTATCGGTGGTGGTGTCACTCAGGTTACGCAACTCTTCCCTGGTGTTGGTGTAATCGTTCAGGAGCTGGAATTTTTTGGTTGAGAATGCAGCTTTCACATTGCAAATCAACTCCTGGTCCATGGGCTGGATTAATGACGTAGTGTTGGGAGGAAGGAAGACCACTTTTACGTTGGGGTGACGATCTAACATTAGGGGCGAGTGTCCTGGTGCGTTGTCCAGCAGCAACAAAATATTGAATGGCACATTCTGTCGCTCACAGAATTTTTTTACATCGGGAACAAAACAGTCATCAAACCAGGAGAGGGACAGTGTAGAGAGCATCCACGCCTTACGTGCGGTCAGCCAGTGGACATTTAGCTTGGTCATGTCCATGGTTTTGTAGGCGTGCGGCTTGCGTGCTGTGTGGATCACCGATAACTTGAACTTACAGGTACCGGAGGCATTGGTGGTAAACAGGACGGTGATGCGTTCCTTCTGCATTTTCCGGCCCCGAATCCTGCTGGCATTCTTCACAACGAAGGACTTGGAAGGTAGCTTTTTCCAGAAAAGACCAGATTCGTCCATGTTAAACACCTTGTCGTCACTGTACTGTCCTTCCTCCATAATGTCACGTAAAAACGGAGGAAATTCCCAAGCCGCAGCACGATCAGCACTCGCTTCTTCACCACCAATGTTTATATTGGTGATCTTGTTCCGGATCTTAAACCTCTGTAACCACCCAGAGGAAGCATTAAAGGGTTTGGGCTCTGTAATTCTCATCTTTCGTGCCACTGCCATGTACAGTTCACGTGCGTAGTCCTTAACAGAGCGCTTGTCGACCACCATGTTCCGTCGCGCCTGACGCACCAAGTACCTCACAAGTAATTTTTCTGTCTTGAGAAGCACCTGGTTGTGAAAATACTTGATCATAGAAGCACCTGTAGACTTTGTGATCTTCATGCGCTCCTTTATCTTGGCTGAATCCTTCTTTATAGTCCGGATCGTAGATTCGTTCACACCATGTTGGCGCGCCAAATCAACCTGCCTTGTTCCTTTCTCCAACTCTTGGATGATGGTATACTTCACCTCGTAGCTTAAGGAACGTTGTGTCTTCTTTGGTTTAGTGCCGCTGGGTCCAGGTAAGGAAAGGTTTCTCTCTGGGGTTGGTGGTCCGGCGGAAGCCATTTTACGGAACAATGGATGCGCGTTTACACGGAGTGGCCTTGGGGGATGAAACTGCCGCGACTAGGTCAAGCGTCGTCTTTCCTCCCTCCCTCCCCCGGGTGGACACGTCATAATACTTTAAGCCAATTACAGCTAGCAACATAGGGGGGTAGGGATGCATGGCCAATCACAGGTCTGATACGTCATATGACGTCAGTGATAACGCAACAAAGACACACACTGCGCAACTTTACCGCGCCGCTTGCCCAAGCGGAGGGAGGAGGAGGGAGAGGCAGGCGGGCGGGTGGGGCGAATCTAAGAATAGCGTCGCGCCGGACACTCCGCGTAATGGGGTTCACGTACCGCGTAATGTGAGCACGTGAGGTTCTGGCAAGGCACCGCGTTAACGTGGTAACGCGGAATGCGGGACCGCGTAAAGTGAGGGTTAACTGTACTCCTTGACTTATGACCTACTCGACTTACGACTACCCGGACATACGACCGCCGCAGTCGTATAGAATATTTTTCAAATTACGTATTTTCGAGTCCTGACGTTAGTGATCGCGCTGTGTACTGACAAAATTATCATTTGTAATTTCCTTTAAAATGGCTGGCAAGCGTAAAAGTGAGAGTTCTCGTGGTGCTGAGAAGAAAGAGAGACCAATTTTAGATTTTCTATGTATTGTTTTCGCATTTTCGACTTATGACCAATTCAACTTACAACCAGGTCGAGGGTCCCTAACCCTGTCGTAAGTCGAGGACTGACTGTACAGGTTTCCCCTGATTTAAAATCTCCCTATCTATGATATTTTACTTGAAGATGTTGATGTATTAAGACCACTCCCTATTTACAATAAAAGAAATTTGCATGAACGTTGGTCTACCCGCAAGTTGCCACCCAGTGCACTACTGTCCTAAGCTGTGTTCCATGCTGATCGCACATGGTTGTGATGGTGTAGTTCAACGATTAATTATTGGTCAGTATCGGTATTGTTACTTACCATCATATTATTTTAAACTTTGCAGTGAGAGGACATCACTAACATTCACATGGTACAGTACTGTATAGTGTTCTGTTTTGGTGACTGTTAAGTGATTTTTTATGACTAAATTGCTTTGCTTCTGTTGTTGTGAAGACGATGTGAGCAATGTCTGTTGAAAAAACTTTATCATTCTTCTGCTCTGTTTTTGTGACTGTCGAGTGAAGCTTGACACTGTGAAGCTGTGTGGGAATCAGAGTGACATCACTCCATCTTCAATAGTCCCCTTAGCCCTGAAGGGGATATGTACTGATAACCAAGCTTGTTCTTAATGATGTGGTGAGTGTTGTTTAATTGTGTTGTAGGTATAGTATTATTGTAGGAATTTTAATTTTGGTGATAAATATTGGTTGTGAATGTATCCAAATGAACTCCATGTTATAATGATCCCAATTTACGATATTTAGACTTGCGATGGGTTTTCAAGAATGCAACCCCATCATAAATAGGGGGATACCGTGGAGAACCTTCAAAGCTACATGGGATTTTTCCATTATTTATAAGTGAACATCCTCCAAAGCTATACAGTATATTTATGCCAAAAACCCTTTAGAAATAAGTATCCTTATAACTTTCTGTTGTCTTCCCAAAGTGTGGTATTGAATGGCATTAACATGCAGATAAAAATGCCTGGTTTTACAAGATAAACACGCAAAAACAAGAAGAGAATCATTTAATGGTCCTCCATTGGTAAAATAAGGAAAGTTTTTTGGTAATTAAGTCAAAATTTAAGTTAGGAAAGGTTAGGGCAAGTTGTCAAAGGATTGATTGCCTTTTTATGTGTTTTTACCTCACAATTTCCCTAGTCTTCAAAGCCCTGCTCACTTTGTGCAACCATTGTCATTGCAAGTGGTTGTGGGTTATATCTCCATAAATAAACAGAATCTATTTTTATTTGATTCCTGTTTATGTCTACCCTGTGGCCTTTCCTTACCTCACTATGTTAGGGGCTCTTTTTTCACATTTCATATTCATTCTTTTTTATTCTCTTTATTCTTTCTTACTTATATACTTGCTTCATATCTATATTTTCGATTAATCTTTTACTTTTACCCTCTTTGCCACTGATCGGTTTGTTAGCCACTTGGGCAATCGGTCATGTCTCTGATTACTTTTCCTTTTCATTTATCTTCTTCACCAAAAGATCGGCTCGCTAGCTGCCCGGGCGATTGGTCACGTCTCTGTCACGCACTGTTGGCAAATACTGGGCATGCACTAGCTCCTGAATGTACCTGAACCCGCTCCAGTGTTGGTCAAGTCTTGTCTTGAAAGAGCTCACACTCGGTGCCGTCACAACACTCTCTGGTAGATTGTTCCAAGAGTTTACAACCCTCACTCCGAAAAAGTTTGCCCTCACAGTTTTCTGGACTTGCGGCTTCTTCAATCTTGAGCTGTGACCCCTTGTAGGGTGTGCGTCCGCCAGCTCCAAGTAAGGACACTCAACTGAGTAGTGCCCTCTGAGATGCTTATACACCTCAACTAGGTCCCCCCTTGCCCGTCTGTAGTATAACCTAGGCAAGTTCAGGCGCTCCAATCTCTCAGGGTAGCTGAGGTGCTGAAGTGCAGGCACCAGTCTGGTGGCCGTCCTTTGAACATTTTTAACCAACTGACAGTCCCTAGCATATCTCGGGGACCAGATGGGGTGACAGTTCTCCAGATGGGGAAACACTTCACTCCTGAAGATCGTTACGAGGGACGGACTGTCTAGATATCTGAACGACCTTCTTATAAGACCCAATAATTTATTTGCCTGATTTACCTTCTTCTCGCAATGGCCCGAGAACTTCAGCTCATTGTCAACATACACACCTAGGTCCTTCTCACATACAGTCTTAACTAGTGCAGTTTCTTCATCCTGTTGGGACATATGATACGCCTCCTTACCGTTGGTACGCCCCAGGTGCATCCTCTTATACTTCGTGACATTGAATCTCGGCAGCCATTTCTTCGACCATTCCTGGAGCCCACAGAGGTCCTTTTGCAGCTCTTCACAGTCCGCTTGGTTCTTATTTCCCGAAATAACTTGGCGTCATCGGCAAACATTTGTATGGAGGAGTGTACAACGTCAGGCATGTCATTTATGAAACAAACAAACAACAGCGGGCCCAATACACTGCCCTGTGGTACCCCACTTGTGACAGGTACAGATGACGATTTCGTGCCATTAATCACCACACACTGCTTGCGGTCATGTAGAAAGTCTTCTATCCACGCTAGAACATTTCCCCGAATTCTGTACCCTTCCAGTTTGATTTTCAGCCTTTCGTGGGGTACACTGTCGAAAGCCTTGGCAAAATCTAGGTAAATATTGTCGATGTTACCACCCCGTTCCAGAATATGGGTTCAAATATCCAATACCTTGAGCAATTGTGTTAAGCAGGAGTGCCCCGGCATAAAACCGTGTTGGCAATCTTTTACACGGTTGTTTCGTATTAGATGTTCCATTGCGGCATCTCTGATAATACTCTCAAGTACTTTACATATTATGCTGGTCAGGCTCACAGGTCTATAGTTGTTCGTGGAGTGACGATTGCCCTTCTTGAAGATAGGACTCACATAAGTCACTTTCCATTCACTGGGGACCATTTGTTCATCCAGGCATTTACAAAACAGGATCTTCAGGGGCTCTGCAAGCTCGTTGCACAACTCTCTTAGCACTCTAGGATGCACCATGTCAGGTCCGGGACTCTTATGGAAATTTAGCTTGGACAGTTTATTTCTAATACCCTCTTCTGTGAACACAATGTGGGTCGGTGCTGTGTCGAACCGTCTGTCCTTAAACGCAGGAAGGCTAGTTGCATCCTCTCTTGTGAACACCGAGGAAAAGAAGCTGTTCAATGCCTCAGCTTTATCCTGGTCAGAATTTGCATAACTACCATCCACCAGCCTCAGGTCTGATACTCCTACTCGCATTTTCAATTTCTTGTGTACTGTATATATATTAATACAGCTGTAATTTTATATTCTAAGTCTTTCTCTCAATAAGTATCTACAGGTTGACAATCCTTTATCCGAAATCCTTGGGGCCAGAGGCATTTCGGTTTTCGGAATTTTTCGGTTTTCAATTTTTATTTTTTTTTATTTATTTTTTATTATTATTATTATTATAATTATTATTATTATTATTACTATTATTATTATTATAATTATTATTATTATTATTATTATTATTATTATTATTATTATTATGTGTATTAGCCCACCCGGGCATAGATCATTGATCCACATTGGGGCCTGGGGGTCGAAAATATAATAAAAATAATAATAATAGTAATTCATAGGTCTAGGTTGTGTTTCTCACTTCATATCTTTTTTTCAATCTTGTATTTCTTTACTGTATTATTATTTTATTATTACGGTATTATTATTATTATTATTATTATTATTATTAATTTTATTATTATATTTTATTATTATTATTATTATTATTTATTATTATTATTATTGTTATTGTAATCATTATTATTTTATTTTGGTGTACAGTTAACCCTCACTTTACGCGGTCCCACATTCCGCGTTTCCACATTTACGCGGTGCCCTGCCGGAACCCAGGATGCTCACATTCCGCGGTGCGTGTACCCCTTTACGCGGAGAGCGGCTGGCGAGCCGCGCCATTTTTTGATCCAAACCTCCCGCCATCCACCATGTTGTGTAAGCGGCGCGAACATGGTGCGCACAAGGTCGCCCAGTCATCAAAACATTACCAGTTCTTCACCCGCCACCCACCACAGCCGGCCCAAGTCAGTGATAGTGATAATTATGGTGAGGATATGGACTTATATGGACTTTGGGGAGTTTGACAAAGAGGCCCTGCAAGCCTCTGTGGTGGATAGTGATACAATTGATACAAGTGACACAGGTGAGGGCCAATAATCTGCCCTCTGCCTCGGAACCAACCGCCCATCCCCGTGTGCCCAGCCATTTTTTCTACTAATGTAAGTGTTAAAAAACCTAATATTATTGATATTTCTCTTAATTATTAATTGTGTGTGCATACCATCATAAAGTTAAGATAATATTTTTTACTACAACATAGTTGTGTGTCGTCAAAAAGTGGAGTTTGGGGATTGGCCCGGACTCCATTTCAATTAATCCCATATGTTATGTTATTCACTTTACGCGTTTCTCACTTTATGCGGGACCCTCCGGGTTACATTAACCGCGTAAAGTGAGGGTTAACTGTATTTTTATTAAAAATTTTATTTGCTATGAATATTTATTATTATTATAATTATTATTACTATTACATTTTCGCCCCAGGCCCCGATGTGGGTTAGTGATCTGTGCCTGGGTGGGATAATAATCCCTGTTAAAAAAAAAAAAAAAAAAAAAAAGTTCGGTTTTTAGAGCTTTTCGGTTTTCGGAATTTCGGATAAAGGGTTGTCAACCTGTATCTTATATTTCTTTGCTTATATTTTCTAAGTCAATATTCTTTTCTATACTTTACTCCCTTCTGTCATATATATTATTGTATTTTCTGAATTTTATGTCCTTACTTTCATTTATAACCTGCTTTAGTTATATTCTATACCATTGGTAGGTTGTGGGTATTAGGCAGCTACCAAACAGGGAGGTACTACTGCCTGGGAAGATATTGGAAGCATAATGTGTTGTCTATGGTAGACCATGCTGCCACATGGCATCACATAAATTGTGACCAAGTCTCAGGTTGAATCGGCTGCTTGTCCAATTAACCAGTCCGTTCACATATATTTATATTTGGGTTTTAAGTAACGAAACCCAAACGGTAGTTCCTTTGTTTTATTATAAAAGGTTGTATATATAATTTCTGAGTGTATATCAACCGTAAGTCTCACTGTCTAGGAGTGAATGAGAAGGGGACGGCGTTTATGTATAATAAACGTTAGGTCACGTCCTTACGATATGAGTTGAGGTGAGCTACTGAAGCTTAAGGGCATCGCAGTGCGTGCTTACAGAAATGCTGAGCTATGGGTCTCGCCCTCTTGGGTGAGTTGCCCGCTCACGTGTCCATATCATGTCTTACTCATAGACAGTGGAAAGTTACAGGGTGGTGAATCTGAATATAATATCAGATGTATTGACCCATTTATATAATATGTTCTGTTGATGAGACAGGGGCCTATTACATCGCTCGGTCACCTACCAGCCGAGCTCCGCGAGGCCTAAATAACTCACAGAGTACAGTACATCCTAGACAACCCTAACCATGTTATAAACAGATATGTATACACAAAGCTGGGGATATTACTGTAGGGGTATTCTCTACTACATGGGACCTAGACTTTTGTGTATTACGGGTTAGTATGTTATGAACAATGTTAAATTTGGATGATACTGCCCGGTAATAACAGAACAGGAACATAATTGCCAGTATTAACAAAATAGAGGGAATTGTAAGACTTGGTAGTGCAAATTCCCGTGACAGGTAAAATGGCAAGTTATTATATTCAAATCAGCAAATGTGTCTCGTTCAAGAAAGCTAAAACTTTTAATTTCTCTGATACTATTTGAATATCCTTGATAGTGAAATTCATTATAGGAAGTGGAATTAAAGCAGACTTGAGTTTTCAATTTAACGCAAAATGCTGATGAGTAGGCAAGGTCCGTAATGTACTACAAGTGATTTTACAGTAATCCGGAGCCTTGTAATGCCCTTTCACAACTAGCTGCTTAACACCATTTTGACATTTTAAAATTACAGTAGTGAGATTTGGAAAGAACAAATACTGCACATTGTGAAGGTGAGCGTGGAACACAGTCTTTAGACTAACTGGCCTATAACTGCATTGCGCTAACGCTGCGCGTACATTTGGTTGTATGACTGCCAATTCACATATTCCCTCTGCAGCAGGAATAAATGCAAACATGTAGGCTGGACATACGTGTAGGTGTAGATAAGACGACTTACACCGTGACAGTACCTCAGAATCCTCTATTGATAGCAACGAATATTCTTCATCTACTAAGAAAAGTTCTTTAGGCCTATCTAGGGTATACAGTGTGTCGTTCACAAACCAGGGGAAGGGCTCTAAATGCCATGCATTAAACTCATGTTGCTCTCGCATAGGAATGTGGATCAGAATTGCATTGTGTGTGAGGGTTGACTCCAATAGTGGGTAATAATATTGAACCTCATTGTCATTGAAAATCGGAGTTAAATGATACTGCAACTTGGCTATTTTTAAAGCTTCAAGAAGCGTCTGCACAGGCACAGACTTCGCGTCCACATGTCCTATCCCGGCATCTACAATGCTGTCTATTAGTTCATTTTTAGAGGTTACAATTTTAGGAACTGAAATTTCAGCAGCATGCAAATATTCTGTGAAGTAAAGGAACCATTCTAACGTTGGGATTGCTTTCTGTAACCTAGTAACAATCCTCGAAACCTGGTTAGACTCCATTATGATTGCATTAACCTTTGATTCTAGAGCAGTAATCGCGTGAAAGGTTTGAGAAATAGCACGATTCTGTTGAGATACAGCCTGAACGACAGCGTTCATGAAACTATTGTCGAATTCATCGAAGCTGTGCTGAGACCATGAAGAATGTCCAATGCTGATTGTAGTTGGCCGTCGACGTTTTCCATCTGACACGAAAGTACGAGTTAACTTCTACTCGCAGAACGTAGTTTCATACAATAGTCATTTGGGACATTTTGCTTCTGAACAGTCTGTAAGGATGTATCAATCACGTCATCATCAACTGGAGGTACATTTATCTGGGTCTTCTTCAGACGATCCGCGTGCACGACATCTGCGATCTGTGCATTAGGCTTCCATATTTTGAATTTGTTGCCTGCTTCTTTTGAGATTATGCGGAATGGACCAGAAAATTTCGCCGAAAGTTTGGAGTTCCTTTCAGGTTCCTGTAATATTACAGCGTCCCCAACGTTCAGTGCGATAGGTTTACATGTTTATGTTGTTTGATGATCATTTCGGCGCGTGACGCCGCTAGATGTGATCGTACTTGGTTATGAATTTCTGTAAAGACATGAATTTGTTTTGCCCCAAAATCATCCGTATTATATACCAGGTATGGCGCATCTGTAAGGATGTACCATAGACAATGTAGTAGGGTGTTTTGCCCGTAGAGCTATTAACTGACCCATTAATAGACGCTGCAACCTGCGGTAACCAATCCTCCCATGCGTATTGAAAACCTTTAACAATTGGACGCAGTATTTCTAGGATTTTACGATTGGTTCTTTCAACAAGGCCATTAGCCTGTGGATGATAAGCTGTCACAAAAGTTTGTTTAATTCCATATTGTGCACATATATGCTCTATTAGTTCATTCTTGAACTCTGTTCCATTGTCAGAGAGTAGAACTTTAGGCGTAGTATATGGACATATGAGATTCATCACTAATGCATAGGCTACTGCTTCGGCCGTTTTGCTTTTTAGTGGGACCAAGACCACGAACCTGGAAAAATGATCCACACACACTAAGACGTATCCTGATCCCTGATGACTCATTGGGAGTTGTAACAAGTCAACAGCGACTGTGTTAAACGGACGGTCTGGTGTAGGATATTGTAGAATCGGGGCAGGTGATCCTGTTGATCCTTTATGTTGAGCACATGCCAAACAATTAGCTATGTGTAATTCTATGCCTTTCTTCATAGTGTTCCAGAAATACTTCTTTCGTAAATCCGCTAAGCATTTATCACGACCTTGGTGACCTGCTTGTGGGACATCGTGGAACAATGTCATTACTGCTTTGCGCAACGTGTCAGGTACGACTATTTGAGACACATTACCCTCAGGAGATTTTCTCGTCCCATTGAGTATGTTACGTTGTAATTCAAACTGACTTAAGGGAAGAAATAACTTGGGGAGTTTAACATCCTCGCCCGATTCGAGAGCAAAAATAACAGCTGACCAATATGGGTCGCGTCGTTGCTCATCTTCCAGCTGCGAAAGAGTGAATGCTGATACAGGCATTACTGGTGCTATATTTCTTGACAGAGCGTCGGCGACAACATTCGCCCTCCCAGGTAAATACCTAAATTCGGGGTCAAACTCTTGAATTGTCAGATACCAGCGTGCTAATCTTCCTGATAAGTTTCTGCCATGGAACAGTTTGGTGACTGCCGCATGATCAGTGAAAACAGTTATCTTGTAGCCAAAGATAATGTCTTTGAACTTCTTAAGTGCCCACACAACGGCTAACGTTTCTAAATGCGTCACCGAATAACGTGTTTCAGCATCAATTAGTTTGCGACTTGCAAATGCTATCACTCTAAACTTCCTACGCGTATCCTCTTGCATGAGCACTGCTCCGACTCCAATTCCGGAAGCGTCAGTACAGAAAGTGAAAGGTTGAGTGTAGTCTGGGAATGCTAGAACCGGGGCCTTGGTAAGCGCTATCTTCAATGCCGTAAAACTATCTTCGTGTTCAGCGTCCCATAAAAACATTGCATCTTTTTTGAGCAACCTCGTTAGGAGCGATGCTAATGTTGCATAGTTCTTGATAAAGGAACGATAATATCCAGATAAGCCGAGAAAGCTACGCACATGATCATTTGAGGTAGGACGCGGGAACTGAGATACAGCTTTTACTTTATCATTAACTGTGTATATGCCCTCACTGTCGACTACATGACCAAGGAAATGGATTCTGGATTTTACAAACTCGCACTTTGAGAGTTTTATTTTGAGGCCTGCTGTGGAAAGTTTGGCCAAAACTTCACGCAGTTTAATCAGATGGGAATCGACGTCCTTACTGACTACTATTAGATCATCCAAATAAGCGCAGACTGTGTGTAATTCACATCTTCAGGGGTGAGTGCAGACTAAGGAGAATTACAAAACAAGGTGTATATATACAGAGGAGGGTGAGATCAGGTCCACAATGGTCAGATATTAGGTAATGACCCTACTAATCTTTAAAAAGCACTGCAACGGTCGGTAGTCAGGTCAGAGCGTAAGGTGACCCAACCTTCTCACCTGGTTACAAATCTTCTTAATTACAAAATTGTCCAGTTTGTACATGCAATTACTCAAATTCATGTTGACTGCTTCGGTATGTTTAATGAGACTAGATTCTATAATATTCCTTCTGTCAATTGAATTACAAGTTAATATTGAGGAGGCATTATCCCAGTCAATGCAATGCTTATTATCCCTCAGATGAACAAACAGGGGAATGTAATATGTTGTACTTAGGCCAGACAGGTAAAGATATTGTAACTAGACTTAAACAACATAAATATAGTGTTAGGACAGGCCAGGAATCCAATGCTCTGTTTGTTCATGTGAGGGATAATAAGCATTGCATTGATTGGGATAATGCCTCCTCAATATTACCTTGTAGTTCAAGTGACAGTAGGAACATTATAGAATCTAGTCTCATTAAACATACCGAAGCAGTCAACATGAATTTGAGTAATGGCATGTACAAACTGGACAATTTTGTAATTAAGAAGATTTGTAACCAGGAGAAGGTTGGGTCACCTTACCCTCTGACCTGACTACCGACCGTTGCGATGCTTTTTAAAGATTAGTAGGGTCATTACCTAATACCTGACCATTGTGGACCTGATCTCACCCTCCTCTGTATATATACACCTTGTTTTGTACTTCTCCTTAGTCTGTACTCACCCCTGAAGATGTGAATTACACGAAAGTGCTTGGGAACTTCGCGTTTTCTTCTTTCCTTGTGGTTATCAGCATATACATTCAGTATATTGTTTCTCACTTTTTTATCTTTTTTTCATTTTTGTATTTCTTTATTATTATTATTATTATATTATTATTATTATTATTATTATTATTATTACTGTATTATTCTTATTATTATTACTACTACTATTACTACTACATTTTTGCTCCCCAGTCCCTAATGTGGGTCAGTGACCTGTGCCTGGGTGGGGTAATCCCCGTAAAAAAAAAAAAGTCTGGGAAACCATGTCATTCTTATTACAGTAGAATTCCGAAAATCCGGACTGCTCGGGGATTGGGTCGGTCCGGATTTCCGGATTCTCTGGCAGTACTTTTAAAATTCAAATTTAAGGAGGAATAAAGAAGAGATGAACAGGTAAATTCTGATAGTCTATTCATTAGCAAATACAGTGAGTTCTGCTATAACGCGTGTTTTGATAACGCGAATTTGCTCTAACGCGATTTATGAATTAGGAACGATATTTGTATAACGCGAACGCTTGTTTGCTATAACGAGATTTTTGCTTACTATTTCTCCAATTTTGTGGTATTAACTGTGAATATGGTAAAGAAGAATATCAACAAGAAGCGTTCTGGTGATAGAATTCCCGGTGATGATCGTAAAAGAAAGGAAATAACACTTGAAGAGAAGCTCGATTTTATCAACCTCAAAATCACCCTTCTCCCCTATCAAGTTACATTCATATTTTTTCAAGGTAAAGTGTTACATTTACTGTATGATTTCATTATTAGATATGAATGTAACATTTATTTAGACTGTGCTATCCTTTGTGTTAGGCTAACTACTAAATTTTTTCGAATTCGAGTTATCTGCACCTAACCCTATTTTCTCCATAAGCCCTGTTATTTCTATTACACGATTTTCTATAACACGATATTTTACAAGAACACAATTATCGCGTTATAGCAGAACTACCTGTACTCAGACGAGGCTGTGAGTTCTGGAATTTTTTTCTTTGTCTTTTTTATTTCGTAAATTGTAGACTTTCCGATGTCGTATGTTTCCATTAGAACAGTACAGGTAGTCCCTGACTTACGACTGCCTTAACTTACGTCCATTGGTACTTATGACCGGCTCTGACCTTACAACCGTCGGGACACACGACTGCCGCAGTCGTGACCAAATTTTATTTATTTTTTCAAATGACCCGTGCATTTTCTATACCGAAACGTTTCCAGTTAATGTAGTCTCCATGTATAATTAGAAAATTATGGGGGCCCTGTGTGCATTCAAGGTAAGTGCTCAGTCACACTATCCATTCCTCATTATTTATTACTTTTACTGTACTGTATCCATTCCTTATTATATATTTCTTTTACTGCACTGTATTTCATTGTATGGGGTAGATTTTTTATTTAATTTTTTTTTATAATTTTTTTTATTTTTATTTTTTTATCTATGTCGGACTTATGACCATTCAGACTTACGACCTGGATTTGGGTCCCTAAACACGTTGTAAGTCGGGGAGCACCTGTATTGCTCACACCACGTTCTAGTTTCTTAATTATTTCAAGTTTGTCACTCAATTTCAACGTGTTCTTCTTTTTCTTCACACAACAAAGTTTATCTACTTTAGGAGCCATTATTATGGGCTTGTAAATACGTATGCTATACAGTACTGTACAGTATATGGTAAATGGAAAGAGTAGGACACAATATTACATACGTTGTCATAGTTTGATAACTAGTTTTAAAATGGCGACCGCGTGGTTGCGTGTTGTCGCTGTGCAGCAGTGGCGCTCACGCATGCGCACACACACACAAAAGCCTGCTAAATTTAAAAAGTTTGAGTTTTCAAAATGTCCGGATTCTCAGGTGGTCCGGATTTCTGGCATCCAGAGTTTTGGACTTCTACTGTATAACATTTCTTTTACTTACAACAGTAGCCTGTCACCACCCAGATTTTTATTAGAATTTAACATATCTTAGTGAACTGTTAGGTAGCGTGCTAGTGAGCTTCTAGGCACGTGAGTTACAATAGTTATTTTCTGAGAACCAATGGTTAGAAGGAATAGAGCGGTGATACTCGTAGTTTACTAATTCAATATTTATTAACATATGGAGTGAACAAGATGTTAATTAAGTACACTCAGACAAGACTGGACCGCTTAGGTCTTATTTTACAATTCATAAAATAGATATTCCATTACTTATTACATCATTAAACAACTGTTATTTTATTCCATTGTCAATACAGATGGATATATGACACACTTGACAATATCCCAAATTAAGATATTATTTAGCACGTCATATGGCACTTTAACTAGAACTCGGTTGGTACAGGTTGTACCTCTCTAGTCCGGCATTCTGTGGTCTGGAAACTCCCGTGGTCCGGAACGAATTTAGTTTGTCCAATAAGTTGATAGGCAGCTTTTTTTTTTTTTTTTTTTTTTTTTTTTTTTTTTTTTTTTTTTTTTACTTATCTGAATTATTATTATTATTACAGGAGTATTAAATTTTTGCCCCTCAGGCCCCAATGTGGGTCAGTGACCTATGCCCGGGTGGGCTAATCCCCTTCAAAAAAAAAAAGCCACGGAAATTAAGGTTTTTTTTACATCCAGCATTTTGGCTGCTCCCTCCCTCTCTCTCTGCTTGTCTATACAGAGTACAACATTTAACCCTTCAATATATATGAGTAGTAAATAAGTGTTGCTTTCATTTTCTTATGTAGAGTAATGATGATAATAATAATAATAATAATAATAATTAACGGTTTATTGAAAGAGCTTGGCAGCCAGAAGGCTGAAAATATACAGTTACATATTTGGGGAATGGGTTACGAATTACAAATAATATACAAGTAACATAAGTGACACAAATAAGACATATAATAACTTAGATGGGGAAAAGCTCAAACTACATTTCATTTCAACATAGTGACAGTGTAAGGAGCAGTGTTTACTGGGAGTGAATACACTTATTTATTACAAGTTATTGATAATTTTTACAATGGTTGGGACTGGGCTGTTCTTATAGCGATCAGTTCGTGCACGTATGGGCTGGATGCGGTTGTGGTGTCGAACAGCAATTCTCGGACAAGGGATCTCAGGTGGTAGTAGGAGCCGGTGTCGGGGATGGTGTAGAAGCTTCTTACCAAATTTGCAGATGAGGTCGTGGTGATGGTCAGTGAGAGTCGAAAGGGTCAGTGTGTTGAGCGCTTCTTGATATGTGGAGTAGGAAGGGGAGAGAATAATCTTGCATGCCCTCTTTTGCACTTTTTCTAGGTGTTTACGTTGTGTGGCATTTAGGGAGGAAGACCAGGTGGGGGAGGCATAGGTGAGCTTGGGAAGTATGAATGTTGTGTAAACACTGAGGAGCTCGTGTGCAGGAACTCCGAGGGACTTGAGTCGGCGGAGGAGGTGGAGACGGAAACTGGAGGATTTGACAACTTCACTGACGTGTGGTTTCCAATTTAGTTTGTTGTCTATGGTGACGCCGAGGAGCTTCGTGGAATCTACAACCTGGAGTGTGTTCGGACCTAGAGTAATGGAAGGAGGTGGGACAATGTCGGAGGAGAGGTTGATGTGCATAACCATGGTCTTGGTATGGTTGATGGTGACATGGTTGTTGGTGGCCCAGTTTTGGAGACTGTTCAATAAATCCTGAAGGGCGGTATAGTTGGGAGCAGAATTGTTGACGCTGATCCCAATGGTGGAGTCGTCGACATATTTCCAGCGAGCAGGGGTTTCTCTTAGGGCATCATTGATGAGCATAAGGAAGCAGAGTGGTCCCATCTTGGTGCCTTGGGGGACGCCACAGGTGAGTGACTGAAAGGTGGAGACAGCCCCTCGGAAGCGTACAGCTTGGCGTCGGTCACTGAGGAAGTCTGTAAGCCATGGTATGAGACTTCTCCGAAGCCCGAGGTCAATAGCTTTGTTGATGATTATATTGTGGTCGACTAGGTCGAACGCTTTAGTGAAATCAATGAAGGCGACAGCTACAGACTTTTTCGTTTCTCGAGATGGCGGTATATGTAATCGAGAAAGCTGACAAGACAGTGAGTGGTGGAGGAAGTTTTCATGTTGCCAAATTGCTGAGGGTCTACGACTCCTGCAATATCAGCATAAGCCCAGTCGAACACAAAACTTTCACAGATTAGGCTGGGTATTGGGGTGATTGCAATAGGTCGTAGCTGATTTAAGGATTGTGGGCTGGTTGACTTGGGCACTGGTGATACATAAGAGGTCTTCCAGTCAGCTGGGCATCTGGCTTGACTGAGAGAAGCATTGATGATGGAGCAGAGGGGTTTAGCAAGCTCCGGGGAGAACTCCTTGAAGAGTTTCATTGGTAAGTCAATGGGGGTGGTAGAGCGTTTTAATTTTAGTTTGTCCAGGCGTTTTGCTACGTCAAATTCTTCTACTAAGTCAGTGGGAAGGGGGGCTGGTAGGTAAGCAGGGAGAGTGGTTGTGTCAAGCCGTGGGAGTGTCTGGCATATATTAGCGAAATGGTTATTTGTTTGCTCAGCTGCCTCAACATTAGTGAGATGGCTAAGGAAGGGGAGGGGGTGTGTCTTATTGTTTAGTCCACAGAGTTCTTTAAGCTTACCATACCATTGACTGATGTTGGTCTGCTTCAGGTGTTGTAATTTGGTTGGGTAGTGGGACTTCTTTGCAGTGCGTATTTCGCGGATGACTCGGTTGCGAAGTGACCTGTAGCGGATGTGGTCATTGAGATGAAGGGCAAGTCAGCTGGGTGAGATCTGACGGACTTCTCGGGGAAGAAGTGGTGGTGAGCTTCCGTGGTGGTGTTGGTATAATTTATCCATTTGGTTTCCACGTCATCCACGCTAAGTACGTCAGTCCAGGGATGGTGAACTATCCACTGCCCGAAGAGGCGCACTGCAGTCAGTAATCGGCCTGTAGGTCTTGATGTAGGGTCTCTGTACTTGAGTGGGGGTGGCAGCTGGGGACCAGAGCACTGATAAGTGTGTGCTACACCCGATAGGAGGCATTGGTTAAGGTGGTTGGTACTGGTCCGCTAAGTCAGTTAAGATAAGGTCAAGGGTATTTTGACCGTGTGTGGGGAAGGTCACAACCTGTGATAGTGATAGCTGGTCCTGGATATCAGTGGTGTCAATTTCATTTAAATCCCCACATAATACTAACTTGGCACATGGGTACCTAACTCTGAGGTGGTGATGAGATGATTGATAAGAGTGTCTCTGGTGGGTGATCGAGGCGGATGGTATGCCACACAGATTATAATGGAAGCAGTGTTGCGTGGGTGGGCCCGTAGCACGACACGTACCCATAATGCTTCCACATCTGCTGGGACTTGAACATCCAGGCGTAGGTCATCTTGACAGAAGAGGGCAACGCCCCCTCCGCGTCTTTGTGAACGAAGGTGATGAAAGAGTTGATATCCCTCAATATGACACGTTTCAGGCACAATTTGCCAAGCCTCACATATGGCAACGACGCTCGCGGCGGTTGACCTGACTGTAGTTGCCAGCTCGTCGAACTTGTTAGCTAAGGAAGTGACGTTGGATAGCAGTAAAGACGGGAGATCATACCATATCCTTGGAACTTCAGTGTGGTGGTATGGTCTGTCAGGGGTGGGTTTCTCCGGTTTCCTAGTGGAGGTTACGGTTCTAATGGGCTTATGTGTATGATGGCCTTGTCTATGGCTCCGCGCGTGGAAGATTTTCAGTGACTTGAGTCGCGCGATAACACTGCCATCAGGATAACCGTTCCCACGCTTTAGATGGTACAGAGTGCGTCGGGAGTAAGTGATTGGTGGCCATCTGTTGAAATCTGTTGTGGGCGGACGGAAGTGTTTGTCACTGGCGGCACTTTGAGGGACACTGACACTGGTAGACATCTGTTAATATTTGTCAGTCGTAAAGACCGTGGGTCTTTGTCCCTGGTGCATGGGGTCGTCAACACAGTTATCACGATATATGTAAACACCGCGGTGGTCCTTGTCACTGGCACTTTAAAGGTGACCGATAAAGTGCCCACTGTCTGACTTTTCCTTGGGGTGCACTATCGAGCACTGTATGATAATCACTTATTGCACTGATGACTAGAATGCTTTGCTTTTCACGTGTGCGCACATACATACGCGCAGTCTCACTATTATTTTTACCATTAATGGTTAGCTACTTACAGTATATTGTTCCATTTATTAACATTTAATAACATTACAGGTACTTCAAACAACCATATTATTTTTTTACATTAATTTTACTACAGCTAAAATCAGGGTCACATTTTCTTTAGTTTTATATGTAGAACCAATCAGCCACTGGTTTTGTAAGCTTTAACATAAACAATGCCAGCAGCCGTCTCGTCTCCTCTAATATTCCACGTATTATTAATAAATTGTATTGTTAATTTTGCACACACAAACATTAATGCAATGAAAACAAACTCAGAAACATTAATTAAAATATATATGAACAGTAAATAAGTGCTGCGTTCATATTCTTATGTAAAGTAATGACGATATGTTTTCACGTGTGCGCACTTACATACGCGATCTCTCTTTTTTCTTGACCATTATCGTTAGCTACTTCTATTGTTCCATTTATTAACATTAAATAACAATACTTAAAACAACCATATTAATTTTTCTACAGCTACAGCCAAGGTCTTATTTTCTTCAGTTTTATATGTAGAACCAGTCAGTCACTGGTTTTGTAATCAACGAAAACAATGCTGTGTCATTTCCTCTTGTGTTTTAATATTCCACGTATTATTAATGAATTGTATTGCTCATTTTGCACACATAAACATTAATTCAATAAAAAAGACATTCAGTAATAAACAATAATGAATGTTTTGTACATAAGAGAAATGACACTGTTTACACGATTATGCACGTCGTCTGCACGTTGGCGGGCTGTTCAAACCCGTCGAAATTCAAGTTTCTGCTTTCAAAATTTTTATTTATTTATTTTTTTGTGTTCCAATAAAATACATTAAGAATTAAAAATTCGCGAAATTTGAGAAGCTACTATACGACATTTAACCCTTCAATATGTCTTCAAAGAGACCATGATGCAGAGAAAGTGGTGCTAGTGCTTCCAAGCATAAGCACAAGTCACTATCTATCCAGGAAAAGGGTGAATTTCCATGGTCCGGCACCAGTCAGGTCCCGAGGTTGCCGGACTAGAGAGGTACAACCTGTAGTACATATGAAGAATGTACTCACAACTAATAACAAACTGGTCATATCAATATTTATGGGTCATTACACAATATGGAGTAACTACATGTCCGTTAATTTTCCCCAATCAGGTACAACAATAATAGGTAGGACTCAGCTGGTAGTACATATAAATGATGTACCCACAGCTCATATAACAAACGTTACTCTTGGTAATACCAAGATTTAAGGGTTCATTACTCAACATGGGATAACTATATTTTTGCTAATTATACCCAATCATGGATACCAACACTGCTCAATACATATAACCAAGATCAATGAACCAGACAAGACTGAGTCCACTGGGCACGGGGGTTGTTTACTACACAATAGCCGAAGCTCGTTCGCTAGTAGCTCCCGGTGTAGACTCGTTGCAGTATCTTAGTACGGCCTTCCCTGGCTGTTCCTGTCCTCAGTTTCTAATCTTCCCATATTGAAGACATCCTTCAACGACCATCTTGCTCATAGGCGGCTACCGAACCTTGGTAGTGGTGACAACACAGACAGTGCCTGAGATATAATGGGACAGCGTCAAAGATCACAAAAATAACTCGATCACAAACAATCTTTCGTCTAGCAACGACAGACAATATTTACGTTACCTTAATTCTTTCAATGGGTAAATGATAATTTCACAGTTACAACATGAACACTGATATTCACAGAATTCACTGAGTTAAACTAACTTAATATGGCGGGCGTGAGAACATACACATACCTGAAATATGATGGGACAGCTTCAGAGATGTGACGCTGCTCCTAGGGCACGAGTTTATATACGGCTAACTGGCAACTCAGGCCTGTGCACTACACATGCCAGAAAGCTTAATCACGCAATGACAGAAATTACATTCAACTCAGTTGCTGTACATTTAACTATGAAAATCAATGCCATGGGTCAGGTGAATTTCTTAGGTCTATTTTTATAATCTAAAAAGAGATTCAGCTTGCCTGGAAAAAGTGAAAAGGACGTCAAATACACACGCTGTTAACGTCATTCTCACAACATAAGCGGGATTTCTAGACAAGGACCCTCTATAGGTATACAGTACGATGAGATTTTGAAGATAAGGAGTTTGACATGTTCTTTCAGGAGATTAATGGCTTTCTTGAATAGACAACTGACACTAACTAAACTACAAACATCAGATTCTCTGATGTTTGGGCATCAAAATCAGGGCCAGCCTTAGGAGGTGCGGGGCCCAATTGGGAACAAATTTGGTGGGCCCCAGATTTATGTATGTAAAACAGGGGTCGGGGAACTTTTTGAGTATTACCCAAAAATTTATCTGGGAAAAATGGAATTACCTCTAGATTTGAAAAAAAAAAGCCACGTCTGTTTACACGTGTCATTTATTTTTTCATTTATTTAAAATAATACTCGTACTGTCTGTAAATATGACTGAATCAAGCAGAAAAAATATAAAAACCTGCCTATCACTTCTTATGAAAAGCTGTAACTGAAGGAATGCTTGAGAAAATTAATTCATCTTCATTGTCACACATAATGATATGCGATCATCTTTTACCTGATGTTTTATGAACATTTTGTACTGCTCTTTACAGTAATCTTCTGAAAATCAGTGACTTCATATTTCAGATATATGGTTTATATCTTGGTCACTAAAACTTACCTCATTTATGGGTCCGTGTCACAAAATTAATCAGCTAGTAGTAAGATCCAGTCAGCTGTGCTTACACTCGACGGAAGGGAAACTCACACCATGAGATGGAAACAAACGTAAATCTGACGACCTCTAGAAACTTTTGTCAGTCATCATGCCAAAGAAAACGTTTTTTAACAATGAGGAGTAAACTCGAGGAAACTGAGGCCCTCATGTCGCATGTATTACCAAACTTTATAGACTTACCCCATTTGGGATAATTTACCCCTATCCCCTGACCCCTTTTGTAAAACTTAAATACTTGAGTCTGAATATAGGCCTACTATATATTTTGCAACAGAGATGTGCATAAAGATGTAATATATTGTAGTAATTTAATCACTTGATACTGTTAAAAGAAAATACTATAGGTTTATAGATATTTAAAAGCTGTTACACGTTAATTTACATACCGGTATTTGTCTTTTTAATTTTTTTCAGAGAAATAATTTTTACTGCTGTTCTGTAATTAACATATTATTTAATTCAGGTACACTAAAAAAAAATCAAAACATAAACAGTACAGTATAAATAAACACTACCGACTTTATAAAAATTCATAAAAACTTATAATAATTGCTGTACTCTGTAGAACCTGCAATGTGGTGTTTCATATATATTGCAATGTGTTGTTGTGTGTACTTGACGAGCCAAGAGTAGATTACTCTAGCACGGGGCCCCCTGAGGCGCGGGGCCCAATTGGTCCAATTGGCTTAAGGCCGGCCCTGATCAAAATGATCTAATTTCAGTAGTACTTAGAAACTCCTGGCTATCCCCAAGGACGATATCATGGGATGCCATTCGTACTGGCAGACTCGACACTCACTTACTTGACAAGTGTTACTAACAATAAAGACAGTTGAAGCTTTCAACATCACTCATAAAGGATCTTGAATGCTTTAGCTGTAATCAGACATATCTAAGTTGACCCAAAACAATGGTGTTCTCTCACACACATTCACATTTACTTTATAGAGGTTGGTTTCAGGAAGTCAAAGAAAATGGACGGCACCTAAGCTTGGGAGCGATGAGAAAACGGACGCCTCAGAAGGGAGACTCAATAAAGAAGGCATAGCTATATGTTTTGGGGGCTATTGAGCGTAATATGAATCGTCTGATTTTACGTTAACTGACGTGTAAGACCGTGGTCATTGCAACTAAACCTAACTAATGGACTGGTGGGCACGGTTCCACTAAGCCACTAACCGCTAATTAGCGAAGCTAACTTTTTCGTTAGCTGATTAGCGTTTTTGCTAACTTTGGAAACCATTAGCGGACCAATTAGCTTCCGCTAAATTTAGTTCCGCTAACAAAATTTATACATGGTTGTTCCTGTCTGTTGTTAGCGTGTGACGCCGCGACGCGTGTCTCCAACAGCCAGTCAGGTACGCTTGGCTGACTGCGTGTTAGTACGTGCAAAGATATCTTGAGGGCCAAGAGAGCCACCCTGTCAGATGGCAACTTTGAGAGGCTGATGTTTATGAAGGGCAACCAGCATCACGTCGAGGCGATGGAGAAG
Source organism: Homarus gammarus (assembly GCA_958450375.1). Taxonomy (NCBI): domain Eukaryota; kingdom Metazoa; phylum Arthropoda; class Malacostraca; order Decapoda; family Nephropidae; genus Homarus; species Homarus gammarus. The sequence goes on from CAUDMG010001572.1 coordinate 7,480,778, forward strand.
GCCCAGCCACTGCAGCCGGAGTGAATGGAATTTTTCGATTATTAAAGTTTAATACTTTTCTTACAGTAAATAAAGACTGTCAGTGTATGTTGAAAGAATCATAGAATGTGATTGTAAACTAATGTATAATTTCATTTCTCATTTATTTGTTAATTTAATTAGGATATTTTTGTGTCAATATATTTGGTTATGCTAAGTACTGCATAAGTTCATAACCAGGATGTCATTCAAGGTGTGCGCCAAACAAAATTTTCTAAAACTTACTTTTCATTAAAGTTTAGAGTTTTCTGTTTATTTACATGACTAAGACCAACAATAAGTTATATAAAAATGCACTGGTATAATGTGTTCAGTCAGTTCTGCTATAACGCGATAGTTGTGTTCTTGTAAAACCTCGCGTTCTAGAAATTCGCGCAATAGAAATAACAGGGCTTATGGAGAAAATAGGGTTTGGTGCATATTACTCAAAATCGAAAAAAATTTAGTAGTTAGCCAAACACAAAGGATAGCACAGTCTAAATAAATGTTACATTCATATCTAATAATGAAATCATACAGTAAATGTTACACTTTACCTTGAAAAAATATGAATATAACTTGATGGGGGAGAAGGTTGATGTTGAGGAGTCATGCAGACAGGATTTGACAGTTGTCATCGTCATCATCAGTATCATCATCATCAGGTGCAGTTTTGGTTGCATGGGAGGGAAGAAAAAAACGTCTAATTCCAGAAGTGGATGGCTGTGGTTCAGTGTCTTAAGACTGCTTCTTGGGGGTTAACTTAAAAAAGACGTCTAATGTTTGCTGCTTTGCCGTCTTTCTTCTTTCACAAAGAAGCTGTTCATAAGGTGCCAAAAAAGATTTAACACCACGAACTGCAACCCTGCTCCTTTTTGCATTGTAGTCATTGTCTTCCAAGATCTGCAACTGCTTATCAACTTCCCTCAAGATAGAAGACAAAACAGAAGTGGGAAGCTCTCGTGGTTTTGCATCCTTGACTTCATCATCTTCGGCATCTTCTATTTCCCCAGCAGCAACAAGTTGTTGTAGATCAGCTGTAGAGAGGTCTTCACAGTGGGACTCGAGCAGTTCCTCAACATCAGCACTTTCCACATCAGCAAAGCCAACTTGCTTTGTAAGAGAAACACAATTTTCTTTTATTTTTGGGAGCTCCTCTGATGCATCAAAGCCTGTAAAATCATGAATTAAATCTGGGAGAAGCTTCCGCCAAACTCCACTCAAGCAGTCCTTACTTACATCACCCCAGGCCTCCACAATGATGTCAATCGTATGCTTGATGTTGAAACTTTTCCAAAACTGAAGAACACTGGCCTTATCATTTTCTTCCTCAGTAGCTGCAATAAGTTTCTTAAATGTACGCCTCAAATAATAGGCTTTGAAGGCTGCTATTACTCCTTGGTCCATTGGTTGAAGGAGAGATGTTGTATTTGGAGGTAGAAAGAGCACATTGATATTGTCAGAAAGCTCAGCAATGGTGGGAGGGTGGCTTGGCGCATTATCTAAAATGAGGAGAATCTTAAAATCTATATTCTTCTTAAAATAATTTTTAAAAACATTTTCAAAAACATCCACAAGAAGGTCAGAAAAAATTTGTCCCATCATCCAACCTTATTTGCTTGACCTAAAGTGAACACCTAGAGTAGTCTTTATGTAACCCTTTAAAGCTCGCGGGTTGACAAAGTGATAGACCAACACAGGCTTAAGCTTTAAGTCTCCACTAGCATTTGCACCCAACAACACTGTCACACGGTCCTTCGCAGCCTTAAAGCCTGGAGCATGTGCTTCATTCTTGGAAATGTAAGTTCTTGTTGGCATGCGCCTCCAGTATAAACATGCTTCATCCAAATTAAAAATTTGGTCTAAGGTGTAGCCTTCTTCCTGAATCAATTTCTTTACAGTGGGAGGAAATGCCCGCGCACTTGCTGCTTCACTACATAACTTTACATTATGAAACGCATAGCGGTTCTTAAAACCAGAAAACCATCCACTACTAGCACTAAAGGCAATCACATCAGCAGGATTTTCAGCTTTTTTCTTTAGCTCCTCATATATTGATAAGGCTTTCTCTTTAATGGTGAGGAAGCTGGTCCCAGATCGCTTTTTCGTTTGATCTTCTGTCCAAACACTTCGAAGCCATTCCATCTCCTCAAGTTCCTTTGGCCATGATCTCACACTTTTGCAAGCACTAAAGGTTTTTCCAGCAATACAGCTTGCTTTAATCTTTCCTGCATTGCCTCTAATGGTGCGTAAAGTAGACTCCTTTATTCCCGTTGCATGCACAATATCACAGGTTCTTTCCTTATTTTCAAAACGCTTTGAGAACATCAAGCTTTTCTTCAAGTGTTATAGCCTTTCTTTTACGATCACCACCGGAAATGCGATCACCAGAACGCTTCCCGGAGATATTCTTCTTTTCCATATTCACAAAATTGGAGAAACAGTAAGCAAAAATCACTGAGGACGCTTCAAAACTTCCCACACGTTTCAAACTGATCGTGTGTGATGTAAACAGAGAGCGCGGGTGTAAAATGCTATGTATTTTGTTTTTCTCTTTTATTTAAAATTTTACAATTTACATATACTGTACTGTACAGATATACTGTATACATAAATTATTTTTGCAATTCTTCACAAACAAAACACATAAATCAATTGAGCATGTGATGTCGAATGTGAACTGTAAACACTGCATAACCCCACACTAAGCGACAACACTGTACACTTAAAGCGCTACGTATTTTGTTTTTCTCTTTTATTTAAAATTTTACAATTTACATACAGTGGGGTCTTCATTTATGCGGTCAATTGAACCCGTGGAGGCCCGCGTAAAACGAGAAACGCGTAAATGAAATAACAGAACATATGGGATTAATTGAAATAGAGACTGGGTCGACCCCCAAACTCCACTTTTTGCGACACAATACGTACGTTGTAGTAAAAATACTGTATTATCTTAATTTTATGATGGTATGCACACACACATAATATAGAAGAGAAATATCAATATGAGAATAATATACTGTACCAGGTAAAAGAAAAATCAAGGTTTAACACTTACGTTAGGTTAGAAAAAATCAAGGTTTAACTCTTACGTTAGGTTAGGTTTAACACTTCGGTTAGTAGAAGAGATGGGTCGGCGTACGGGAATGGCAGCTGGTTCCGAGGCAGATTACTGGCCCTCAGGTGAATCACCATCACTATCCCGCATAGTTGTGAGGGCCTCCCTGACAAATCCCTCAAAGTCAACATCATTGTCACTATCACTGGCTTCGGCTGGCTGTGGTGGGTTGCGGGCGAAGAAGTCCGTGATGTTACGCTGACGGCTAGTGTTGATGTTTTCGTGATACATCTTGATGTACGGCTCCGTAGTCTGCAACAGCTGGTTATTGAAGACTTCATAGCAGTGATTGTCAGGGTCATTGGTAAGGACGAGCTTGAGTTTCTCTGCAAACTTGATGGCATCCTTTACATTACCATGTGTTAACTTAAGTCGTTCTCGGGCTGCCTCACCACCTGCATCTTCACTGGCGTCATCGTCTTCCAACATCTCGTCGGCAGTCACCTCAGGATCCCTGATCACCTCCATAATGTCGTCGTTGGCGGTCTCGGAGAAGCCTGCAGCTGTAACACTCTGTGCAGCTTCTCTTGCAAGGTCCACTGCCACTGCAACAGACTAAACCTCACCGGTCACAGGTTCACTCTGCCTCCCACCTGGGATACCTTGCAACACATGCCGCTATGCGTGACGAATCGTTGCCACAGACTGCTGCCCCCATGCCTCCACCAAGAAAGCAACAGCTGTCTTGATGTTGAATTCCTTCCAAAACTGTTTGATGCGAACTTCTTGCTCCGCCAACTCTTCTTCATCGTTGCTCTCGCTATTGGTGTCACCCAGGTTACGCAACTCATCCTTGGTGTTGGTACAGTCGTTCAAGAGCTTAAACTTCTTTGCAGAGAATGCAGCCTTAACGTTGCATATCAACTCCTGGTCCATGGGCTGGATTACAGACTTAGTGTTGGGAGGAAGGAAGACCACCTTTACGTTGGGGTGACGATCCAACAGTAGGGGCGAGTGTCCTGGTGCTTTGTCAAGGAGCAACAAAATGCTGAATGGAACATTCTGTTGCTCGCAGGATTTCTTGATGTCGGGAACGAAACAGTCGTCAAAGCCAGGAGAGGGACAGAGCAGTGAACATCCACGCCTTATGTGCGGTTAGCCAGTGGCCATTTAGCTTGGTCATGTCCATGTTCTTGTAAGCGTGCGGCTTGTGGGCTGTGTGGATCACCGAAAACTTGACTTTACAGGTACCGGAGGCATTGGTGGTAAACAGGATGGTGATGCGCTCCTTCTGCAATTTCCGGCCCCGATTTTTGCTGGCAGACTGGATAACGAAGGTCTTGGTAGGTAGATTTTCCAAAACAGACCGGATTCATCCATGTTGAACACCTGGTCGTCGGTGTACTGTCCTTCCTCCATAATGTCACTTAAGAATGGAGGAAAATCACTTGGCGCAACACGGTCAGCACTCGCTCCTTCACCAGCAATGTTAATGTGGGTGATCTGGTTCCTCTTCTTAAACCCTTGCAGCCACCCAGAGGAAGCAGTGAAGGGTTTGGGCTCTGCAATTCCCATCTTACGTGCCACTGCTACGTACAGTTCACGTGCGTAGTCCTGAACTGAGCGCATGTCCACCGCCATGTTCCGTCTTGCCTGATGAATCAAGTAGCTCACCAGCAAATTCTCAATCTTGAGCAGCACCTTGTTCTGGCAGTACTTCACCATTGAAGCACCTGCAGACTTTGTGATGCTCATGTGTTCTTTTATCTTGGCGGCATCCTTCTTGATCATCCGAATCATAGATTCGTTCACGCCATGCTGGCGCGCCAAATGAACTTGCCTCGTTCCTTTTTCTAACTCCTGTATGATCTTGTACTTAACTTCGTAACTTAGGGCACGTCGTATCTTCTTTGGCTTGGAGCGGCTGGGTCCAGGTAATGCAAGGTTTTTTGGTGGTGGTGGGGGTCCAGCGGATGCCATTCTTACGAGATTAGCGGTAACAATAGAACACAGTTTACACGGGGTGACTGGGAAGAGAGCGACTGACGAGGGTAGCGGTTTCTCTGTGGTGGCAGGGCACGTCATATTACATTGAACCAATCACAGCTAGCATGGGAGGGAGGTAAGGATGCGTGGCCCAATCACAGTCCAATACGTCATATGACGTCACCGATAATGCAACAGCGACATACTGCGCAACCTTACTCACGCTGCTTGACGGGATGGCGGGCCGCTTGAATCCAAAATGGCGTGGCGTGTCTGGCCCCTCCAGCGACTCGCCGCGTAAATGACCAAATTTACCGCGCAATTCAAGCTTTTCGATTCTGGCAAGGCACCGGGTAAATGACCAAACGCTTTAACCAAAACCGCGTAAATCCAGACTCCACTGCATACTGAACAGGTATACTGTATACATAAATATTACATAAATTATTTCTGCAATTCTTCACAAATAAAATACATAAATCAATTGAACATGTGACGTCGAATGTGAGCTGTGAACACTGCATAATCCCGCGCCAAGCGACAATACTGTATACAGTACACTTAAACTGTTCAAATGGAATCGCATTACAGCCAACACGCGTTCGCGTTTTACAAATATCGTTCTTCTATTCATCAATCGCGTTACAGCCAATTCGCGTTGACAAAACACGCGTTATAGCAGAACTCACTGTATGTGGTTGGTATTGCATATTTACATGAATAATGCCGATAGGTTGTATGAGAATGCAAATTAATTATTTGTGAAATTGTGTACAGTGTACACCTTGATAAGTTGATCATCATCTGATCTTGGCATGATGCTATTTGCTACCTATGCTATGCAGTACAGTCGGCCCTTAACATACGCGGGGGTTGGGTAACAGAGATACCTGTGAATGTTAAAAATCTGTTTTCTTTTGCTGCCCCTCCCCCTAAAAAAAACCCTGGGCCCCCATGTCTTTATTTACTGTATATACCTGTGTGTAGTTCGAGTTTTTAAGACCAATTTATTTGGCAAAAAATTAGGGGTCGACCTCTAAATGGGTAATAGTTTCGTTAGGTTGAAAAATATTTACCAGTAACTACCAGCAAACAATGGAAACGACTCATCAACGCACCACCAATTGTGAGTGTCGGTACAGTTGCCAGGGCAGATCTTTTGCGTCATCATAGCAAGCCCAAAGTAGCCAAATGCATGGTATGGTATGCACAGTTCGATGTAAAACATAAGGTATTAATTTTTTAAAGTTTATTTATAGATGCTGTACATAAGTTTTTGTTCATTACATTTGAAACATCAATCTTTGTTAATTAAATTTGAAACAAAAGAAAACTACGATACCGTATTTTCATTAAAATATTATATCACAAGTATATTTTACCTTAACTGTGACTGATTGAATATATTCTCAGAAATAAATATGGAAATGTAATATTTTGGCTGAAATGACGTTCATATTACAGTGGAAAGTGGGATAAAATCATGACGAAAACAATGACTTTCGCTTTCTTTCGTTGTTCAAAAGATTTTACCGTAATCGCTTTTTGAATGGTTTTTAGTTAAAAAAACTGTTGTATTGTATTACAATAATATTCTATCCTATCATTAACCTCATAATCCCACAACTGAAAACCATTTGAGAAGCGATTACGGTAACATCTTTTGAACGAAAGAAAGCGAAAGTCATTGCCTTCGTCAGGGGGACAGGTGGTAGATGCGGTACCGTTCTTGCCTCGCAAGCAAGATGTCACAGGTTCCATTCCCGGGCCGGTGGAAGTTGTTTGGACTTACTTCCTAGCCCCCATTAGTCCCTGTTCACCTAGCAGTAAAGTAGGTACCTGGTGTAAATCGAAATTTGCGAATTTGTATTCAGGGAAAGTTGTTGGAGTTTCCAATAACTTCATGACATAAACCACTGACTCTTCAGGCTTCTACGCCTTGACTCTTCAGGCTTCTACGCCCTGACTCTTCAGGCTTCTACGCCCTTAACTCGTGAGACATAAAGGCAAGCATGAACTTGGCATGCTTCCTTGTTGGGCGCTGTAAATGCTTGTGCGCTTCACCTTACACAAGGATGTAGGGGGGTGCCCAATACCAAAAAAAAAAAAAAAAAATTGCTTTCGTCACAATTTTATCCCACTTTCCACTGTAATACGTATGTCATTTCAGCAAAATTATTACATTTCCATATTCTTTGAAATAAATAGTAGTTTTGTTAAAACGTAGTGTCCAGTATTTAATATTAAAATGCAAAAAGAGCTATAAAAACAATTAATACTGTACACCTGTAATGTACTGGCTGGCATCTCCACTCATCACCACTCCTCCCTGCTCTATCCATCCACCTCCTCCACATCGTCACTACTGTTGTATTACAATAATATTCTATCCTAATTCACTTGAATAAATACTATACCATGTTTCTGAATATTTTCCTTAAAATCCATCAAAATCATTTTCCTTGTCATCGTCTTCAGCACCAAACAGCTCCTCCCAGTCTTCTCCTTGAACAGGGCTAGAGGGTACGTGTTTTTTTAATCGTTTTCAGTTAAAAAACTGTTACATCACATGTATATTTTACCTAAACTGCGCCTGAATGAATATATTCTCAGAAATACATAGTAGTTTTGCTGAAACGTGATGTATTTCAATGTAAAATAGGATAAAATGCATGACGAGAACAAAAGACTTTACCTGACCTTCCGATGTTCAAGAGATGTTATTCGTTTTTTTAATAGTTTTCGGTTAAAATATTGTTATATTACAATGATATTCTATTCATACTGTGCTTGATATAATACATTCTCGGAAATGTAATATTTTTGCTGAAATGACGTACGTATTACAGTGGAAAGTGGGATAAAATCGTGAGGGAAAACAATGACTTTCGCTTTCTTTCGTTCAAAAAATGTTACCGTAATCGCTTTTCGAATGGTTTTCAGTTAAAAACTGTTGCACCACAAGTGAATTAGGATAGAATATTATTGTAATACAACAGTTTTTAACTGAAAACCATTCGAAAAGCGATTATGGTAACATCTTTTGAACGAAAAAAGCGAAAGTCATTGCTTTCGTCACTTTCCACTGTAATACGTACGTCATTTCAGCAAAAATATTACATTTCCATATTCTCAGATATAAATAGTAGTTTTGCTGAAACGTAATGTATTTCAATGTAAATTAGGATAAACTACATGAAAACAAAAGACTTTACCTAACTTTCCGATGTTGAAGATATGTTACTCGTTTTTTTAATAGTTTTCGGTTAAAATACTGTTATATTAGAGATATTCTATTCATACTGTGCTTGATATAATACATTCACGGAAATGTAATATTTTTGCAACTACAATGCTGATGTCAACACAAGCGTGGTTACAGCGAAACTGACTGAGTGAGGGAGAGCTATGCGTGTGTGTGTGAGGTTGCGGAAGCGGGCGGTGTCCCATGATCGGTACCACGCGCGAGTTGAATGGCGCGCAATTTGAATGTACCTCAATTACTTCAATGTACAGAAAATTCCTCCGGTGGGGCAATCCGCGCATTTGCAAATCCGTGTATGCTAAACCCGCGTACGTTAAGGGCCGACTGTACTATAGTTTTTGCATTCGTTTAATACTTTGTCTTTTCGTACAGTAAATAAAGATTATAAAGTGTATGTTGAAACTTGAATGTAAACTAATGTTTAATTTCATTCGTTCATTTAATTATTTGTGTACACCTTGATCATCATCTGATCTTGACATGCTATGCCTTTTTGGAAAGCTCTATGTCTAAGCTACAAGACAACATATGAAAGTTTCAGCTCTCTGGGTCTGTTTTTAAGGGTTTCAGAGCCCCCCCCCCCCCAAAAAGAAGCTAAATTCATATAATAAAAGTTAGCGGTTAGCGTTAGCTTCTGCTAATTTTTTAGCTGTTTAGCGGTTTAACGTTAGTGAAGTTAACTTTTTAGTGAGCGGATTAGCGGTTAGCGAAGCTAACTTTTCGATTAGCTGTGCCTACCACTGCAAATGGATTGTAAATTAACCTACCAAACCGAGCCTTAGTTAATACAGTACTGTACTGTATACTTCCATGGTAGGTATAATGAGACAAATCTTACAAGAAGACGATTACATATAGGTAGAATATTGATAGTAAGAGAAATGTAAAGAGAGGAAGACTTTGGTAGCGTGGCCCATGATAGTTATTTGAACTAGACTTACACTTATCTTACAACTCTTTATTTATTACGAACATGACATGGACACATTAATAACACCTCCTATTGAAGTTACTAGGACATTATATTTACGTTACTAGGACATCATATTACGTTACTAGACACTGATTCTCGGACACGAACATGAAATGAATACACTTCCCACGTAAGTAACTCATCCCATGGAAAGCTCTGACAAAAACTCACGTGACCTATGGGAGGCCTAGCAGGGAGACTGCTTAGCTGGAACACTGGTGTTGGGAGGGCGACTGCTTAGCTGGGACACCGGAGGGAAGATCGGGAAGGGAAGTCTTGCGTGACTCTCCTCCCGTGAGCGGGACTGGGCTGTGGTGGACCTCCTCCTCCGATCCCTGTGTGTCTCTCTCTCCGACTCTGTCTCTATGACTCCCTCTCGCTGCTCCCCTGAGGGAGGGCTACGTAGTTGCTGGCCCTTCCTAGTTACAAGACACACTCTCTCTCTCTGCCTTGAGGGAGGGTTACGACGTCCTATATATTGGGAGACGTCAGGTTGAGCTGATTGTGGGGGAGGGGGGTGCAGCGAAGGGTCTCCTTACATTTGCCCTCGCTAATGTAGGGTCAGGTCTGGACTTTTTCAGAGACTTCAAGTTGTTGTAAATTCTGGAGAAATCTTCAGATGAATGCTTGTCTGTTAACATCGTTGGTGGGGCCGTGTGACATGAGAGGCCCTGGTTGATTTGTGGCCCCTTGGGCAGCCGCGAAGGTTACCCTACACTTGACCCCCCCTAATGTCGGGTCAAGTCTGGACTGTTTCTGAGATGTAAGCTGTGGTCTGACAACCCATCACTACATAAGTATGATTGGTTGGTTCATCTTGTTTTACGTCAGACTGTGAAGAACTGCAGAAGGACCTCTGTGGGCTCCAGGAATGGTCGAAGAAATGGCTGCTGAGATTCAATGTCACGAAGTGTAAGAGGCTGCACCTGGGGCGTACCAACGGTAAGGAGGCGCTATCATTTGTTCCAACGGGATGAAGAAACTGCACTAGTTGAGACTGTGTGTGAGAAGGACCTAGGTGTGTATGTTGACAATGAGCTGAAGTTCTCGGGCCATTGTGAGAAGAAGGTAAATCAGGCAAATAAATTATTGGGTCTTATAAGAAGGTCGTTCAGATATCTAGATGGTCCGTCCCTCGTAACGATCTTCAGGAGTGAAGTGCTTCCCCATCTGGAGTACTGTCACCCCATCTGGTCCCCGAGATATGCTAGGGACTGTCAGTTGGTTGAAAATGTTCAAAGGAGGGCCACCAGACTGGTGCCTGCACTTCGGCACCTCAGCTACCCTGAGAGATTGGAGCGCCTGAACTTGCCTAGCTTATACTACAGACGGGCAAAGAGGGACCTAGTTGAGGTGTATAAGCATCTCAGGGGGCACTACTCAGTTGAGTGTCCTTACTTGGAGCTGGCGGACGCTCGCCCCACAAGGGGTCACAGCTCAAGATTGAAGAAGCCGCAAGTCCAGAAAACCGTGAGGGCAAACTTTTTCGGAGTGAGGGAAGTAAACTCTTGGAACAATCTACCAGAGAGTGTTGTGATGGCACCGAGTGTGAGCTCTTTCAAGAGAAGACTTGACCAACACTGGAGTGGATTCAGGTACATTCAGGAGCTGGTGCATGCCCAGTATTTGCCAACAGTGCGTGACAGAGACGTGACCGATCGCCCAAGCGGCTAACAGGCCGATCAGTGGTGGAGAGGATAAAAGCAAATAATGTAAAGAACTCAACACAGCAGTACAGTGAGCAGTGCGCTGATGTAGATTCACATTTAGGACAAAAAAGTTTTCCCCTTAAAAATACCTAAGTCCACCAGTTAAGAAAAGGTTTTCGGTAATTATTTGGATCTTAACTGTTGCTAGTTTGGCGGAGAATTTTTGTCTAATTTTGCTCAATATTTGATGCTTAATGCAATGGACATAATCTTTTGTGTTGAAATACTAAAAAAAAAAAAAAAAAAATTCAACTTAAGAGTTGAGAATAACAAAGTAAAAAATTTCCCTTTTTATGTTACTAAGATTGTTTTGCATTGAAACGCATACAAATCATAACCTTACCAAAGTCATAACCTAGCCAAACCAAACCTTAGTCACATGTTCTCACGCAGTGAAGTCACAGAGTTGTTGGTGCCGCGGAGAATGACCGAGAGCTCAGAGGGGCTGGGATGATACCATCTTCAATCGATAACTTTCCCTGCTGACGAAAACTTCTCAACTCTGAAGTTGAAAAAAAAACAAAAAATTTTTTTGCAGCATTTCCACAAAAAAAGATTATCTTTATTGCATTAAGCATCAAATATTGAGCTAAATGAGGCTAAAATTGTCTGACTAACTAGCAACAGTCAAGATCCTAATATTAGCGAAGATTTCTCCTAACCTATCCAAACTAACCTAACCTATCCAACCTAACCTAACTTTCATAACCTAATTTAGCTACCTGATCTGACCTAGAATAGCTATGTTAGGTTGGTTCATTGTATCTCAGATAAATCATATAATGTAGCAGTAGCTGTTGGTTGTGTTTATGAAAAAATTTGGCATTCAGGACATAATTACCAAAATACTGTACTATCATGCTTGTACCTGTACAAGGGAATTAAGAAAATAAAAAATCTTCATAATTTTTGGGATATTTTAAAGTAAGAGTGAAGTTATATTGTATGTATTCTATATAAAAGAGATCTAAAGATGCTGGTTGCTTGTGTGCATGGTATGGTTGCTGCAAAGAATTGCTGTGTATAAAATGTTCCAGTTTATGATTTGCTTGGTGTGGAAGCATTGAAGAAATCATTTCCGGGAGATAACATATTGACATAGATTAGTGTTAAGAATGAAAACAAAATGCCACAAAAATATTACAAAATTTGCAAATCCTCATCAAGGTTCTTTAGTAAAAATTAAGTTTTGAAAGAAAAAAATGAATCAACCAAACAAAGCCTTGCACTCATAAGTACATTAATTTTTGGTTAAGATAGATTTGATTAGTTTTTTGCGTGTGTTGGCAGAAATTAAAATTGCAGAAAATGTTTATCCAGCCCTGGTTTACTTTTCTTTTACTTTTATCCTCTTCACCACTGATCGGCTCATTAACCTCTTGGGCAATCGGTCACGTCTCTGTTACGCACTGTTGGCAAGTACTGGGCATGCACTGGCTCCTGAATGTATCTGAACCTGCTCCAGTACTTGTCAAGTCTGGTTTTGGAAGAGCTCACACTTGGTGCCATCACAACACTTTCTGGCAGATTGCTCCAAGACAGTTCAGAAAAAGTTACCCCTCGCAGTTTTCTGGGCTTGAGGCTTTTTCAACCATGAGCTGTGACCCTTTGTGGTGCTAGCGTCCACCAGTTCCAGGTAAAGGCACTCGACTGATCAGTGCCCTCTGAGATGTTTATACACCTCAATTAGGTCCCCCCTTGCCCGTCTGTAGTATAAGCTAGTCTGGTGGCCTTCCTTTGGACATTTTCAATCGACTGACAATCCCTAGCATATCTCGGGGACCAGACAGGGAAGCACTTCACTATTATAGATCGTTACAAGGGACGGACTGTCTAGATCAGGGAATTTTCCAAGGTGGGCCAGATTTAATATGAGTACATAGTATGCGGGGCAAGTAACCTAATTATGAGCACTTCGCAATCACCTTTTAGGTGAGTAGTACGACAAATAAGAAAGGTGGATTTAGTCTGTGCTCGTGCGAAACCCTTAAAAACAAACAAACAAATCAAGTGTTTACTTACCTTGATCAATCTTATTGTTTGCAACTGCTGCTTCCTGATAATTGGCACCTCTTGGTATGGACCAGTGCATCGAAGTTTGGCACTAACGACTGAGCTGTAGCAACCTTCAGTATTGAATTAAGGTGCGCATCAGTAAGTTGAGACCGAAGCCGAGACTTGTTCAAGTTCATCACAGAAAAGAGTTGCTCACAGACATATGTACTTCCAAACATTGACATAATCTTTGAGGCAAAACATTTAATCTTGGGATAATTTGGTCCAAAATATTGATGAAATGTGCTAACATCAACACTCGAAAACTTGTTCCTCAACACAGAATCACACTGGAGCTCAATTAATTCTAACTGAAGATGTTCTGGTACCTCATTAACACCAACAGAGAATGGGTCCCGAAAAATGAAAAAATCCTCCTCAAGTCTTTTAAAGTCAGCAAATCTTACTTGGAACTCATTCATTAATTTGGAAATCTTGATGCAGTACTTTATTTGTGTTGATATCAGCATGAAACTTAGGTGTGCCTTGCATGGACTTCTAGGTCGGAAAGTGAGAAAGATTACTCTCTGATAGTTGCCGTTCAAAGAACTGAAGTTTCATCTCAAAGGAACGAATGCAGTCATAAAACTCTGTCACCAATTTATTGCATCCTTGCATCTTTGTATTCACGTAATTTAAGTGTTCTGTAATATCCACCATGAAAGTTTGATCTTGAACCCATTCATTATCTTTCAGTTCATGCAAATCCCTTCCTTTCTGTTCCATAAACATCTGTATTTCACGGCGCAATTCATAAAATCGCTTCATTACGACTCACCGACTTAACCAGCGAACATCAGTGTGGTATGGCAGTCCATGTGTGTTCTCATTTTCCTCCAATAAGCAGTTGAACTGTCTGTGGTTCAGACCTTGCGCTCGTATGAAGTTCACCGTCTTTATAACAACATCCATGACATTATCCATCTTTAATGTTTGCTACACAACACTTCTTTATGTATAATACAATGCATATTATAAATTTGATGGTTCGGGTTCACAGCTATTAGTTTTCCTTTAATTTTGTTGCCACGCCAGCTTTTCTACCCACCATTTGCGGTGCTCCATCTGTATCCAGACTCACAGTTTGTGCCCAGTCAACACCTAATTTATCTAGTGCCCCTACCAAACCCACAAAGATGTTATCACCTGTTGTTGTTCCTTTCATTGGTACCAGTTTCACAAATTCTTCTGTTACCTGTATATTTTCATCCACACCACGTATAAAAACTGCAAGTTGTGCTACATCACTTACATCGGTACTTTCATCAATTGCAACTGAAAATGCAGTAAAGGACTTAACTTTGTCTTTGAGTTGACTGTTAATATTCTCTGATATTTCACCAATTCTTTCTGCAACTGTATTTCTTGAGAGGCTTATGTTTGCAAATGCTTGATGTTTTCCGAGCAAATATCTTCTAAAGCCATTAACATACATTTCTTTATAAAGTTCCCTCAGAAAACAGCTTCGATGACACAGCTATTTCATGGGCAATCCTGTAACTTGCCTTAACTGCAGTATCACTGACTCTTAAATACTGATTGCTGCTTTTTCAATGACTGCTCCAACTCCTTAACTTTGTTTTCATGTAACTTTCCTCTATATTTATTGTACCTCATAGCATGGTTAGTTTCATAATGCCTTCGAACATTGTATTCTTTGGCCACAGCAACTTGTTGATTACAAATCAAACATGTTGGTTTTCCATTCATTTCAACAAAAAAAGTACAGTAGTACCCCACTTAACGCGGTCAATAAAACCCACAGGGTACTCTGTTAAGTGAAAACCGCGTTAAGTGAACAACAGAACATATGGGATTAATTCCAATAGAAACTGGCCCGACCCCCAAACTCCACTTTTTGACGACACATAACTATGTTGTAGTAAAAATTTTATCTTAAATTTATGATGGTATGAAAAAGCAAGTAATATAGAAGAGGTTAGGTTAGGAAAAATAATGGTTAACATAGGAAAAATAAAGGTTAGGTTAGAAAAACTAAAAGTTAGGTGGAACACTTACGGTAGTAGAAGAGATGGGTCGGCGTACGGGGATGGAGGCTGGTTCCGAGGCAGAGGGCAGGCTACTGGCCCTCAGGTGAGTCACCATCACTGTCACCCACAGTTGTTATGGCCTCCCTGACAAATCCCTCAAAGTCATCTTCACTGTCTCTACCTCTGTCACTATCACTGGCTTGGGCTGGCTGTGGTGGGTTGCGGGCGAAGAACTCGGTTATGCTTTTTTGACGGCTGGTGTTTATGTTGTCTTGGTACACCGTGATGTACGGCTCCATAGCCTGCACCAGCCGGGTATGGAAGACTTCATAGCGGTCATCGTCATTGTCGCGGGAAAGGAAGGACTTCATTTTCTCTGCACACACTATGGCACCCTTAATATCCTATGAGTTAAACTGTGTTCTTCGGAGAATGACGCACCTTCTTCCTCCTCTTCACTGACGTGATCTTCTTCCAACATCTCGTCGGCAGTCACTTCAGGATCTCTGATCACCTCCAGGATGTCTTCGTTGGTGGTCTTGGAGAAGCCTTCAGCTGTAATATTGAGCGCAGCTTCTCTGGCAAGGTCCACTGCTACTGCAACAGTCTGAACCTCACCAGTCACAGGTTCACTCCTCCTCTCACCTGGTATGCCATGCAACACATGTCTCCATGCGTGACGAATCGTAGCAATAGTCAGCAGATCCCATGCCTCCACCAAGAAGTCTACAGCTTGTTTGACGTTAAACTTCTTCCAAAATTGTTTGATGAGAACTTCTTGAGTCGCCACCTCTTGTTCCTTGTCCTCGTCGCTTTTGCTCTCGCTGTCGGTATCACCCAGCTTATGCAACTCATCCTTGGTGTTGGTAGAGTCGTTCAGGAGCTTGAACTTCTTTGCAGAGTACGCAGCTTTCACATTGCAAATCAACTCCTGGTCCATGGGCTGGATTAATGACGTAGTGTTGGGAGGAAGGAGGACCACTTTTACGTTGGGGTGACGATCCATAAGTAGGGGCGAGTGTCCAGGTGCGTTGTCAAGGAGCAACAAAATATTGAATGAAACGTTCTGTTGCTCGCAGAATTTCTTCACGTCAGGAACAAAACAGTTGTCAAACCAGAAGAGGGACAGAGAAGAGGACATCCACGCCTTACGTGCGGTTAGCCAGTGGACATTAAGCTTGTTCATGTCCATATTCTTGTAGGCGTGCGGCTTGCGGGCTGTGTGAATCACCGATAACTTTGGTTTACAGGTACCGGAGGCATTGGTGGTAAACAGGGCGGTGATGCGTTCCTTCTGCATCTTCCGGCCCCGAATCTTGCTGGCATTCTTTACAACAAAGGTCTTGGACGGTAGCTTTTTCCAGAAAAGACCAGATTCGTCCATGTTAAACACCTGGTCGTCGGTGTACTGTCCTTCCTCCATAATCTCACGTAAGAACGGAGGAAAATCTCTAGCCGCCACACGGTCAGCACTCGCTTCCTCACCACCAATGTTGATGTTGGTGATCTTGTTCCTCTTCTTAAACCTATGCAGCCAACCAGAGGAAGCATTGAAGGGTTTGGGCTCTGCAATTCCCAGCTTGCGTGACACTGCTGCATATAGCTCACGTGCGTACTCCTGCACTGAGCGCGTGTCCACCGCCATATTGCGTCGCGCCTGACGAATCAAATAACTAACCAGCAAATTTTCCACTTTTGCCAGCACCCTGTTCTGGCAATACCTGATCGTTGAAGCACCTGCAGACTTTGTGATTTTCATGTGCTCTTTGATCTTGGCTGCATCCTTCTTGATAGTGCGAATCGTAGATTCGTTGACGCCATGCTGGCGCGCGAGATCAACTTGCCGTGTTCCTTTCTCCAAATCTTGAAGGATCTGGTACTTCACTTCATAGTTTAGACCACGGCGTGTCTTCTTGGGCTTAGGGTGGCTGGGTCCAGGTAAGGAAAGGTCTCTCTCTGGTGGCGGTGGTGGTCCGGCGGAAGCCATTTCACAGAACAATGGGTTCACGTATACACGGAGTGGCCTGGAGGGATGAAACTGCCGCGGCTAGGTCAAGCGTCGTTTTTCCTCCCTCCCTCCCTTCCCCGGGTGGTCACGTCATAATACTTTAAGCCAATTACAGCTAGCAGCAGAGGGGGGTAGGGATGCATGGCCAATCACAGTCCGATACGTCATATGACGTCAGTGATAGTGCAACAAAGACACACACTGCGCAACCTTACCGCGCGGCTTGCCCAAGCGGAGGGAGGAGGAGGGAGAGGCGAGGAGCACAGGCAGGCAGACGGGCGGGTGGGGCAAATCTAAAAATAGCGTCTCGAGCCGGACACTCACCGCGTATATGTGGAAAAAACCCGCGTTAAGTGAAAGTTCGGCTCTGGCGAGGCTCCGCGTATACTGTAAAACGCGCTAAGCGAAACCGCGTTAAGCGGGATAATACTGTATAAGATTTTCCACTTATCCTGCACCACCCGATGCTCTTCATTAACTGTTCTTTTCTTTAAAAAACATAATTATGGGCTCAAAAGTAAGAACAATGATCACTGCTGCTTTGGATATTTGCAACGTTCCAACTGCCTTGAGCAACTATGCAGCACTAGTACTTGAATGACTGGCCAAGCGACAGCCTACCGCGTCAGAATTTTCATGTCTAATACCTGTATTGTACTGAGTGTATACGTGAACAGTAGTCAGTCGGCCGTCTCATAACTCGTACAGTGGCACGCTTGCAACCACAATTAACCGTTAAAACTATCTCTAGTCTTATTGTTCTTTCATTGGTGATGTTGATTGAGTACAGTTGTACCCCGCTTTACGCGGTTTCACTTAACGCGATTTCTCATATACGCGATGCCATGCCAGAACCGAACTTTCACTTAACACGGTTCATCTACCCATATACGCGCAGAGTGTCTGGCTCTAGACGCTATTTTTAGATTCGCCCCACCCGCCACCTGCTGCTCCCGCCTGCCTCGCATCTCCCTCCTCTTCCCTCCCTCCCGCCTCCCTCCGCCTGGGCAAGCCGCGCTGCAAGGTTGCGCAGTGTGTGTCTTCTACTAACGTAAGTGTTACACCTAACTTTTAGTTTTCCTAACCTAACCTTTATTTTTCCTAACTTAACCTTTATTTTTCCTAACCTAACCTCTTCTATATTACTTGTTTGTTCATACCATCATAAAGTTAAGATAAAATTTTTACTACAACATAGTTGTGTGTCGTCAAAAAGTGGAGTTTAGGGGTTGGGCCAGTCTCTATTGGAATTAATCCCATATGTTCTGTTGTTCACTTAACGCAGCTTTTACTTAACGCGGTACCCTGTGGGTTCAATTGACCGCGTAAATCCAGGTACAACTGTATTTTGTTCTGGGAAACAGCAGACTATTTTATTCAACTGAGGGATACACTCACTATTTAGTTTTAGCTCCTCAAGGTAAGGCTGGAGCAGCAAATGGGCCGCGGGCCGCATGCAAGAGTGTGTGTCGGGCTGCATGTGGCCCACAGGCCGCATGTTTGACACCCCTGGTCTAGATATCTGAACGACCTTCTTATAAGACCCAATAATTTAATTGCCTGATTCACCTTCTCGCAATGGCCCGAGAACTTCAGCTCATTGTCAACATACACACCTAGGTCCTTTTCACATTCAATCTCAATTAATGCAATTTCTTTATCCCGTTGGGACATATAATATGCCTTCTTATTGTTGGTACTTCCCAGGGGCAGTCTCTTACACTTCGTGACATTGAATCTTAGCAGCCATTTCTTCGACCATTCTTGAAGCTCACGGAGATCCTTCTGCAGCTCTTCACAGTCTGCTTGGTTCTTAATTTTCTGAAATAACTTGGCATCATCCGCAAACATTTGTATGGTCCAATACATTGCCTTGTGGTACCTCGCTTGTGACGGGTACTCATGATGATTTCGTGCCATTATTCACCACACACACTGCTTGTGGTCACGGAGAAAGTCTCCGATCCTCGTTAGGACATTTCTCCTAATCATCCGTACCCTTTCAGTTTAATTTTCAGCCTCTCATGCAGGAAGATTAATCGCATCCTGGTCAGAATCTGCATAATTACCATCTTTAAGCCTCAGGTCCGCTTTTTTAATTTTGACTTTGCATATTGGTAAAACTCCATTGTATTTGCCTTTACCTCGCTTGCAACCAGCCTCTGAAACTCTTTTTCAGTCCTTCTACCATCTGTATTTGCTTGGTTCTTGGCTTTTGTATACATCCTCCTGTCCTGCTCATTGTATGACCTCACCCACGCCTTGAATTTCTGGGTTTTCTTCTTAACTTTGACGACCGCTGCATGGTTCATGTATTCCTAGAGGCACTGGGTTTGGTCTTGGATATATATTTGTCGATCAAATGGTTCACTTTACTAGCTATGATATTCAGCATAGTGTCTGTGTTCTTATGCCTTAGTGAGTCCGGTCAGTGGATACCCCTCATCCCTTCGTAATTTCCCTTGTAATATTTGCACCTTGGCCTGGCCTTATCCTGAACTAGGTAACAGTTAAATCTGAATGACAACACTATATGGTGACTGGTGCCAACTGGGGCAAGGTGTTCCAGTTTGGCCACCATACCCTCCTCGTTTGTTATGATGAGGTCAAGTGGCTTAGGTGTTTGCTCCCCTCTGTAATGTGTCGGGTCTTTAACATGTTGAAACAGAAAATTATCTCTCAGAGTTTCTACATAAAGAGTAGCAGGGTTATTCAAGTCAATTGGGGTGAACTCGTTTCTCTAGTCCGTCTCCATAGTTAAAGTCCCCCATGATAAGGAGGTGGCTAGGGTTTAGCATCGCCGCGTTGTCTATTAAGGTTCTTAAGTTCCTTTGATTTAGTGGGCCACAGTTTGGGGATCTGTAGATACACCCGACGATAAGTAAGTCCCCTCCCTTTAATTTAATTTTACACCACTTGGACTCTTCAAAAACATCCTCTCCCTGTACCCTCACCTTGCTGGCTCTAAGGTCTTGCCTAGCATAGATAACCACACCCCTCTTGCAAGTTTCTTGAGAAAGGTTCGTAAATGAGTCATATCCAGCATTGCTGAACTCACATTCCTCTGGGTCGATTCTCCTGTTCTTGTACAACAGTTCTACAACTCCTACAATATCTGGTTAGTGTACTTTCAGTAGTGTTTCAAACTCCTCTCTCTTATTAAGGAACGTGTCAGTATTAGTGTACATGACATTCAAGCCAGAATTTGTTCTCGGTAACGTCTCTGCTCTTAGTAGTAACCCCGCTCCCCCCCATTCTCAGAAGCTGCAGTATTTGTTAAGTACACTGTATTTTGCAGGGTGTGGTTGGAAATGTCATTGTTTACACGGCGCTCGCCCCCTCCTGTCTGGTGGACCACCAAATGCAAGGGAAACATGTGGAGGGGCGCTCGTTAACCGAAGTTAAGAATCTTATGGAAGGTAATTCGTTTACCCGAAATCTCGTTAACCAAGGCGCTCGTTAACGGAGGAATCACTGTAATGCAATAAAATAACTACAATAGCATAAAAACAGTGCAAAAGAACTCTGCAAGTGAGTGAGTGAATATAGTGTGGTATGCTATAACGAATGGATCCTACTACGAATATTCCTATAACGAACGGTTTTACCTATAAAATTGAGAATGCTATAATGTACAACGAATGCGGATGAATACGGGACTATTTCGCCTGGCGCATGAATATTGTTGTACCGCGTTCCACAACAAGAGCGTCAGGCGCCATCATTGTCTCATTGTGTAGCCAGTGCACCACTGTTATTGTTGAAATTTCGTCTTTTGATGTGGAAATAGAGTTACAGCTAGACCCCGACTTACGACGGGGTTAGGGACCCAAATCCAGGTCGTAAGTCCGACATGGTCGTAAGTCCGACATAGATAAAAAAAAAAAAAAAAAAAAAATCTACAATGAAATACAGTACACTAAATGTAAAAAATAATGAGGAATGGATACAGTACAGTAAAAGTAATAAATAATTAGGAATGGATACAGTGTGACTGAGCACTTACCTTAAATGTAGTCAGCTGAATGCACACAGAGCCCCCATAATTTTCTATTTACAGGATACATGGAGACTATATTAATTGGAAGAAGCAGAAGAGGAGACAGGGCTGGGTGGGTCATCAATGTCGCTTTCTTCAGACAGGTTTATGTACAGGGGTACAGGATCATCTTGAGGGAGTGAAGAGGCAGCACTGGTGGGGCGTGAGGAGACAGCACTGGGGGACTTCTTGAAATAGATGTCCAATTTAGACTGCACAGTTTGCTTTTTCTTTTCATTATAAATTTCTCTGTAGCAAGCAAGTGCATCTTGGATCATTCTGTCAACTTTGGCATAACACTCATAATTTTGATCCATGTCATCAAACATTTGCATTCCTTTATTAATTGTAGCAAATGCCTCTGCCATATGTTTCACTGAAAACTTTTTGGGGGGTGCAGGCTCTTCTACATTTTGTCTCTCTTCTTCCTCTGCAATTTTCTGTGCATCTAGTTCAATAAGATCCTCGTTACTGAGCTCTTCTGCTACACTTTCAATCAACTGTCCAACATCTTCAGTATCAATTTCTAACTCCAGCTGTTTACCTAACTCCACTATCTTGTTACTAATATCCAAAATAACTTCATTTTCATTAAATCCTTTGAAACTGTGCACATATCTTTTCAGGATTTTCTTCCATATTCCATTCATGCAATGGTTTGTAACATGATCCCATGCTGTACTAATGTTCTTTATACATGACAAAATGTTGTACTCCTTCCAAAACTGTCTGAGCGTTTTCTCACCTTCAGTAGCAGCAACAGCCTGAGCGAAGGTCGTGCGTAAATAATACGCTTTAAAGGCAGCAATAGCACCTTGATGCATGGGTTGGATGATAGAGGTAGTGTTAGGTGGAATATACGCTACCTTAACATCAGGGTGCATGTCGTCCAGGTGTGGTGGGTGTCCCGGAGCATTATCCAAAATCAGTAAAATCTTGAATGGAATCCTTTGTTGCAGACAATACTCCTTGGCTCGTGGAATGAAACAAGTCATGAACCAATCCTCAAACAGTACTAGGGTCATCCAGGCTCTCTTGTTACTGCGATAAAACACTGGCAGTGTGTGTTTGCTGACATGTTTAAAAGCCCTGGGGTTCTCTGAATGATAGATCATGAAGGGCTTTAGCTTGAAGCCAGCAACATTCCCCCCCAACAGAAGTGTAATTCTGTCCTTGAATGCCTTGAATCCGGGCATTGTTATTGCCTCTTTGTGGATGTATGTCCGCTCAGGCATGCGTTTCCACAATAATGCAGTCTCATCCACATTGAATATTTGCTCAGGCAAATAATTCCATTCCACAATCACATCATCTAACTCCTCCTTAAAAGCGTCGGCAGCACCAACATCGGCACCAGCTGCCTCTCCACTCACCTTAACATTGTGTAGACTGTAGCGTTTTTTAAATTCTATCAAACCACCCATGACTTCGTGTAAAGGTTTGATCACATTCATCTCCTGCCTGCTCCTTCAGGCTTTAGAACAGGCTTCTTGCTTTAGCCTGTATGGTTAGAACGCTTAAGGGTACACGCTTCTGTATCTGGTCTTCTATCCATATCACCAATAATTTTTCCATATCGTGGATAGGACCTTGTCTTTTCTTTGATATTATAGTTCCCTTTATAGGTGTTGCTCCTTTCACTACTTCACGAATACGTTCCTTGTCCTTCAGAATAGTGGATATAGTCGAGTGTGAGAAACCTAGGTCGCTTGAGATTGTTGCTACTGTTTTTCCATTCTCATACTGTGTTATTATCTTCAGTTTCATCTCAAAAGTAATTGCCTGTCTCCATTTCCTTGGAGCACCACCAGCACTCTCACTTTTATGCTTTCCAGTCATTATAAAGTCAATTAAATACGAAAATAACGAAAGTTCACAGTTTGATCAGTAGGATACGATAGCCAAACACAAACAAAGCGCTCCACTGAGTGAGTGTACCCATGAGGCGACCCAAGACACCCCTTCCTCTCGCCCGGGACGGAAATGTTTCGGTATAGAAAATGCGCGGTCATTTGAAAAATTTTTTGGTCACGACAGTCGCAGTCGTATGTCCCGTATGGACGTACGGTCAAAGCAGGTCGTAAGTACCAATGGACGTAAGTCCACGTAGTCGTAAGTCGGGGTCTAGCTGTATTTGTATAAATATTTTGTTATACAGGTGTACAATTGTAACAATGAATTGTCCAAAGCGAGTGAGAAAGCTCATAACTCTTGAAACTAAGAAAGAAACCATAAAGAAACGTGAGGATGAACAAGCATTGCGAAACTTAGTGATGAGTATGGGATGGCTTAATCGACTATATGTACGATTTTAAAGAATAAAGAGGAGTTGAAAACTGTGCAAGTGGCGAAAGGAATCTCTAGACTTAGCAAAGCAAGGTGTAATGTGATTGAGGAGATGGAAAATTTACTCTTAGTGTGGATAAAGGAGAAAGAAATGGCAGGTGATAGCATTAGTGAAGCTATAATTTGTGAGAAGGCCAGACAATTGTTTGAGGACCTTAAAGCCAAGACTCCTATTGCAAGTGATAGTGATGTGCCAGTGTTTAGGGGTACCAAGGGGTGGATTACTGGTTTCAGAAGGAGAAATAAATTACATAGTGTTGTGAGACATGGTGATGCTGCTAGTGCAGATAAGGAAGCAGCTAAGGAACACCATGACATTTTTTTAATGTTATTAAAGAGGGAGGCTTTGTTTCTCAGCAGGTATTCAACTGTGATGAAACTGGACTTTTTTGGAAAAAAAATGCCTCGCCATACATACATTACCAAGGAGGAAACTTCTGGCCATAAGCCAATGAAAGACAGGCTTACCCTCCTTCTTTGTGCTAATGCTTCTGGTGACTGCAAAATAAAGCCACTCCTTGTGTACCATGCAGAAAACCCCAGAGCTTTCAAAAACATTAGGAAGACCCGCCTTGGTGTTATGTGGCGGTCAAACCCAAAGGCTTGGGTGACCAGGAGTTTATTCTCTGAGTGGGTGATTGAGGTGTTTGGACCCAGTGTTCGGCAATACCTCAGGGAGAATAATCTTCCACTGAAAGCTTTGTTGGTGATGGACAATGCACCAGCCCACCCTCCTAATTTGATGGTTGAATTGCCAGAGGAGTTCAACTTCATCACTGTGCACTTCTTGCCACCCAACACAACACCTCTCATCCAGCCCATGGATCTACAGGTAATTTCTAACTTTAAGAAGCTGTACACAAAGGCACTGTTTAGAAAATGTTTTGCGTCCATTTCTTTCAGTGATGTTAGTTTGAAGGAACTCTGGAAGAGTCACTTCAATATAGCAGACGCTGTTTTTTTAATTACCTCAGCCTGGAAAGAGGTTACTGTGAGGTGTCTTTGTGTTGCTTGGAGGCCATTGTGGCCTGAATGTGTGCTTCAAAGAGACTTTGAAGGCTTCGAAGAGTTAGAAGAAGAGGCTGTTGTTCATGAAATTGTGTCTCTGGGTAATTCCATGGGCCTGGAAGTGGATGATGATGATGTTGAGGAGTTGGTGGAAGAGCACAGTAAGGAACTGTCCACTGAGGAGCTGCTTGAGCTTCACAAAGAACAAAACGAGACACTGAAGTGGAGCTTAACTTCTGAGGAGTCAGGGGAGGAGGAGGACAAGGAGGAAAGCCGCATCATTCCAGCCAAAGATCTCTAGGATGCGTTCTTTTGCTGGAGCAAACTGTCAAAACTTGCTGAGGATTATCATCCTGATGTTGGTTCTGTGCAAAAGGCCATCAGTGTGTTTAATGACAATGTTATTAACTTCTTTTGGAAGGTCCAGAAATCAAGGTTGAAGCAGCCAACCCTGGATTCCTTTTTTACAAAGGTAACAAAAGAACCTACAGACAAAGTGCCTGTGAGACAGTCACCAAAGAGGGCTAGGAAGGATGATTCCTCTCCTTCCACCTCTTCTCCATAATTCTCTCCTCCCCCCTCCCCCTCTGCCTCCTGTCCTGCATGCTGAACAACACTAAGGTAAGATAAAGTACCGTATTTTTTACATTTTCCACAGAATTTTTTCAGTGTTAAGTGGTTGTATTTGGGGTCCTGGAACGGATTAATCCTATAACGAACGAATGCTATAACGAACGAGGTTCTAGAACCAATTAGATTCGTTATAGCATACCCATGGGTGCATTAGATTTTGTACGTGCGTGTAATGTGCGTGTGTGCAGTGGCGTACTAAGGGGGGGGGGGGGCCGCCCCGGGTAACAGCCAGAGGAGGGTGCCATGAGACTCATAAATAAATAAATATCTGTCCTCTGTAGCCTTTTTTTTTTTTTTTTTTTTTTTTTTACAAAATCTAAGTACTGTACAACTTATGAGTTATCAATGCGAAAATTTCGTCATTCAAATTAATTGCCTCTTCATCCATCTCATTTTCAAATAAACAAAGGCAATTTCCTGGAACTGGTGGAGTTACTATCAAACTATGATCCTGTTTTGAAAGAACATCTTTTGGAGGTTAAGCATGCTCTTCCATCTCAGACATCTGGAAGGAGATTGAGTTCTTATTTGTCACCAAATATTCAGAATGAATTCATCTGTCTTCTAGGAAATAATGTTAAGGAAAAAATTTTGGCTGGCATCAAGAAGGCCGAGTATTTTGGAATTCTTTTTGACAGTACACCTGATATTTCTCATGCAGATCAGATGTCCGAAGTGATTAGATATGTTCCTATTGAAGGTGATTCTGTTGAAGTAAGGGAATCTTTCTTGCGTTTCTTTCCTATTGCTGGAAAAACTGCAAATGAGCTCACAAAGGATATCCTGGGTAATCTGGAGAGTGATGGACTGGACATTAACTTTTGCCCCGGTCAAGGATATGATAATGCTGCAACTATGGCTGGTATTCATGTAGGTGTTCAGAAGAAAATCAAAGAAATAAATCCAAAGGTTTTGTTTGTGCCTTGTGCTAATCATTCCTTGAACCTTTGTGGGGTACACTCTTTTGGAACCAATCCTTTATGTGTAACTTTCTTTGGAACTGTAGAGAAACTTTATTGCTTTTTTCACTTTCAACTCACCGATAGGAAGTGCTGAAAGAAAATATGAACCTGACAGTCATAAGACTTTCTCAGACTAGATGGAGCGCACAGCATGATGCTGTAAAGCCTCTCAAGAAACAATTTTGAGATGCTGATCATAGCCCTGGAAACATTGACGGATCAAAGAGAAAATGTTGACACAAGAGGATCAGCTGAAGTTTTGCTTAAAGCTGTATGTGATTTTTATTTTTTGGGTTATCTTTCTTTTTGGTGTGATGTACTGGAAGAAGTGAATCTCACACAGAAGTATTTGCAAACAGGAGGAAAAAGTCTTGAAAAGTGCACTGTAAAGCTCAATGGTTTGAAATTGTTTCTTCGAGGTCAGTGGAATGAAATTGTGGAGAGAGCGATTCAATATGCATACACAATGTGAAGAAATGGGCATCTCCATGGTAACAAGAGGGAGGATAAGACGTACGAAACTGATGCCAGGAGAGATGGCTAGGGATGCTGGACTGACAATGCAAGAGGAAATGAGGAGATCAATGTTTGAATGCTTAGATCGATTTAGTCTTGAATTGGATGCTCGTTCAGAGGCCATGGATAACATCTTGTCAATACAGTAGTACCCCGCTTAACGCGGTCAATAAAACCCACAGGGTACCCTGTTAAGTGAAAACCGCGCTAAGTGAACAACAGAACATATGGGATTAATTCCAATAGAAACTGGCCCGACCCCCAAACTCCACTTTTTGACGACACACAACTATGTTGTAGTAAAAATTTTATCTTAACTTTATGATGGTATGAACAAACAAGTAATATAGAAGAGGTTAGGTTAGGAAAAATAAAGGTTAAGTTAGGAAAAATAAAGGTTAGGTTAGGAAAATTAAAAGTTAGGTGTAACACTTACGTTAGTAGAAGACACACACTGCGCAACCTTACAGCGCGGCTTGCCCAGGCGGAGGGAGGCGGGAGGGAGGGAGGAGGAGGGAGAGGCGAGAGCAGGCAGGCAGGCGGGTGGCGGGTGGGGCGAATCTAAAAATAGCGTCTCGAGCCGGACACTCACCGCGTATACGTGGAAAAAACCCGCGTTAAGTGAAAGTTCGGCTCTGGCGAGGCACCGCGTATACGGTAAAACGCACTAAGCGAGGTATTACTGTATTTGCAGCTATTCAGACAAGCTACTTGCTTTCTGCAAAAGAAGAACAACTTCAGGGGAGTATTTCAAATTCAAGCATGACCAAGATTGTTAATGAAATTTCTGATGAGGATGTCATGATAGAAATTCTGCGACTTCGCAGACATATGGAGGCTGCCAAAATCACACCTGAAGAAGCAAATAAATGGACAGTCTTGCAGTTCCTGAAGTTTATTGTCAAATGGAACTTTTGTGAAACCTTGCCAAACTTGTCATTGTGCCTGAGATTCTTTTTAACAAAATGTGTGTCTATTGCATCATGTGAAAGAAGTTTCTCTAAACTGAAACTAATCAAGAATTATCTTCGTTCTAGCATGACTCAGGCAAGATTGAACAGCCTAGCTATGATTTCTATCAAAAATGAATGTGCCAAGACAGTTAATTTTGATGAAATAATTGGTAAGTTTGCTGAAGCTAAGTCACGAACGATGAAGCTGTAAAATTTATATATATATTTTTTTTTGTGTTAGATGAAAGTATACCGCTTGTATCTCATGGTTTCCTACGTTTTTAGAACAATCTAGTGCTATTGGTCAAGTTTCTGATAAAAGTGAGTTGAAGAAGGCTGCACCCTTCTCATTGTGTAACTTGTAGTTATATACAGTATGGATTCTGTACTTTGTATATTTGAATTACTTGTATGTGCTTTGTTGTATCGTGTAAATTTTGTTGAAATTAGGAAATACATTTGTTTATATATACTGTAGATTTCCTAAATATCATCCACATTTACAAACCTGCTTTTTATTTACGAATATTACACTTGATGTAGGCTACATTATTCTTTAGTAAAAAAAAAAAATAATAGTTTTCCATATTAATAGAAGGAAACTAAAACATTTATAATATTTACTAAGCATAATCCAAAATTCCTTAAGAGTATTATTAATTTTTTTTATCATTCGTCTCAGTAGAGGAAGAGTAAGGGGGCAAAGGAATGCCCTGCCCTGGGTGCCCAGTACTCTAGGGACGATTGTGTATTTTACTTTTACAGTACAGTATAGTCTTCATTTACGCGGTCAATTGAACCCGAGGAGGTCCGCGTAAAACAAGAAACGCGTAAACGAAATAACAGAACATATGGGATTAATTGAAATAGAGACTGGGCCGACCCCCCCAACTACACTTTTTCCGACACAATACGTACGTTGTAGTAAAAATAACATCTTAATTTTATGATGGTATGCACACACAATTAATAATTAAGAGAAATATCAATAATATTAGGTTTTTTAACACTTACGTTGGTAGAAAAGATGGCTTGGCATATGGGGATGGGGGGTTGGTTCCGAGGCAGAGGGCAGATTATTGGCCCTCACCTGTATCAATTGTATCACTACCCACCACAGAGGCTTGCAGGGCCTCTTTGTCAAACCCCTCAAAGTCCATATCCTCACTATCACTGACTTGGGCCTGCTGTGGTGGTTGGTGGGTGAAGAACTCGGTAATGTTTTGTTTACTGGGCGACCTTGTGCGCACCCTGCCTGCGCCACTTGCCGCGTAAATGATGGAATGAACCGTGTAAATAAAAATTGTCGGTCTGGCAAGGTGCCGCGTAAATGACAAAACGCGTAAACCAAATCCAAGTAAATTGAGACTAAACTGTATATTTATTCATCTCTGGAAGGAAGGGGGTGCCAGTGGATAGGTCCACCCCGGGTGCCAAATACTCTAGGAACGCCCCTGCGTGTGTGTGTGTGTAAAATAGCATTGCCATGTGTAGAATTATAGAATGCTCAGTGTTTTTTCATACCACGGTTTTGAATTACAGGTACAGTTATTGGGTGATTGTGTCCCGCGCGTGCTCTGTGTGAACGGTCCCATTGAACTACAGTATATAGTATTAATTTCTAAACCTCATGGATCCTCACACACACAGAAAAAAGCACACTCATGTGAAGTGGGCTTTACAACAAATATGGGAGCTGTGGCTAGCCTGTACAGTTTGAAATATTAGTGTAGGGTACCGTAATTTTTCTTTGCTAATAAGCGGGGTGTGCTTTGCAAATATTGAATAGTGGCGTTAAAATGTTCATTGTGGATAGACGGGGTTGTGACTAGCGAAGTATTTCTGTACTCTTAGTCTAAGATAAGAATTGACCCTGATTTTACTAGGCTTTGTATGGAGCTGCTTAAAGTGCTGCAGTCAAACCCACTTGGTTCTGCTAGAAAGCAGCTAGATAATGAATTGACTGCAGTAAACCATGTGAGGACCATCTGGGACAGTTAGGGTCTACCAATGGGGCTTAGCAGTTAAATATATCCTCCTCTTGGGTATAAAATGAGAGTTTAAGCTTTAGCTAATCCTTTATTTTCAATTTTTTTGTTTTGTAAATGACCAGAGAAAAGTTTAGCTATAACTTTCTGTAACTAAATTTTAATTTAATAACATCCTCCAGCTGGAATATTCTTTATGTACTGTACAGTATAGATAAATGACATGTAACATAATTGCCAAAGTTTTCAAATTAGATTGTTTTAAAAAAAGATTCTTATGGTATGTCATCCAGTCCTTACTAGAAGATATTCAACAAAGGGAGGATGTTCATAATAACTTTAATTTTATCTTTTAATCATGTTTTTATTACTTAAGCCTGATATAAACATAATTTATATTTCTTGCAAGTTTTCTTTTCAAATACAGTGTATTGTATAGTAAGACGATCATCTGAATATGCATCCCTGTGTTTCAGGTATTAACAAGTGTACTGCTTCGTCAAGCTTATTATCAAACATGTCCATGGGCTCAGTGGCTTCTTCTTGCAACACTGGAAATTCTACATGGCCATCCTGTTCCAAAGCTGGACTCGGACACACTTCATGTACTGCAGGGAACAGAGAAGGGACTCAACTCTTTGGATAATCAAAATTTTACTCATGCAGTTGACTCAGAACTGAAAAAAGGTCCTGATGCTTGCCCTGGCAATGATCATAAATCAAAGAATGAAACTGTGCCTGATGGAAAGACAACTGGTATAGAACGATATAAGAGTACTCGAAGGAAGTCGACTAGAAATACTGCATTTCCTCATGTAGAAGAAACTATCCACAGTAACTGGGTCTCAAACAAACATGTTTCTGTGGAAAAAAAAGTCCTTTGTAAAGATGTTGGGGTTCAGGTGACCCCAAGAATCATGGACACAACTTGCACCAAATGTGTTGGGGTTCAGGTGTCCCCAGGAAACATGGGCATAACTAGCAAAAAATTGGTACAGGTAAAGAATGGTTTGCAAATTCCACAGAGTTCTCAGACCAAAGGTTCAATGGACACAAGGGATACAGAATCTCAAACTGAAGAAAGAGAGCTTTTGAAAAGTTTCAGTAGAATTTGCAGTGATAAAGAAGTACAAACACATTTTATCTGCAGTAACTATTCAAGCACACCGCCAGAACTGGGAGAGCATTTTGCAAAGATGAGATGGAAGTTATTTCCATTGTCTGGTTTACCTGAAAGAAAACTTGCTGGGAAAAGTATGTATAATGTTTATGCCAATGCTCCTCCCGTGCAGTTTTTGAAGGATTCTTTTGTGACAAACAAAGACACAGAGGTTGCAGTTTATCCTGAAAAGATGACTGATTTGATGAAATTTAAGAGCTCCTCATCTACTGAGGAATGCAACATTCCTGTTAATAAGGACCTAAATATTAGATTGTTTCATGGGAGGCCGTTGGTTGATTCCCGGAGTAAAAAAGATGCTGCCGGAATTCCCATTGAAAGGATCAGTGGATTAGTGGACTTTGGGTTGCAAGATCCTAGACAATTAAAGGATCCTTGACCAGTCTTCAGATTATAAACTTTATGTGATCAGGTATTTTAATACTTTAATGTCATTTGAGTAATACCATATAATTATACAGTACTGTATTGCTATTTTTATATTGCTGCGCAGGCAGTATATAGTTTTCAAGTACAGTACCCTTTACTGTATTTCATATTTTTTTAAGCTTTAAACTACTTCTATGGCAAAATTTCATAAATTTTCATTGACCAAAGGAGTTTTCATTCCTATGTTAGGAACATACAGTACAGTACTGGTATATTATACAGGTGAAAGTCTGGGATGGCCCTAACACTTCTTCACATACCACAGGTGTCAGTACGGTAGTTTTATTGTTAATTGTAGTCTGAATTTTTGTTCTGTTCATATTTCATCTGCTAATTCATGTGTCTGTCACTCATGTACAGTAGTTTATGTTGTTCCAGTACACTACACTTTTTCTGTTCCTCAGTATAACTTAGAGTTTACAAGATGTACTTCTGTTTCTCTGGTTCTTTTCATTGTGACTAACAAATGGCACATTAGTTTATATTCACAGATGAGTGTCTTAGATGGAAGAATTTTTTCAGTTGCAGCCAATATTAAAAGATTGAACTATGGAGCTTATTATAATTTCACCATAATAACTGATTTTATATTAATATTATTATTATTTTGATTAACATTGAACAAGAAATATTGACTTTTACACTAATTTATAGTCCTATTTATTTTTATTACTAATATTCTCAGCTAATTTTGTTGAGATGCATTTCCAATCACTTCAGCTCAAATAAGATTTATTTTTTGTGATGGTTCAGTATAACATAACAATTTGTAGAGGAGTCCACAAGTATGGCCATTTTTGTTCTGTTTTGTTGTTAACTATAATGTGAATGGTGTATGGTGTGGTGTATTGCCTCATCACTGTGTTGGGTGGAGAGGCAGAGAAAAATTTCCATGAGACATGTCATAACCCCCTCCTCCTGTCTTGCCTCTTCCTCCTCCTGTCTTGCCTCTTCCTGTCTTTTCTCTTCCT
Source organism: Homarus gammarus (assembly GCA_958450375.1). NCBI lineage: Eukaryota > Metazoa > Arthropoda > Malacostraca > Decapoda > Nephropidae > Homarus > Homarus gammarus. The sequence continues at coordinate 7,512,869 of CAUDMG010001572.1, forward strand.
CCTCCTGCCTTGCCTTTTCCTCCAGTCTTGCCCCTTCCTTCTACTGTCTTGCTTCTTCCTTCTCCTGTCTTGCTTCTTCCTTCTCCTGTCTTGCTTCTTCCTTCTCCTGTCTTGCCTCTTCATTTGCCTGTCATACCCCCTTCCTTCTACTGTCTTGCTTCTTCGTTCTCCAGTCTTGCCCCCTTCCTTTGCCTGTCTTGTCTCTTCTTCCTCTTGTCTTGCATGATTCATCTAAGACAAGAAGCCCCCCTGTATATGGAACATGAAGTCATACCATGGTTCAAAATATCCCAAAGTGGTTAATGTGGTAAATGATGTGTAGTATTGTTCAGGTAAACCTCGATATGATGGGGTTAGGTTCCTGAAAAACCCATCGCGAGGTGAGGTATCATAGATAGGATCATTATAACATGGGGTTTAATAGAATATGTTCCCAGCCAGTCCCCAAACACACATGTATCACTGAGAAAACAATTCCTACTATACATTACTACTATCAGTACAAAGCAAACAACACTCACCACATCCTGAAAAATAAGCATGGTCATCACATGTCCTCTTTGAGGCCAAGGGGGCTCTTGTTGAAGATTTCTATTTCTATAACTTCTATAACCTTCTTGGTTATATTTCATTTATTTTCCACGTTTAAGCGGTGCCCTGCCGGAACCTAACATGCTCACATTCCGAGGTGCGTGTACCCCATTACGCGGAGAGCGGCTGGCGAGCCGCGCCATTTTTGGATCCAAACTTCCCGCCATCCGCCATGTTGTGTAAGCGGTGCGAACATGGTGCGCACAAGGTCGGCCAGTCATCAAAACATTACCAGTTCTTCACTCGCCACCCACCACAGCCGGCCCAAGTCAGTGATAGTGATAATTATAGTGAGGATATGGACTTATATGAACTTTGGGGGGTTTGACAAAGAGGCCCTGCAAGCCTCTGTGGTGGATAGTGATACAATTGATACAAGTGATACAGGTGAGGGCCAATAATCTGCCCTCTGCCTCGGAACCAACAGCCCATCCCCGTGTGCCCAGCCATCTTTTCTACTAATGTAAGTGTTAAAAAACCTAATATTATTGATATTTCTCTTAATTATTAATTGTGTGTGCATACCGTCATAAAGTTAAGATAATATTTTTACTACAACATAATTGTGTGTCGCCAAAAAGTGGAGTTTGGGGGTCAGCCCGGACTCTATTTCAATTAATCCCATATGTTATGTTATTCACTTTACGCGTTCCTCACTTTCCGCGGCACCCTGTGGGTTACATTAACCGCGTAAAGTGAGGGTTGACTGTATATTTTTTATATTCTTTACTTATTTTATTTCCTCTTACTTTTATTGTACAGTATTCTCAACTTTACTGAGTTATATTCTGTTCAGTGGACTAACCTGGGAAAACCACATTATTGTCTAACATTTTACATTAGTATAATTATTATAATTACATCTTAGTCTGCCACCACCCAGGCCTTTCTTTCGAATATAACTTCTACAATTAACAAGGGTAGACACGAGAGGTTAGGCATGTAAGTATTATTATTTTTTGAGATGGTAATTGTGAGACGAAGGAGTGGTGATACTTACATTCTACTGAATCAATATGTATTAAAATCAACTCTAAATATTATAACAATCTAAACCTTTACTCACAACAACAAAAACTAGGTTCAATCACTGATTACTTTACAGTAACACTTAGACAAAACAAACTGACCAATAAGTCATAATTGAAGAGTATCAAAAATACATCTTCAATTAACATTTACATTCAGTACAATACTTATACCTCTTGAAGGGTATTATTATACATCAATGACAATAAAGATGATCTCTCTACCCACTTGTCAATAACACAGACTGATGGTATTACTGAGAGAAACATGTTATTACAAGGAAACATATACCAACACATTAGCTGTGAGTATATGAGAATAGATGGTCCACTCACCTCATATAACAAATTCTAATTCTGGTAATAGTAATATTTATGGTTTCCATGCTCAACCTGGGGTGATTATATTCCCAATAATCATCCATAATAATGTGCACAAGAGATAGTAGCACATACAATAATTTTATTATACCAGGCTTACACTGCTGGTATTCACAACAAACAAATGACTCAGTAGGAGAGTCGGTATTTGAGTACTGTACAGTACTCGGATATCAATCAGGCTGTATTAATGACATCCGGCCTTGGACATCATGCTTGCAGGTAGCTACTGATATTCGGTAGCGGCAAAATTACCACAGTGCCTGTTAGACGATGGAAGAGTGAGTCACGAAAAGTGACTGCTTGCTCCTGTACACTCAGTTATATACGACCTTATGGCAACTCAAGGAATGTCGGATGTCACCCTGAATTTACGTACATATTTGTTTAACTTAGTTGCATTATACATTGGACTATGAAAATCAATGTTATGGATCAGATTAATTTTGTAAGTCTATTGCTTACAACCCAATCAGTGTTTGAGTGTGCAGTGCAATCATTAAATTGATGTCAGTCATACAGGCTGGCAATAGTATTTTCTACTTCATAAAAAAAAAAAGGGACAAGGGACTAGTGACACTCAGTTATATTTTAGGGCGATAAGGAGTTGACAGGTTTCTTTCAAACGATTGATGACATATGTAAATACAAAACTGACAATAATTTCAATACAGTCATCAGATTTTCTGATGATTGGGAATAAAACAATCTGATTTCAGTGGCAAATGGAAACTTTGTTCGTCTTGCAGGGCAGGGAACATGATTCTCGCCTCCATTGCAACTCTTAACACTAGGACTTGCTTGACAATTTTACTAAAACTAAATACAGTTGAAGCTTTCAACATCACTCACAATGGATCTTGAATGTTCCAGCTTAAAGCGGGTACAGTAGATACATCTTGCGACTACACAAACACGTTACATTGTAAATGCAAATTTACATACATTATAATATCATGGTGGCCCTTCAGTATGTACTATAGAAAATGGACTGTGTCTCCTTAAGAAAAACACGTCGCATCGAGTGGGTAACTTTAGAAAGGTCATAACTACATGTTTTAGTTACTGTGGAACAGAATATGAATCAGATGACATATGTTAACTAACATGTACTACAGGGAAGTAGAATGTCGATTTAAAATGATTCAATTTAAGATATTGATTTAATGCGATACTGTACCCACAATTAAGGACAATGTTTTAATTTAAAGCGAATCTTTCCTATTTTGCGTGAGTCAGTCTGGCGCATCATATTTTAAATTTCACGCTTAGTGTTTCTCTGGCACGATACACGGCTGCCCGCCACCCTCTCACACCCTCTCACATGCTCAGTTCTCACACTGATGCTCTAGTGAACGGACATATTGTGTGACACTATCTCCTTCTACCAAATGCATCACCCATCGCCACTATGTCCAAGAGGCCAGCTACTACATCATAAACTACCACAAAGGCCAAGAAATGGGTCGTTCGCACGCCAAACGCTAGCCTGCCAAAGCTCCACCCCTTCCATCCAAGCTCTGTCTACATACAGTTTTTCAACTAATATATTTGGCTCGAAACTGTTTATGTAAAATTATTATTTTATTTTTACTTATTTACATGCACACACTGTCCTAAGGGCAAAGCTGTACTGTGTTCTAGGCCGGTTAACTGCTGATTCTGTCTAAGTTAATGAGGCCGGAACATTTATATTATATAGGGTTTATAGTAGTGAAGCCCAATTGTCTGTTATCCATTTATTCAGGATATATCTAGGATACAGTTCCAAATGGAGATCACCGTAACTTATCACTGTAACTATGAGTGTTAAGGTAAGGACGGAGGCTATGTTAATAGACCTGCTAAATATTATCCGTTCGGTGTGAGGGGTTGAGTGACTGCTGTGAGTAGGAACCCATCGAGGGAGAACGGAATATGTACGTCGTCCTCCCTCGACGGAAGACGGAACCATCACGATGGCTCTCAATAACGTCTTCCTCTAGTCAAGGATATCAAACTACTGCCCGCTTTAGGTGGCCAGAGAGCCGGCTACTTAATGCCTTAACTCAGTAGGGTGTCATGCGGAGGCGAATTTTTTTTTCTTGAGTTTGAAAAATCGGCCCATGGTATTAATGATGTAGTTCTATGTGCAGAATCATGTGATATCTTCAGATTTGAAAAGTTTTCATTTTTTGCTAGGTAAATTTTAACTTGAAATCTTATGAAAATTCAGTATTCCCACCCTTTTACCAACACCACTAAATAGCTTATTTAAAGTAAAGTAAATGTATCAGGTTAATTTATTAGGATGAAAATGATCCAGAATAGTGAAACGAATGATCTTGACACATTTATTAAATTTAATATTCCTTTAGAAAACAAAATCATCAAATACAAAAACCGGTTTTACTACTACGACCCGGTGTTGCTGCACACCATAGAGAACATGTCTTTCTTGCTTCTGATTCTACTCATCACCTCCTTGCTGACCACCTGAGCTCGGATGTAGCCTTCCCTCCTCTCCTGGCTGTACACGTGACTGCTGGCCTCGCTCACTTGCTGTACACAACGCTCTATACTCTGGGTGTGCGAGGGCCAGGCAGGGACATGCATGGGGTTGTCCAGGAAAGCTCTGACTTGAACATTGGTGAGGCTGCAGGTAAGAGGGGGCTCACTGCCAGCCTGGATGTTATCCAGATCTATGAGATCAGTGAGGGTCTTGGCACCTAGATTGACTTCAGGAGTCTTCCTGACCCTGAAGGAATCGTCACCAACTGATTTGTCCTGCCCAGATCCTCTCATAAGTCTCATATCCAAGATCTTTTTGACTGACACTCTTCTCTCCTCCTCATCCTTACTGCAGAGCATTGTCTGCAGAACTGCCTCGGGATGAGCATACCAGGAAGATCTCCTCACAGTCTGCTCCACAATCTGAACAACCTTCCTTGGCTGACTCCTCAGGAGCTCAAGCTGGAAGAGAATATGCCTCGGACCTTCGGAGAACGATGACTTGACCTTGGTGTTGAACCAATTTGGCAAGTAGACACTCACGATGAATTGGACAATAAGTCTCAGGTTGTGAAGCTGGTTCCCTTTCAGTTTATGATGAGCGACCCAAATTCTGCAGAACCTGAGAGCCGTTGTGAGCCACCTAGAATGTGAGACTGGACCTATCTGCAGGTAAGCAAGTCTATCAGGCATGACCCCAGTTTTGATGGCACTGCAAATCATGTAACCATAGTACTGGTCAGTACTCAGGTCGTCAATGACAGTACAGTTCGTCCCCGAATTACGTACATCCGAATTACGTACAAACGGCCGATACGTACATCGTTTCTGAAGTCTTTAATTGCAAAAATATTGTCTTAAAAGGGCGAGCAATTTTTAAATTTGGCGGGCGAGCCAGCCGCACCGCGCCGCCACTATCACTGACCATGCAGACGACACGCTAGACGCACCAAAACAACAAGTGTGGTCATTGTGCATACAGTACTTCTCCTGTGAATTTCTGCCCTATTTTGTACACTTTACTCTGTGTGCAATGACTGGTGTAAAGCGTAAGAGTGGTGAAGCCAGTGGGAGTGCTACGAAACGTCAAGCAATCTCACTAGAGGTAAAAATGGACATAATAAAACTGCTTGAAAGTGGTGAAAAGTTGACCAATGTTGCCCGCAAATTTAACCTGAGTCGGTCAACTGTTAATACAATTGATAAGGGCAAAGACAAGATCAAGGAACATGTGAAATCTGCGCGCCGGTCCCAGAGAGGACGGCGCTGTACAGGACGTTTGTTTACTCCAGGTCTCGCGCACAGCGATGGTTATTTCGTTCATCTTTTCGTTTTATCCATGGAGTAAATTTAAAAGTAGACTTCGAGAAAACATTCAGTTAAAACACAAGGATATTAAAAGTTTGAGTCAATAGTACAATTTGTAGTATGTTTAATACAACATCTCTACAGAAATGCATAAACATGAAATTAACGCATCGGCGACTTTTGCCGGTCGGAACAACGCATCGGCTACTTTTGCCGGTCGGAACTCACGTCGAGTGAGGTGTGAGTGCAGACCGTCCTGTGGCGCGCCGGTACCTGGCAAGGTTTTGACCCCTGTTGGTGTCTCAGTATGATTCAGGAGAAAGCCCTAAGTCTTTTCAACGACCTAAAGAAAGATCACCCTGATGATACTGTGACATTCAATGCTAGCAATGGGTGGTTTAACCGATTCAAGGTGCGAAATAAGCTGCATAATGTTCGAGTGACTGGTGAGGTGGCGAGTGCTGATTGGAAAACAGCACAGGATTTTCCAGATAACATTATAGGGTTGGGGGATTTTCGAGTTAAGTACATTTCGAGTTAAGTACAACCTTTTGGTCCCCATTATGTACGTAACTTGGGGACTTACTGTATGTGCAAGCTCAACGAGTGGAGGGCCATCTGTGATTTTTTCAAAGCTCGGATTTATTTCTAACTCAGTGGCAGAGTCCAGCATCTTGCCAAGAGGACCAGACCATCTGTTGTTTGAAAGAGTCTTGCCATCCAGCTCCTGGATCAGATGTCTGAGTGGCAACTCGTTGGTGTGGAGGTCACAAACAATCCAGACCAGCTTCCTCCCAATCTTCCGCTCTATCCACTGTATGACCCCCCCTTGCCACCCTGTGTTCGTGTTGGTGCTGTCCCCTCCAATGGCCTGCAGGGTCTGGTCTACGTTCCTCTCTCTGAGCCAGTTCACAATGTTATCTGCCACTATCTCAGCTGGTTTCCTGATGTCATCTTTCTCTGGAGTGAAATGCCACAAATACTTCCCTCCTGGTTCACTGCAGCAGGAGTAGTGTTCCTCCTTCACCATGGCAGGGAACAACTTGTCAGAATCTCCAACTTTCATGAACACTTTAGTGTCATCCCTTCTCCCATCAAAGAACAAACAATTGATTCCATTTTCTCTTATCCCCTTATCAAACTCCTCTTCTAGGTTACTGACAAGTTTCTCCTGAGCTCTCCTTACTTTGTTATGATCTATCACCAGGTGAACATCATCAGGTGTTATCAAACCACCGTCAATCCAGGCAGCTGTTGCTATCTCTGCAGTTTCTCTGAGACCAGTGTGGTGTCGCATGGTGGCCAGAGCTATGCTCGGGATATCTTTCCTATTTCGAATCTTATGCCTGGAAGGTTTGGGATCATTATTTTCTGGGTTAGGGACAAAGTCACCATTCTCCTGGTCAGCACTCGGATCAGCCATGGGGAAGTCATTAAACTCTGAATCAGCTTGACTCCAATCATCGGCCTTTTTTACCTCACCCTGGGCCTTCTCAAGTCTCTTTTCCTCGGCAACTCTTCTCCTCTTCTCTTCTGTCTCTCTGTGGCAGCCTCCTGTCTCTTGGACTCCGGAATATCTTGGCTAGAAATCATGAGAGCCCCTATACTGCCAGTCTTCTCTCTCTGTGCTTTGACAAATGCCAGTTCTATCACAGGAATCTTCAGTTCACGCTTGCAAATACAGGAGATGTGGGCCTAGGATTTACAGTCACGATCGCATCCAAACTCAGGACAGAGAACAATTGGGCACTTGCAAGTAATTATGTCAAATAACTGGTCCAGTTGCTTGGCAAAGCTGTCCTTAACTGCAAGTTTTCCTCTCCCAAGAGAGATATCTCTTGCCTTTTCCCAACTGGCTAGCAGTCTCTCACTAATCTTCTTCTGACTTGTTTTGACTGGAGGCTTGAACTGAGCATTAGCCAGAGTGTACTGTGCCAAGACAGCTTTGGTCATATCACTGGCAATGTCTTTGTTTGTGTAAGTTCTTTGGTTCTTTTCACTGATTTGCCTGATTAAAACACCGTATCTCAAAGCATCTCTCAATGTAGGCAACTCCGACTTCAGGAGCTCTCTCCCAGATCCAAGATAGTGACTGAGATGGCTGTATTTTTGGTTCCTCGTCCTGACACAAGCAGCCATCGCAAATATTATCAACTTATAAATGCATCAGAATCTGAAACAGAAAAAAATATTGTTAGTTGGGTTGTTAAAGAATGAAGTCAGAAAGCAATGTTCACTATTTAATTGTAATGCACTAATGCAGCTGTACGTTAGATTTTCGATAAATTTCACGCTAAAATTTACCTAGCAATAGGTTGCAAAATATTGAAACTGAAATTATTTTCTGTTTATATACACTAAAATCTACCAAAAAGTGATGGGCCATTAGTTTTAGCTGATCTTCCCTCCTATGACACACCCTATTAACTCAGCACAATATGACGCGGCTTCCCGTGGACACACCTTATCACGTGCTCTGAACATGTCACCTCATACCCAGTGGAAAGTTACAGGGGGTGATAGAGTATGTAATTCAAATGTAATTAACACATTTATATAATGCTTCTGCCTATTCGACAGGGGCTATTACAACTGTACATGTACTCAAAATAATGTACTAAATGATTAATAAATTTTTGTCAAGTGCAAACTATAGCATGTTTATATTCAAATTAATCACTATCATAGAAGAATTCCAGCAATGTAAATTATAATCTTCCCGGTCACTTCTGTGACATTTTATAAACAAAAAACAAAAACTCAATCTTAAGAGACATAAATAAACAAATAAATACTTCACTAGACCTTCTGCACAACTGTCAAACATGACACTGTCACTTCCTTCCCTCCCCCATCTTCCCAGCCAGGGTTTGGTGTTTTAGGCTTAAAGTTTTTATCTTATATAATATCACACACTAAAGTTAGACGAATATAATTTGTATTGCTAGAAGCCTTGCAAGGCAGCAACTTATTTGAATATAAATGTCTTATATTTTGCACAAGAGAAACATTTTAGCCCTTTGTAATGAAATTCTTAATTGGAACTAAAATTTGTATGTTTAAATGCGAGCTATTGCATGTTTATATTCAAACTAATCACTATCTTATCAGAATTCCAGCAACGTTAGCTGCTTGGGCGATCGGTCACATCTCTGTTACACACTGTTGGCAAGTACTGGGCATGCACCGGCTCCTGAATGTACCTGAACCTGCTCCAGTGTTGGTCAAGTTTGGTCTTCAAAGAGCTCACACTTGGTGCCGTCACAACACTTTCTGGTAGATTGTTCCAAGAGTTCACAACTCTCAATCCGAAAAAGTTTGCCCTCACAGTTTTCTGAACTTGCGGCTTCTTCAATCTTGAGCTGTGACCCCTTGTGGGGCGAGCGTCCGCCAGCTCCAAGTAAGGACACTCGACTGAGTAGTGCCCCTTGATATGCTTATACACCTCAATTAGGTCTCCCCTTGCCTGTCTGTAGTATAAACTAGGCAAGTTCAGGCGCTCCAATCTCTCAGGGTAGCTTATCAATTTAAGTCAAATAATTTTCCTCAGCATTTTTTTATTTATACCATAAATAACTAATAACCTCAGAATAAAGGTGGTTAAATTACATGCAATATGTATACTTTGTTATTTAATAATGCAAGAAAACAAAGGCGGAGGCCACAGTCGTGCTACATGAGGCGAGGCAGGGGTGTGGCGCCCACCTCTCCCAGCAGCACGCCAGTGTCCCCAGTTGGTGTTGGGGAGAGGAGTCGTCCATGGCGCGGCCTTCAGGGAGGTGAGCCAGGAGGCAGGTGGTGGTGGTGGTGGACAACACAGGAGGCTCGGCAGGAACTTGCAAATCTTACTGAATAGGCTAGCGAGGCTACTGACTCCTCCTGACGTCCTGCGGCGGTTCCTGGGGTTGTTTATGCTTCCTCTACGGCCGGCTCCTCAGCGGGTTTTGGCACGAGGGGCAGGCCGTAAGGGTAGCCAAGAGGGTAGTTGTAGGGCAGGCCATAGGTGTAAGGGTATCCCAAACCTGAGAAGAGACACAGGGTAATGTGAGACTGATAATGAGAACGGCAACCAATGTAAACAAAGTTTTCTTTAGATACACAGCATCACACACGGCACTCCTGTGTTTATCTCTTTGGGTGATATATTGTTCTAAGATACTGTATTCACAAAATATAATACAAAGCACTAATGAATCACCTGAAGTGTAAGTTAAAGGCTGGACGATATTTAGTGAAGAAAAGGTTAGGGAAGGGAAGCGAAGGTGATTTACCAGGGTAGGTGTAGGTGATAGGGAGGGTGGCGACAGGTTTCTCGGCCTCAATAGTCTTGATGGAGTAGGTGAGGGTGTGAGGGTGGCCATAGAGGAGGACCTGTGGGTCAGGGTCAGCTGTGGGCAGGGCAACGGCTGTGGCCACCAGGAGAAACACCAGCTGTTGACATCAACACAAACATAATCTTTACTTACACACGAGTAATACAGTATTAAGAACCATGACAATAATACCTACAGCCTCATTTTTCCGAGAAAGATAAACCCAATGTAATTGTAATCAAGAAGTGCTCGTGATTTTTGTTGATCTTACGTTAAGGAGGCAGTTGATATTGTGAGCGGTGGTGGCCGGAGGTAAGTTAAGAGAGGCAGCAGACAAGTCTTACCATAATCTTCATGATGATTGTTGTGAGAGTGGTGCAGGACGACTGATGCAGAGGCCAGTGGATCCTCTCAATATATACTGTACCACCATAGTTGACCGACGGGCCCCGCCTACCTCCCTCAAGGTCAACTGACTCACTTTGCCCTTGTGTCAACAATCTCTGTCAGCAATTACTATGGTGGCTGTGTTGTAGGAAAATGGGTTGTTTTATCTTCAAATCTCTTAACATTAATAATGATAATAAGAACAATAATGATACTACTGCTACTACTACAAGTACTACTACAAATAGATTATCCTATAATCGTAAAAAAGTTTGATCGGTGAAAATACAGTGTTGGTTTTGTCTCTCTTATTATTGATAATAATAAAATTTTCACAATACAAAACTGTACGTGTGTGTTAAGTAATTGAGGACACCAAACAATGAATATTATTATCGAATGTGTAAAGTGGGCATCTTGAGGTAGATATTTCTTTTGATTAAATAACAAGTGTACAAAATAAGTATTAAATACAATACTAATATTGTTATAAATATATATACAAGTTCAAGGTCATATTTTAGTCATCATATTTGTACTCAACTGCTACACATAGTTAAAGTATATTATTGTCACAATATAATTTACACGAAAAATGACAAGGTTTATTTATTATGTTGAAGTAAATATTTTATAAATATGTTTTCTTTCATATTATCTAAGCCTGGACTTATATAATAGACGCCACCACCCAACCTCAAGTCCAAAGAGGTGTTTAAGGTCACTTTAGGTGTACTTGTATATCTTCAGGGCGGGTCCAGAGTGATGGTTTGGGCGTCTGTTTGGGACTCAGATATTTGCACTTCGTTATTGTTGTTGGTTGTTGTTGTCACTGTTGTGGAGTCTGCCGTGATGGGCCTCAATGTTAGTGGGGTTTATTTATATTCCAGTATTTGTTTGTTTGTCTTAATCCTTGTGTTTTAAGGAGAGTTTATATTATTGATGCATAGTTTTATTGTTTCACCGTCATAATCTGATGAATCAAGTGAGTCTCATCATCACTTAATAGTGTGTCCTTTACGTCTGGGTTATCTTGTTATTTTATTTATATTACCTGGATGAAGAGAGTGGGAGACGACACCTCACCTTGTTATGTTCCGCTGGTTGACTTAGAGGTGTGCTTCAGTTTCTTGTATCTTCATGTTGGTGTGGTGCTGCTCATAGTGTGAGTCATCTTTGCTTATATTGTTGCTGGTATAAGAAATTCAGGAAGACATACTCATAATCTTAGGTTTGGGATGTTATACGTTTAGTTAACGTCAGCAACAAGATGGTGACAATTTGGATATTCTCAAAATTCTATTAAATTTTATATGGAGATAAACATATATTCTTATTAGACCCTTGTGTTATAAAGACGCTCCAACAATCACCTATAGACGATTTGAATGTCTGAGTATAAGTTGTAATGTGTATAAGGCCGGTTGCTGTTGTTGTTTCTTTTGACGGCCTTCATATTTATTTCCATTATGCCTTGACTTTACCACTTGTTTGTATGTTTAATTCACCATCTTCTCTCACCGTCTCTACTTCCACGATTCTGCTGAGAGTTGGGTACACTGTTCCCAGTAGGGGGATTTTTTCATGAAGAAAATGGGATGATGATGATGATGATGATGATGATGACTATGATGATGATGATGGTTTTGTGGGTGGTTAACATGATGATGATGATAATGATAATGATGCTGATGATGATAATGCCGATGTTAACGACGTGAAGATAATGATAATTATGATGATGATGACGATTATGATGATGATGAAGATGATGATGATGATGGAGGTGGTGGTCGATCTGCTCTTTGCAGTTTCTTCCTCTTGCTGGTGACGAGGGTTGTCTTGTTCTTTACTGCTGGAAATACAACGAAGTGTTTCTTTCATATCATCACATTGTCTTAGTTTCACCGAGTGGCTGACATCAGGTATTTGTCATTCGCCTCATTTCTGCCTGTTGCTGCCTCTCTCTAATGGAGGCTTTTTAGTTCAGTAGCAGCCACGTTACAGTACCTCCGCTTGTACCGAAAGGTTTGTACACATTGTGCTGTATCCGCAATGTCCCTGATGGATCGGCAGGCCTATGGAATTTTCTTTAAGTTTCATTGTTTACAGCAAAGTTATTTTAAAATCCTATTATTCCCGCGTTAATGTTCGTTGTTTTGGGTTATTATTACAGTTTGTATTTTAGTTGTTCCTGCTCCACTAGTGATTCACGAAGCAACTTTCTGTTCACTAAGCTGTTGTTCCTCCATAAGTTAACTTCTTAATCCTGTTTTAGTGCCTTTCATATTATGAGTTAGACCTTTAGTCTATCTTTTGGTTCTCCTCCTACAATGTTCTTTGGTTTTTAATTTGATAATGATTACGTGTTTTTGTCATATTTCCTCTGTGTCGATTCCTTCCAGCCTATTACTTTATATCTGATGGTTACCAGTGTTCCCTGAGGAATGCAGTGATGGGTAGGGAAACACCGGGTAACACTGAAGTCCGTTTATTATGGATGAGAGAAATACAAGTGGTAACTAGCGTGTGCCATGAACAGCTCACACAGTCTGACTGAGACTGCCTTGCCATATGGCAGCCTCGGGGCAATGTTGCCACATAATGCGTGCAGTGTTGCCACGTAATTATGTACATAGGTGCTACTTGGCACAGTAGCTTATATACAAGGTTGCTACTCGGCACAGTAGCTTAGATGCATAACCTACATCTCCCTCCCCCCCTCACGCTCATAGTCTTTGTCTTGAGCGAACTTCTTAGTCCTAAGTCGCTCTGAGTGTCGAGGTGCACTGTGGGGCGGATCCTCGTGAGGTGTAGGGGACTCGTCCTCGGTCAGGGGGCCAGCAGCAGGGGGTGGGACTGGCTGGAGGAAGCGGCGGTTCCTCCACCAGACACGGCCGCTCGGCATCCTGACCTTGTGGTCCCGCGACCGGCCGACGCCCATCACTATGCCCACATTGTCCCAACGTGTCGTCGTCGGGTCCTGGACGCGGACAAGGGCACCAATCTCCAGTGGCTGAAGAGGGCGGGCACAGTCGTCATACCGAGCCTTGGCGTCCTGGGCACGTGAAGCGGCGCGGCGGCCGCAGCTCTCGGCTCTGGTCTGCCAGTCCTTCGCAAAGGCCTTGGCGTGTGTAGGAACGCAAGAGCGGAGAGGGTGACCATACAGGATCTGGGCAGGGGAGCGTCCTGTGTGGGTGGGAGTGGACGCGGGTTCTGGGCAGCTCTGTGCGGCAGCGCCAGGCGCGTCGCTCGTTGATTCACGCACCCTGCTGGCGGTGTACCGAGCAGCTGGGATCTGCTCGGGAATGTCTCTGGGCACCACGCCTAACTCCTTGCAGTGCTCCCACGACAACAAGGGTGTAGCGAGAGTAGGCTGCACGTCGATCCATCCGTGACACGACCTGTCGCCGTAAGTGATCTCCGCTTGAAAGGAGCCCACAGCGTCCGGCATCTGGGAACTGTCCGCATTGTAGTACAGCAGCTGCGGCGGTGGTCCCAGGTCACATTTGGTGAGGCCCAGTTTCTGGAGGTGCTTCAATCCAATCACCGTAGTATCAGCGCCGGTGTCCGGTATAACCTCGATGTGACTCGACACATCACCGTGTGTGACGGCGACGCTGATGGTAGGGGAAGGGGTAGCCCTGGGGCGTGTGGTCGATTCCACCCTCCTGATGTGACTCCGCTGCTGCTTGGGGCTGCGTGGGCCATCTCGAGGGGGCTGTGTGCTAACCACCCCAAGGGAAGTGCGCTGCTTTCCTCCTCGTCTCGGGCTTTTGGGCTTGGGTTGGTGGCAGCACTTGTCGTAGTGTCCATAGCGACCACAGGCCTGACACTTGTGGCCTCGTGCAGGGCACCTGTCTGTATTAGACCAGTGGCCCTTACGGTCACATCCACGACACAGTGCGTCGGCGGCCGGGCATGTCTTGGGGCTGTGCTGCTTTCCACAGCTGCCACAGGAAGCACTAGGCGGAGGCGTGGAAGAACGTGCGGCAGCCTTCACGTTGTTGCCCGCCTTCTTATCCTTCTTGTATTGTGAGATAGCTCTCACAACAGGTGGGGGCCCGTAAGGCAGAGGTGGCGGACTTGGTGGCCTCGTATGACCGACATTCAGTCACTACCACCTGGAGTGTGGAGGAAGCGTCCAGGGGGATGATTCGCTGCACCAACTCTTCCTGCCTGACACCTGTCAAGATCCCGTGCTTGATCCAGGCTTCCTCACATTCCCGGCTGTGTGCCTTGCAGACGTCGATCTGCTCTGACAAACTCTTCAAGCATACAAAAAAGTCGTCAAAGGATTCGTTCTCCGCTTGCTTGCAGCTGGTGAAGGCGCAGTGACGCAAAGCCTCGTTATTCCGACCTTTAACGTGCTCCTGTAAAAGGTCGAGCACATCCGTCACTGAAGAGGTAGAATCGGGAGGCACTTGCAACGTGTGCTCCAAAACTCTCTGGGTCTCCAGCGACAAACACATCCGCAGTTGGATGAGCTGTTTGTTCAGAGGCATGCTGTCAAGGTCCACCATCGTGGAGTAATCTGTCCAACGCCGCCTCCACTCACGAAAAAGCTGAAACGTGACGTCTGGTGAGAGGGCGGGTGGGGGTTGAACAGATGCCTTGGGAGCTGTTTGTTTGGAGGCAAGAGTACCTGGAGGACGCTGGTGTGGTGGAGGAGGGAGGGTACTGGCGCCTATATGCGCGCTACCTGCGAGTGAGGGAGGGTGGGTTAGCGCCAGGGTCGCCAATAGTGCCTCAAAACTCAACTTTTCCTCCTCTCTTCGTGTCTCCTCCCTCTGAAGTTCCATCTCTCTGTGTCTCTCGTCCCGGTCGTCCATCCACCTCAGAATTGTGGCGATGTCCGTCACTGGAGGTGGAGGATGAGAGTCTGCGCCCAGTGGAGGGGAGTCGTGTCTCCCATCTTGACGTTGTCCCTTCTTACCGCCCATCTTTGTGTGTGCATGGACTGCACTGTTTAGTATATAAAGTGGCGCCTCAACAGCTCGAACCACATATATATGACATAAACAGCGCCGAAATAACGCATAGAGTCCACTGTTCTGTCCGTGAGTGAGTGCGTGCGTGCGTGTGTGTGTGTGTGTCTGAGAGAGCACTTCGTGGTGGCCTTAATGCTGGTGGCTAGAGACACTGGGGAGGTGAGACCGTCAGTGTCTCCCGGGATGTCACATGAGAATGGTGTACGCCTGCGTGCTCCGTGGGTACCACAAAAAACAGGCCAATGCTCAACTCTCAGCTCTAGGCACACACTAATACACTGACTCTAACACTGCCACCGTCACTAAAAAGCACTGTGACGGCCCAACACTGCACATCGCGGTGAAACACAGCGCAACACAACACACTATGAGTCGATGCGCATATCGCCGGCAGATGCAACCGTCGGCACTGTTCATACACTTGTACATCCACAGATCCTAGTCACTGCACCATGATGGTTACCAGTGTTCCCTGAGGAATGCAGTGATGGGTAGGGAAACACCGGGTAACACTGAAGTCCGTTTATTATGGATGAGAGAAATACAAGTGGTGACTAGCGTGTGCCATGCACGGCTCACACCGTCAGACTGAGACTGCCTTGCCATATGGCAGCCTCG
The DNA here is from genome assembly GCA_958450375.1 of Homarus gammarus. Taxonomy (NCBI): domain Eukaryota; kingdom Metazoa; phylum Arthropoda; class Malacostraca; order Decapoda; family Nephropidae; genus Homarus; species Homarus gammarus. The sequence continues at coordinate 7,528,976 of CAUDMG010001572.1, forward strand.
GGGCAATGTTGCCACATAACGCGTGCAGTGTTGCCACATAATTATATACATAGGTGCTACTCGGCACAGTAGCTTATATACAAGGTTGCTACTCGGCACAGTAGCTTAGATACATAACCTACAATATCCTATGGGATATCGAAAACATGACTTCCAAATTTGTTGTTAAACAAATATTTATTAAGTTTGTATTTTACCTTCGCCTGAAGATTTTGTGCCTTTCTTTTACCTATATATTTGTCACGAAAGAATGCAAGAATACGTTTTTCTTACTGTATAGTTTCCGGTACCATAATATTGGTTATTCACCCATGAGATTATGTTGTAACACTACGTAGAATTCCGCTCCACTTTCGACATTCAATGTGTTGTATACTTGATAAATGATGATTTAATGAATTCCATTATTTTCCAACATCCATCTAAGTTACTGATTATACTTTGTCATAACCAATCAGCTATAACTTTAGTAATGATAAAATAGGGATTGCAGGTACAGGCATATAATTTCACTCATGTTTATTTGGCAAGGATCCATACACTGACTTACAATTAACATGGGTAGTTGAGGCATCCACATTTACGCCACAATTCCGTAATTTTATACGGGGGGAGTTTGTTAAACTGAGGAATTAACCGCTTTGATTTACTAGGCTGGCCTGGAGTGCTCTTGTAGCAAACAGGCCTTCACCAGTGATCACTTTTCTTTACGGGATTTGTTAACGTAATCGCTAAACTTAACTAAAATCTTGGGGTTTTGCACACACAGCCTCATAGCACGGTGTCGTGGTAGGAACTTTATGACCCCTGTTTCTTAGGTCTACGGAGCAGGAGGTCTTAACTAATCCACGGTCTGGGGCCTACTGCCAAAATGTGGTCGTGGTGGGGTGAGACAGATGGACAATACAACACTGACCTACTCCCCCTCCACAGCCTGGTTCACATACCCAGCAATGGCAAGGGGGTGACAGAGCCACGGGTGGCCTGGTCTCATATTTCCCGCAAATAAACATTGGAATGGGTTGTCAGAGTAGGCCTAACGCAACCCATGACAATATTGTTAACATAAACACCGATTCTATATACCTATTCGAGGAAGGTCCAAGTCCCTCTAGTTTATTGGTCAGGTAATTAAACTTTACAGTAAAGAGAAAATTAACAGTTAATTTCCATGATTTTTTTTATATTTTCACACTTTATTAAGATTTAAGAAATGAATGTCGACCAATAGTGTACTGAAATTGTTCTGAACATCACCAGTGATCATAAGATGCTGGACCCACAGGTATTGCTTCAGTCATATCAAGATTTTTTGTTTGCCATATGATTTTTTTTTTTTACGGGGAGTAGCCCACCCTGGCACAGGTCACTGGCCCACAGCGGGGCCTGGGGGACGAAAATGTACTACTACTGCTGCTACTACTTTTTTTTTTCAAACGTGGCCTCCAGCCTCCCACAATAGCCACACCTTCGCTGCCATTTTATTACCTTAATATTAAATATCCTAATACATAAGTAGCTATCCTATCTGTGTTGAATTAGTTGAGCTGCAGATCTACACGGCATTCAGTGACTAGCCTCATAGTCGATATCTGCAGCAGTTGTCGGCATTGGGGCAGAAGCTCTCGTTCCCCTGAGGCAGAGCAAAGCCGACCGAAGGAGAGAGAAAGACAGTCGACATCTCATCCAGGCTGTAACATAACTTCTGGGCTGCTGCTTCTGTTCGGAGATCACCTCCGCGAGTCTGGCGTAGAAACATCTTGCACTTGGTCCCATCCCACCAGAGGTTGTGAACACTAGAGGAGTGAAGCTGCCTTGATCAACGTTTTGAATTCTCTCCCCATATGCCCTTATCTTCTCGTTCTCGTTCCTCCTGTGTGCAGCATCGAGAGCTAGGTTACGGTGACATGCGGCCATGGGATAAAAAATCCTGATGTCGAGGAAAGCTCTCTGTCCCCGCGTCCAGATTCCTCGAGCACTGACGTCAACACGGGCTTCGTTAGATGTGTTTGAAGTCCTATGTTGGAAGACCTCGCCATCCAAAGGAAAGAGGGTCGGTTCTACCATGACATCCCGGCAGATTTCCTTCAACATATTTACTGTGAGGTCCCTTACTTCTTCATGCCTCATGCATATGAAGCCCCCTTTCTTGCACACCATGGCGTGATCGACGTCATAGGAAGAGCCCCACACACATTGGGAGGGCAAACCTTCTACTGGCCGACTGTACCTTAGAGCAATGGCATCTGTAAATTCTTGTTTATTGAGACTGAAACCACTTGCCCTTATCGGTAACGTAGTTAACCAGTTCGAGGCGCCCACCTCCTGCGCTATAGCTACTTTTTTTTCAAATTTTCTGGTACCTGCAGCAACAGTTGCTGCAGCTTATCATTTTGGCAGAGCTGTCGTTCTGTCGTAATGGACCTACGAATCTTGTTTACTTCACTGGTATCCACCTCCCCTGTTGCGTTCTGGGCTATTATGTGGTCGTTGAGGGCTGCCGTGAGCTACTACTACTTTTTTTTTTTTTTTTTTTTTTTTTTTTTTTTTTTTTTTTTTTTTTAAACGTGGCCTCCAGCCTCCCCCAATAGCCACACCTTCGCCACCATTTATTTACCTTAATATTAAATATCCTAATACATAAGAAACTATCCTATCTGTGTTAAATTAGTTGAGCCGCAGATCTATGCGGCATTCAGTGACTGTAGCCTCATAGTCAATATCTGCAGCAGTTGTCGGAGTAGGGGCAGAAGCTCTCGTTCCCCTGAGGCAGAGCAAAGCCGACCGAAGGAGAGAGAAGGACAGTCGACATCTCATCCAGGCTGTAACATAACTTCTGGGCTGCTGCTTCTGTTCGGAGATCAGCTCCGCGAGTCTGGCGTAGAAACATCTTGCACTTGGGCCCATCCCTCCAGAGGTTGTGAACACTAGAGGAGTGAAGCTGCCTTGATCAACATTTTGTATTCTCTCCCCAAATGCCCTTCTCTTGTCGTTCTCGTTCCTCCTATGCGCAGCATCGAGAGCTAGGTTACGGTGACAAACGGCCATGGCATCAAAAATCCTGATGTCGAAGAAAGCTCGCTGTCCCCGCGTCCAGAATCCTCGAGCACTGACGTCCACACGGGCTTCGTTAGAAGTGTTTGAAGTCCTATGTTGGAAGATCTCGCCATCCAGTGGGAGGAGGGTCGGTTCTACCATGACGTCCCGGCAGATTTCCTTCAACATATTTGCTGTGAGATCCCTTACCTCGTCATGCCTCATGCATATGAAGCCCCCCTTCTTGCAGACCATGGCGTGATCACCATCATAGGGAGAGCCACACACGCATTGGGAGGGCAAACCATCTACTGGCCAACCGTACCTTAGAGCAATGGCATCTGTAAATTCTTGTTTGTTAAGGCTGAAACCATTTGCCCTTATCGGTAACGTAGTTAACCAGTTCGAGGCGCCCACCTCCTGCGCTATAGCTACTTTTTTGTCAGATTTTCTGGAACCTGCAGCAATAGTTGCTGCAACATGTCATTTTGGCAGTGCTGCCGATCTGTTGTAATGGACCTACGGATCTTATTAACTTCGCTGGTGTCCACTTCCCCTGTTGCATTCTGGGCTACTACTACTACTACTACTACTAATAATAATAATAATAATAATAATAATAATAAAGAATTAAAAAATGAAAATGATAAAAAGTGAGAAACATTATATGTATGTTGTGTTGTCAATAGTAAGAGAAACAATTGAGACCCTGCAATTGTGTGTAAATGAGGCAGAAAGTCAGATCAGCAACCTGGGACGTGGTCACAATTTTCGTGGTGCCATATGGCAACAGGGTCTCCCATTAGACAATATATTATGCTTCCAATATCTTCCCAGGCGTTAGTACTTCCCTGTTTGGTAGCTGCCTACTTCCTACTACAGTTACAATATAAACAAAACATGTCCAGTAGGCATGACTTTGACATCAGCAGCACATTAACAAACGAATCAGACTGTGTACTGTGTTCAGTTCGATAAGATTCTTCATATTTGTCTATAAGGATGGTTTCTTGTAAGTCTACGGTGTTTTGATGTTGTAATTTTATAGATTAGCAAGTAAAGAAGAATTGCCAACAGACTTACCATGAAATTAAGACAAAATGATCCTCATCAATTTTTTTTATATACCATAAAGAACCATTAATCTCAGAATAAAGGTGGTTAAATTATACGAAATATTTTATTTGTATTTTTATCAATGCAAGAAGACACAGGCGGAGGACACAGTAGTGCTACATGGGGTGAGGCAGGGGTGTGGCCCCCATCTCTCCCAGCATCACGTCAGGGTCCCCACTGGGTGTTTAGAAGAAGAGTCGTCCATGGTGCGGCCTTGAGGGAGGTGAACCAAGAGACCGGTGGTGGTGGTAGCGGATAACACAGGAGGCTAAGCTGCAACTTGCAAATCCTACCGATAAGGCTATCGAGGCTACTGACTTCTCCTGATGGTCTGCAGCGGTTCCTGGAGTTGTTTATGCTTCCTCTACGGCGGGCTCCTTAGCGGGGTTTGCCAGAACTTGCCAGCCATAAGGGTAGCCATAAGGGTAGCTGTAAGGGTAGCCAAGGTAGCCATGGGGCAGACTGTAGGTGGCGGGGTATCCCAGACCTGAGAAGAGAGGAGAACACAGGGTCATGTGATACTGATACTGAAAACAACAACCGATGTAAACAAAGTTTTCTTTTGATACACAACATCACACACGGCACTCCCGTGTTTACCTCTTTGGGTGATATAGTTTTGTAAGAGATTCACAAAATATAAAATAAAACACTGATGAATCACATGAAGTGTAAGTTAAAGGCTGGACGATATTGAGTGAAGAAAAGGTTAGGGGATTGGGGTTGTAGGTGAGGGGAGGGAACGGGAAGTGAAGGTGATTTATCAACAAAGGTGTAGGTGAGGGAGAGGAAGGCGAAGGTGGCTTACCAGGGTAGGTGTATGTGAAGAGGAGGGCGACGAAGGTGACTTACCGAGGTAGAAGCAGGCGAGGGGGAAGGAGGCGAAGGTGGCTTCCCATGGTAGGTGTAGGTGAGGGTGAGGGAGGTTAAGGTGACTTACCAAGGTAGGTGTAGGTGAGCGGGGGGGGGGGGGGACTTACCAGGGTAGGTGTAGGTGAGAGGGACAGTGGCTGCGGGAGTTTTGGTATCAATAGTCTTCAGAGTGAGGGAGTAAGGGTTGCTGTAGAGGAGGACCTGTGGGTCAGGGTCAGCTGTGGGCAGGGCGACGGCCACGGCCACCAGGAGAAACACCAGCTGTTGACACCAAAGCAAACTTTACTTACGTTTTAGTAAGATAATATCAACAACTATGGCAACTATTTATCTGAAGGAATTTCCACCTCAATTGCAATCAAGAAATGTTCGTGATTTCTGTTGATCTTACGTTAATGAGGCAGTTACTACTGTGAATGTAGGTGGCCGGAGGTAGTTAAGAGAGGCAAGGGACAAAGTCTTACCATGATCTTCATAATGGTTGTAGTGAGAGTGGTGCTGAACGACTGATGCAGAGGGCGTGGTTCTTCTTTTTATATACCACCAGAGCTAGTTGATGCCCCGCCCACTTCCCCCAAGATCATGTGACCCTCTGTGCTCTTGTGCCAGACGTCTCTCTGTCAGTATTTAGTAAGGTGGTTATTCTGGCAATTCCTTACGCCTCCCGATCCACCAAGGACACTGCAGTTACTGAAACTAAAACTACTCTAATAATGTTACTTTTATTGATAATAGCAACAATTATAATAGGAATAACAATGAAATAATATCCAATATTCAATACCTACTTTCATATTTGATGACGGTTGTATAACTTATTATTATTACCTTATTATTACAGTATTAGAAAAGATGTGGTATGTGAGGACATTAAACAGTCAATTAAAATACCTGTTTATAAAAGTAAATCATATTGGGCAGTCCTATAACAGGTTTTTCTATTAACAATAGTACAGGTACAAAGACAGGTACAGGTATATAGGTACAGATATAGATACAGATACAGATATAGGAATAGATACAGGTATAGATACAGTACAGGTGAAGATATAGGTGCAGGTACAGGTACATATATAGGTACAGATGTAGGTACAGATACAGGTACAGATATAGGTACAGGTATATATATATATATATATATATATATATATATATTTATATATATATATACTGGTACAGGTATAGACCTATGTATAGGCACAGTTACAGGTACATGCAGTATATAGGTACATAATAATATAGGTACAGACAGATGTAGATACGAGTAGAGATACAGGTACACATACAGGTACATAATTATATAGTAACAGATACAGGTGTAGATACGGGTAGGGATACAGGTACACATACAGGTACATAATTATATAGTTACAGATACAGGTGTAGATACGAGTAGAGATACAGGTACACATACAGGTACATAATTATATAGTTACAGATACAGGTGTAGATACGAGTAGAGATACAGATACAGGCACAGCTATAGATATATGTACAGGTAAAGGTACAGATACAGGTACAAGTATAGATACAGGTACAGATACAGGTATAAATATAGGTACAGGTACAGATACAGGTATAGGTATAGGTACAGGTACAGATACAGGTACATATATAGGTACAGGTACAGATACAGGTACAGGTGCAGATACAGGTATAGGTATAGGTACAGGTACAGATACAGGGACAGGTACAGATAGAGATACAGGTACAAATACAGATACAGGTATAGGTACAAGTACAGATACAGGTATAGGTACAAAAATAGATACAGGTATAGGAACAGGTACAGATACAGACACAGATATAGGTACAGATGCAGGTACAGGTATAGGTAAAGGATACAGGTACAAGTATAGGTACAGATACAGGTACAGGTATTGGTACCGATACAGGTAGAGGTATTGGTATAGATACAGGTACAGTTACAGATACAGTTATATATAAAGGTAGAAATGCAGGAACAGCGACAGGTACAGGTACAGATACAGGTAGAGATACAGGTACATAAACAGGTACAGATACAGGTACAGGTTCAGGTACAGATGCAGGTGCAGGTATAGGTAAAGGATGCAGGTACAAGTATAGGTACCGATACAGGGTACAAGTATTGGTTCAGATACAGGTACAGATTCATGTAGAGGTAAAGGATTGGTTCAGATACAGGTACAGGTACAGGTATAGGTACAGGTGAATATACTGGTAAAGATACAGTTTCAGATACAGTTACAGATACAGGTACAGATACAGGTATAAATACAGGTACATATATAGGTGCATATACAGGTACAGTTATAGGTACAGGAATATATGCACGTACAGGTATAGATATATGTACAAGTCCTGATACAGGTACATATACAGGTGCAGATACAGGTAACTATACAGGTACATATACAGGTACATATACAGGTACACTTGCAACAAAAAGTATCGGTGCATACTGTAGTGTGAACTATTTGAGACCAGTGACGATAGGTATTGGGAAAGGCGAGTTGTTCCTGCCGTATGTTGGCAGCCCTGTAATCCTGCTGAGCAGCTACTATGGCCTGGTCAAGTGAAACAAACCGTTATAAATAAGGGCCGGAAGTGATAAATAGACAGCATGAAATATGAGGAGCTCCCTGTTAACAACATTATTTCTGATACTTGTGAATATTGCTACATTAATTAATGCTACCAAATAAACCACTCAACCTGGTCGTCCTGAGGGGTGGTGCAGCGTGGACGGCCGCTCCGAGACCTGTCATCTGTAGCACCAGTTTCGAGGTATCGCCGAATCCATCGTGTCCTGTGGACACCAACCCGCCGGCTAATATCTGTGACGCCGAACCCTTTGTTATAAAGGGCAATAATAGCTCCTCATGTTCCCTCTGAGGTTTCCATGTCGTCTGGTATGTGTAGATCTCTACTGCTTCATATTGCCTCTGTTTTATACCCACGTTCAACCGAGACCGAACCCTCGCTCATCATTCAGTCATCATTCAGTCGACACAAAGCAACAATCCGAAAAGAGGAAACAAACACACTGATTGTCAGCCATATGGCAACACCTAGTGAGGGGGGGGTTATGAGGATACACTTACCAACCCTCCCGACATATCACAGTGTATACTTAATTATCGTTTCGGAAGTCGTCGATCTCGCCCTGCACCGATACTTTTTGGCGCGAGTGTACATTAATAGTTATATATAAGGGTACAGATACAGGTACAGGTATATATATATATATTTATTTATATACAGGTACAGATGAAGGTATATATGCAGGTACAGATACAGATACAGGAATATATATATATATATATATATATATATATATATATATATATATATATATATATATATATATATATATATATATATGCATATATAGGTAAAGGTGCAGATACAGGTACAGATACACATAGAGGTCCAAATGCAGGGACAGATACAGGTACAAATACAGGTCCATAAATAGGTACATAATTATATAGGTACAGATACAAGTACAGAAACAGGTACAGATACAGGTGTAGATAAAGGTAGAGATACAGGTACAGGTACAGATACAGGTACACATACAGGTACAGACACAGGTACAGATACAGGTACAGACACAGGTATAGATACAGATACAGGTACAGATACAGGTACATATACAGGGACAGATACAGGTGCATATACAGGTATAGATACAGGGACAGATACAGGTGCATATACAGCAATAGATACAGGTGCATATACAGGTGCATATACAGGTACAGATACAGGTATAGATACAGTACAGATACAGGTGCATATACAGGTGCATATACAGATACAGGTACAGATACAAGTATAGATACAGGTACAGATACAGATACAGGTACACATACAGGTACAGACACAGGTACAGATACAGGTAAAGATACAGGTACAGATACAGGTACAGGTATAGATACAGGTACAGATACAGGTGCATATACAGGTGCATATACAGGTACAGATACAGGTACAGATACAGATACAAGTATAGATACAGGTACAGATACAGGTATAGGTACAGGGTACAGATACAGGTACAGATATAGGTTTAGAAAAAGGTAGAGATACAGGTAGAGATACAGATGGAGATACAGGTTATAGGTACAGGTACAAATACAGGTATAGGTACAGTTACCTGATACAGTTATAGGTACAGGTACAGGTAAAGGTATAGATACCGATACAGGTACAGGTACAGATACAGGTATATATAAAGGTAGAGGTACAGGTATAGGTACAGATACAGGTATAGATACAGGTAAAGGTACAGTTACAGATACAGATACAGGTGCAGAGACAGGTACAGGTATACATAAAGGTAGAGATACAGGTGCAGAGATACTCCTCACAGGTGGAAGTACGAGGATGACTGCACTGTGGGGGTTTCAGTGGACAACACAGCACCAGACGGGAGCCACGCATTACCCAAAAGTATCCAAATGTACCCAAGAGTACCCAAAAGTATAGCAAATAAGGGTAAAATCTTAACGAATATCTGTTATACATACACAAAACATGTTTAATAATATTTTTAGTGTATTTTTGTAAAAATAATTTGTAAGATGAAATAATGAACAGCGAAAAACTTTCAGTATTGGCGAACGCTAAATTCGAAAGAGTTCGTGAACAAGGGAGATAACTCAGATCCATCGTGATGCACTTCGCTAACCTAACCTAACCTAACCTAACGAAAAGTAAATCCTACGGCTATCTTAAATACCCCAAAGTAACAGAAACATCGATTATTATATCTCCATTATATCTCTTTGGAATTTAGCATTTTTCGCTGTTTATTATTTCATTATTTTGACTACATTTCAATGAAAACATTATTAATCAGGTTTTATTGATGTAAAACATATATTCGTTAAGATTTTACCCTGATTTAATATACTTTTGGGTACTTTTGGGTAATTCGTTGTACCGCACCAAGACTACTCATCGCTACAAGGCACCCTAGACAGGCTACAGGCATGGACTACGGAGAACAAGGTCACCATCAACCACACCAAAACCGTAGTCATGCACATCAATACCGCCACCACTCCAGTGCAAGCCCCAGCAGTCATAGTGGGTGCCCATCCTCTCCAGCTGGTGCAGTCTGCCAAACTCCTGGGTGTAACTATAGACAACAAACTTGACTGGAAGGCCCATGTAAATAACACAGTCAAGGCAGCCTCCTACCGTCTCTACATGCTACAATGACTTAGGTCACTTGGGACACCCACGCCAGAGCTGAGGACCATCTACAACGCCCTTATTCTCCCCAAACTAACGTATGCGTCACCAGCCTGGTCGTCTTCTCTCAACTCCACCCAACAACGTCGGTTAGAGAAGGTACAGAAAAGGGCCTGCAGAATCATGCTCGGCGCAGAATACTCCGGCTACACCAATGCTCTCTCCACCCTGGAAATGCCATCCCTCAGTGACCTCCACCACCAAGCACTGGAGAGGTTTGGCAGCCAACTAATGCACCACCCTCGTCATCGCCACCCCCTGTCACCGGCAGCCCCCCACCTACCTCGTGCAGTTCGCCACTACAAAAAAATTCAGCCCATAAGAGCCCGCACTGATAGATATAAGAACAGCACCATTCCATCTATTGTTAAAATAATAAACAACTCCTGATTTATGTACTGTACAGCCCTGTAAATGTATTCAATGCATATTATATCATTATGTCTAAATCAAATGTAAGTCTGTATATTTTCAGCCACCGGCTGCAACTCTATTAATAAACTGTATTATTATTATTATTATTATTATTATTATTATTATTATTATTATTATTATTATTATTATTATTATACAGGTATTGATACAGGTAAAGGTACAGCTACAGATACAGATATAGGTACAGATACAGGTACAGGTGTAGATACAGTTACAGGTGTATATATATATATATATATATATATATATATATATATATATATATATATATATATATATATATATATATATAATTCATGTAGATCCACAATGAAAACGTGGATAAGATAAATCCTGATAAAATCACACGAGAAAAGGGAAACAACGGAGCACCTTAGCTTTCGTCTTTATTCAAGACATCTTCAGAGGCAACTCATAATGACCTGACCTCATGTTTAATAAGGTCACCCTGTATATTTAAGCCTCTCTTTGTCCATGTAATCCAGTTGCCTCTGAATATGTCTTGAATAAAGACGAAAGCTAAGGTGCTCCGTTGTTTCCCTTTTCCCGTGTGATTTTATCAATATATATATATATATATATATATATATATATATATATATATATATATATATATATATATATATATAGGTATTGATAGAGGTACAGATACAGGTACTGATTCAGGTACAGGTATAAATATATGTACATATATAGGTACAGGTACAGATACAGGTACGGATACAGGTATAGATAAAGGTAGAGATACAGGTACAGATACAGGTATTAATAGAGGTATAGATACAGTTATAGATAAAGGTACATATACAGGTGGTACAGATATAGGTATAGATTAAGGTAGAGATACACTTACAGACAGGTACAGATGCAGGTACTGATACAGGTACAGAGACAGGTACTGATACAGGTACAGATACAGGTAAGGATACAAGTATAGGTGCAGGTACCGGTACAGATACAAGTACAGATACAGGTTAAAATACAGGTATAAATACGGGTACATATACTGATAAAGGTATAGATAGAGATAAAAGTACAGGCATAGACGCACGTACAGGTGCATGCATAAATACAAGTGCAGTTACAGGTGCAAATAAGAGTGCATATATAGAGATTTAAAGGATATCTGGCAGAAAGAAGGGATTGGTAAAAAGAGCCCGTGAACGTTTAGAGTGGAGGTCTGTGGTCGCCAACTCTCAGACATGAGGACGGTTCTCGGATTTATTGATTGACAGAAAATTGTGTATAGCGGCTGAGTGAACATATTGCTTACTTCATATTTAAAAAAGTCAGTATTTTATCGTTCCCGCCATAGACACCCCCAACGGTGAGAGTTTACAGTTGAGGAAATGAATGTGGTCGGGTGCAGTTCTGGTCACATGACTCCCTATGTATTGAAGCTATAGTGTACAGGGTGTTGTATACATATTGTCCCTTGCTGGCCGCCAGACTAACTGATTCCACTTTTTATGTTTGTATGTTTCACTCACCATCTTCTCTCCACGTGTATACTTTGTCGATGCTGCTGGGAGTTGACTACACACACGACTGTAGGTTTTGTTGATGATGATGACGATGGTGATGACTATGATACTGAATCGATCTTCTCTTTATTGTTTCTCCCTCATGCTAGTGACAGAGGGTTGTGTGATTTTTGCATGATGGGAATACAATGGAAAAGTTCATTGTATAAACTGACATCGTCTTTGTTTCACTGAGTAGCCGACATCAGGCATTTGTCATCCGCTTCACTGCTGTTGCTGTCACATCTATCTCTCACCATTTGGAAGTGAATTACTATTAACAGTATAGTTGTCTTAAATCATTATTGTTCTCCTCTTATTGTTTGTTGCATTACTTCTGTTTAGTAGTTATTGACACTTGCCTCTCCTCCAGTTTTGTTGCTCACCTTCCATAGTCTTGTTTACTCATCCCCATTTTCTTTTATCATCTTGTTTTCTTACAACTTTGTTTGCTTAACTTTTATTTATGAGTGTCAAGATATTTTCTATCATACTTTCATTGTTTTTCCTCCCACTGTGGCCGACTTGCTGAATATAAAGTTCTCTCAGTGCCTCCTGTCTATTTTATAGACAGGATATTGTCTGAGTATAGTATGTGTTTGGGTAACTCCATTCAAAGGTGTTGTACAGAGACAAGTCTAGCCAGCATCTTTTAAGAGCATTTATGTTATTAATTTGACTAAAAAGATTTATGGCTGGCAAATAATTTTTTTTTAACAGTTCCGGATATCAGCAATAATCACAAATTACATGAGCCACAAGCTTCGTGTTCAGCCGTCTATAGCTTCTTTGTGACGTACCTGAGGACGACATTGATAATATAAACACAATGTTTACATCTGCCATGACATAACTATGAGTTGACCCTGAAGCTAATGTTGGCTGATGTCCTCTCACCAACTACCCTTTCCAAGTGTCTTAAAATAAAATTATGTAATTCTATATTATTTCAGTTTAATATTGTTTCCAAATTCATTTCGATGTACAAATTAAGATGCAGAAATATATTGAAATAAAACGATAACTATCGCCTTAGAAATTATATCATCTATGCTTAGTAGAGAAACGGCCAATGATGTCACGCATAAAAAACAGAGCATTAAAACTTTTTTTTTATTTTTATTAATGCAAAGAAAACAAAGCCGGAGGACACAGCATCACGCCAGTGTCCCCAGTTGGTGTTTGGGAGAAGAGTCGTCCATGGAGTGGCCTTCGGGGAGGTGAGCCAGGAGGCCGGTGTTAGTGGCGGACACAGGAGGCTCAGCGGCAAATTGCAAATCCCACCGGTAAGGCTAGCGAGGCTACTGACTCCTCCTGACGTCCTGCAGCGGTTCCTAGAGTTGTTTATGCCTCGATCTTCTTCGCCACCACGTAGGGTATGCGATAATATTGGGTGTAGGGGAAGAATGCTGGACAAGGCAGAGACAACAAGTAAACATAAGTATTATCTCCACCGGGTGTGTGTCATTAGTAAAATTTAGTATGGTCGCCTTTTGATTACGCTGTACTAAGTGATGAAGGTTCGGTATCAACATTGGATGAGGATTGGGAAAGGAAATGGATTGAAAAGCTAAAGCTTTATAAATAACTTGCAAGATGTAGAGAGAACAGCACTTCCCGTCATGTTTGGTCGGGGGGGGGGGGGGGTGAGGAACAGCCTCGTCCACAGGTTAGGCAGTAGTTTACTAGTTGTATACTACCTGGCTGTGCACCCCCTGGCTGTACACCACCTGATTGTACATCACCTGACTGTACACCACCTGGCTATACACCACCTGACTGTACACCACCTGCCTGTACACCACCTTCGGCTGTACACTACCTATTTGTACACCACCTGACTGTTCACCACCTGACTGAATACCATCTGGCTGTACACCACCTGACTGTACTCCACCTGACTTACACCGCCTGACTGTACACCACCTGACTGTACACCACCTGGCTGTACACCACCTGACTGTGCACCACCTGACTGTACACCACCTGACTGTACACCACCTGACTGTGCACCACCTGACTGTACACCACCTGACTGTACACCACCTGACTGTGCATCACCTGACTGTACACCACCTGACTGTACACCACCTGACTGTACACCACCTGGCTGTACATCACCTGACTGTACACCACCTGACTGTACACCACCTGACTGTGCACCACCTGACTGTACACCACCTGACTGTGCGCCACCTGACTGTACACCACCTGACTGTACACCACCTGACTGTACATCACCTGACTGTACACCACCTGACTGTGCCACACCTCTCTGGTTGTAAGAAATTTCCCGGCTTTTTTAAGTAATACGAAAAAGACACACCTGTGTAAATGCGTTATATCACACACTCACACCCTCGTGTAAACACATGTACTCAGTGGCGGCTCGTGCATAGGGCTGCAGAGCTGCAGTCCCCCCAGACACTCACTGCCAGGCGTATGATTCCTTTAGAGAGACAGCTGAATAATACACTACCAACAAATATATCATTTTATATGTTATTTAATTATTTTCAATACGTTGCTAAGTGAATTTTCATTAAAATCAGACCAAAATTTAAGTTACTTTCATAGTTGCTGTCAATGCTGTACGATTCATGTCTGTTATTAATTGGCGCCGCCGCCCCACCACTTCTGGAGACAATGAGCTGCACTTGAAGCAGCTCAGTCTCTTACAACGTGTTTACATTGCGTGTGGACGGTGTGGTTAAATCGTGCTTTCTTTAATTACCCTTTGACGATGGAAAATCTAGTGAAGTATTTGCAAAACATCAACTTTTCCCAGTGATATCCATTGAAAATAAAATGATAACAGAAATAAAGGATTTTAATGAAATAGTAATAAACAATTTTGCTACATCGAAGAGCAGACACGCCGACTTTATTTTCAATTAATACTGGTCCATCACCACCTCGGCCATCCCTTCTACCACCAACACTACTACCATGCCCTGGGAATTCGTGGACATCAACTACAACTCATACCTGAGGTAGGTCAAATTTGTGTATCCTACTGTTGTGTGAGGCTTGCAGTCCCTCCATTTTATTTTTCACGAGCCGCCACTGCATGTACTTACAGACAGATTCATTTTCACTACAGCAAATCTCTCCACACACACACACACACACACGTACATACACATACACACACACGCACATACACATACACACACACACGCACACACACACACACACACACACACACACACACACACACGGTCTCCAAGAACATAATAATGAGAACTTTACCTAGGAATGTTTCTTCATGGGGAAAATATAACTCTACCCTAACATATAACAAAGTACATTTCTGTTGACTTACTTAGGTAGTTGTACCACAGTGGTGAGTAGCCCAAAGAACTGTAGAAGAGCTGTGGGTCAGGTTCAGCTCCGGCCTCGGGGCCGGGCGCCGGGGCTGGCAGGGCTGTAGCGGCGGCCACCAGGAGAAGCACCAACTGTAGGCACCAACGTTACGAGAACAATGCAACAAGGGATGGGATGTAGAGCGCAGTGTAACAACAAATTGATATATCGATGGAGGGTTTAAAATATTTAAAGTCAAGCTTCAGCAGGGAAAGCAACAAATTACTGGGATCCTAAATCTGTCCCAAACCACCTGTAATTGACGTAAAACTGACTGCTTCAGTCCCTAGCCTGCTTGCTGTGTGTGTAACAATTTTAATATGTTCTTGACAACCTGTTTATTGTCTGAAGCTAAACCCTTGAGCACGAATTCCTCGTGCTGGAGGAAACACATTGATCAAAGCGTTTAAGACGTTGTATTGGGTTAAGATACAGCATCCAATATAATAATTAATTATACTCAAATGGTTGTCATCGTATTCAAGAAGTTAAACTATCGTACTCATGTGATTGTCTTCGTACTGAAAATGTTAAATTATCGCAGTCAAGGGGGTAAGATATAACAACAGATAAACTAATTCCATATAATCCGGGCTGGGCAACGTGCGAGATTTAAATGAGACATCAAATTATCAAGCAATAAGAACCCTTGAGCACCTGAAGTAAAGTAAGGATCATCTCACCATAATCTTCATGCTGATTGAGTGTTGAAGGTCTTACGGTGGAAAATTGATACCTAGCAGTGGACAGTGCCAGTATATATACTGTATGCTGATGACCCCCCCCCCTCCCCTCCCCTCCTGGTGGTTGCCTGAAGCTCGGAAATTTCCTGTTTGCTTCTAAATATATAAATTTTTGTCTCCATATAACAGTTGATTCCTTTTATATATCAATAGAAATTAAAAAAAAAAAAGAAACGAATAATTGGAACGAGTCTTACGATTCACTTTTATCTTAACTCGTGAAATTCGTCGTGAGAGATGGAGAGATAAGGAGACGAAAGAGATAAAAGCTTAAGCGATATATGTACTTACACGAAATATAAAGAAATAAATTCTACACAGTGTGAGTGCATATTACCTGAGGCTAGTGAGGCACATGACTAAAGAACGTATGAATGACGTCATTGAACACACACACACACACACACACACAGACACACACTCACACAAACCGGAGACTTCGACACACTATGTGATGTGATGTCTGCATGAGTCATTTTTCATTACCCCCTTCACGAATCCGTCCCTTCCTATTCCTTCTCTCTCTCTCTCTCTCTGCGTCCCGTCCTCTCTCTCTCTCTCTCTCTCTCTCTCTCTCTCTCTCTCTCTCTCTCTCCCTCTGTGTGTCTCGTCCTGTTCCTTCTATATCTGTTGCTCCGTCCCGTCTTTTCCTCCTCCCTCTCCCCCGCCCCGCCCCGAGGCTAATACAGTAGGGGATCTCGGAGCAACAGGGGGCCCCAGAGGTGGTGTGCAGGCTCACCGGCGTGTGGACATGTCCTGGAACCCAGCAACCCATGTCCCACTGTCTTGTGGGTTAACTGGTAAAGTGCAAGACTACGGGAGTCAACCCCTAACGAAAAACCTGTGTTTGGAGGCACGCAATAGGCGAAGCACAATAAACCGCGTTCTCGGCAGATTCCTGCGACCACGCTCAGCAGTCGGTCGTCGTGGGTCTTTTATGCCACCGACAGTTGCTGGGGGAGGCCAAGATAGTGGGAGTGGTGTTTGCGCTCCATCATCCCCACTCAAAATCCACTAATTGCGCAGGCCCTTTTCTCCAATCACGCTCATTATCTCATCATCATCTCGAAAAGACCTTCGGCGATGGGAACGAGTGGGGGCCACAGGTCAAGGCTGTGACTGGAAGTGTTTAGCTCCGACCTGCACGTAGGCGGTGGTGGAGTGATGATCGCTGAGACAAGGGACAGGGCAGTGTGTCTCTTTGGCAGCTTCCGTCATGACAAGCAGATCCCAACTGCTTCCTAACGGAGGGACCTAGAAAAGGTGGTCCTAAACAAATGCTGTCTGTAGAAAATTATAATTTAATGAAGAAACAAAAGACCGCTTCTATAGTATATTGGAAACTGCTCCACCAACTGACAAAATTCTTCTTTTAGGGGATTTCAATGCTAGAGTTGGTTCAAATTATGAAACATAGGACAAAGTTCTGGGCAAGCAAGGGGTAGGGAAGATGAACAACAACGGACTCCGACTCCCTCCACTGTGCTCAGAATACAATCTTACGATCACTAACACCTGGTTTTAGATGAAAACCAAATACAAGACCTCATGGAAACATCCTCGATCAAACCACTGGCACCTCCTTGACTATGTTATTATTCGCCAAGATGACCTAAAGGGGGTGCAAATCACAAAAGCCATGAAGGGTACAGACTGTGGCACGGACCATAGGCTGATAAGAGCCAGGATTCTAATGATAATTCGACCCCAACACTTGAGGCAAGCCCCCAGTCGTAAACTTAACATCAATACCCTCAGTAATCCTGAAACCTCGAACTCATTAAAAAACAAGATCACCGAAAAACTCCCAGCCCATGAAATTATGGAACCTGGCACTGTGGATGATGGCTGGAAAGAGTTGAAGACTGCAATGAGTGAAGCTGCACTGGAAACACTTGGCTTTTCAGAAATGCGACATCAAGACTGGTTTGATGAAAACTCGCCTACCATCCATAATCTTCTCAAAACCAAAAAATTATCCCACGATGCAGTGCTATCAGATCCTCAATCACAAACACGGAGGGACCGGTTAACCAACATCAGGTCAGAAACACAAAGACTGTTACGCAGCATGGAAAATGACTGGTAGGTAAAAAATGCACAAGAAATTCAAGCCTTTGCTGAATTAATCCACTAACACCTACAGCACTGGAAAACATCCCACCCATGCCGATCCTGCACCTCCTGGATGAAGCCCCACTCCTACAAGCAGTGGAAACTGCAATACGAGGGTTCAGCAACAACAAGAGCGCTGGCTCTGACGACGTTCCTGCTGAAATCTACAAACATGGAGGTCCCCATCTGACTGAGCGCCTCCATAGCCTCTTATTCACCATATGGGCCACAGAGACCATCCCCCAGGATTGGAAAGATGCAAATATCATAACAATCTATAAGAATAAAGGTGACAAAGCAATTTGTGGTAACAGCAGGGGCATCTCCCTCCTTGTAGTTGCTGGTAAGATCCTGTTAAAAGTCATGTTATCAAGACTTATCCAACACCTGAAGGAGAACACTCTGCCTGAATCCCAACGTGGATTAAGGAAGGATCGCAGTACAATAGACATGATCTTCGCAGCTAGGCAAATTAAAAAAAAGCGTCGAGAGCAAAATGTAGACCTTTACACCGCCTTCATTGACCTCTCCAAAGCTTTCGACACAGTAAACAGAGAACTTTTGTGGACTATGTTGGAGAGGGTCGGTGTACCACCAAGATTTTTAAACATCCTCCGTCAGATGCATGATGGAATGCAAGCCCGGGTACTAGTGGGTGGTGTGCAGTCAGAACCATTTAGTGTCTTAATGGGCGTAAAACAGGGCTGTGTGCTGGCACCTGTGTTGTTTAACATCTTTTTGCTGGCTACAGCACAACTCTCACACAATGCCCTTGGGCCTGATGCAGGTGTGGGCATACGGTACCGTCTTGACGGTAGCCTTTTTGATATTAGACGTCTAGAAGCCTACACAAAGACCTTAACAACTCAGGTCATAGAACTACAGTATGCAGATGACTGTGGAATAATGACACATAACAGAGAATCTATATGCAACGTGCACTGGACGTGATCTCAGGTATTTACAGCTTGCTTGGTTTGCAAATTAACCCCCAGAAAACTGGGATTTTTGTCCAGCCCATTGTTCCACCAATAGAAGCACCACAATTCTACATTAATAGACATCCTATCAAAATAGTAAACCAGTTTAAGTACCTTGGTAGCAATCTCACACCCACCTGCTCACTGGATATGGAATTTCAAACCAGAATCAATTTAGCCTCAGCTGCATTTGGACGTTTGAGAACAAGAGTCTTTCTCAACAATGACCTCAAATATGGAACGAAGACTGCAGTTTATCTCGCGGTCTGTATATCTACATTATTATATGCCTCAGAAACCTGGACGCCCTACAGACGCCATATCCAAATGCTGGAAAACTCCCACACTAGATGCCTTAAGCATATCTTTGGAATATTCTGGGAAGACAGAGTGACTTGTGAAGAAGAACTATATCGTCGCTCACGACCAGCATTGAAACCATGCTAGCCAAAAGACACTTGCGCTGGCTTGGACATATTATCAGGATGCCAGACCACCTGCTTCCAAGACAAATATTATATGGCAAGCTCTCACATGGAAACCGCTCGGCGGGAGGACAGAAAAAGAGATATAAGGACCACTCTAAAACTCTACTCAAGTGCTGTAATATACAACCAAATTCACTTGAGCAACTAGCCTCAGACCGTTCCTTATGGCGCTCAACATGCCATAGAGGAGCGGAAACACTTGAGACCTCACTGAACCAAAAGAGAGCTACTGAACGAGCCCAACGGCATCAGAGGGCTCAAGGCATAATTCCTCTCAATGAACAATATCCCTCTCACCTATGCAACAAGATCTGCGCCTCCAGGATTGGACTCCATAGTCATCTACGGTGGCATCAGAGGAATACAACATAACTCATCAATCATCTCATCTGGAGCAACGTTGTCATCGACTTCAATGGACTGCCATAAGCATATGTGTGTGTGTGTGTGTGTGTGTGTGTGTGATCTTAAATACAGTCTATAAATAAAGGACTAGATATCATTTTCGTCTTACTTCAGCTCATCTATTGTGTTGACACCTTGCAGACACTCAGGTACAGGCGAGGAATATTGTACGGACAGTTCTGCTGCGTCGGTCACAGAGAGTGTCTTTGTTCCTGTGTTCTGGCTTCAGTGTGACTGCAGAGAAGTAATTATTCTCAAATACCCGCCGAGCCAAGTGTAAACATAGTGCAGCGGTCTGTCTGTCTTTATTTTATTTATTTATTTATTTATTCTTTTTTTTTACGGGAATTAGCCCACCCAGGCACAGGTCGAACGACCCACAACGGGGCCTGGGGGGCGAAAAAATAAGAACAGAAAAAAAAATAAAAATAGAGAACAAAAAGGTTATACTGTGTTAATCTACACCACGAAGATGCCGGAAAACCAGCCTTTTAAAGTGAGACAGATTGTATAAGTATGGAAACACTGAAGAAAGCAGAGCATTCCACAGTTTGGCTGTGTGAGGAAAGAAGGATGTACTATAACGGGTTATTCTAGCGTGACCGACATCCACAGAGAAACGGTGGGCATCGCGGGCAAGACGTGTGTTACGAGCCCGCGGCCTTGCCGGCGTTACAGTGGATGCCAAATCCACCGAACATGCCCGTTAAAGTACCCGTAAAAGAGAGAGAGTGAAGCAACATTGCGACGAAGAGAAAGGGAAGAAAGATTGTCGACAAAAGGAGAAGAGTTAATAAGACGAAATGTCTTTGATTCCACCCTATCTAACAGTTGGACAGATGAGGAGCCACCCTAGATATGATAGCAGTACTCCAAGTTAGGACGAATGAATCCCTTATATACTTGAAGCATCTGCTCAGGGGTGAAGTAGCTACGGCATCTGTACAGCATTCCCAACTTTCGGGAGGCAGCTTTAGCTATGTTAAGGATGTGTGATTTCCAAGACATATTGGAGGAAATGGTGAGGCCTAACATATTTATTTTAGAATTTGGCAGAATGATAGCGTCCTGAAATGTAATTGGTGGGAGATCATCTAATTTAGAAAGTGAAATTGGTAAACACTGAGTTTTATTTCTATTGAATTTAACCAAGTTTGTACCTCCCCATTCAGAGATGCTGCACAGATCCGCATTGATAGAAGTAATGATATCAGCTCTAGAAACAGATCTAGTTTGAGAGTTAGGAGGAAGGGGAAATGTGAAGAAGAGTGAAGAGTAGAATCATCAGGGTAAGAACGGATATAATTAGTTGTAGTGTGAAGTAAATCATTGATAAAAAGAAGGAAGAGAGTAGGTGAAAGAACAGAACCCTGTGGGACACCACTATTGGTAGAGAAAGAGCAACTACTGCCAGGGATCGGTTCTCAAGGAAGCCAGAGATTAGAAAACAAAGTGGGGGAGAGAAACCATAAGAGGGAAGTTTAGAAAGCAAAGACTTGTGCCATACCCTGTCAAATGCTTTGGAGATGTCGAGGGTCACGGCGATAGTTTCCCCATAATCCCTAAGAGAGGATTGTTTTCTGCACGGTAACTGTGGTCCTATTGTGGTTTTATAACTTATGTTTTATTTATCGTTATTTTTTCAGTTATATTTATTATGTATTAATATTTTGCTAAGTTCATTCCTCGTATCTTATCTTAACCAAGGTGGCACACACACACACACACGTCAGTGAAGTTGTCAAATCCTCCAATTTCCGTCTCCACCTCCTCTGCAGACTCAAGTCCCTCGGAGTTCCTTCGCCCGAGCTCCTCAGTGTTTACTCAACATTCATACTTCCCAAGCTCACCTATGCCTCTCCTGCCTGGTCTTCCTACCTAAATGCCACACAACGTAAACACCTATAAAAAGTGCAAAAGAGGGCATGCAAGATTATTGTCTCCCCTTCCTACTCCACATATCAAAAAGTGCTGAACATACTGACCTTCTCGGCTCTCTCTGACCATCACCACGACCTCATCTGCAAACTTGGTGAGAAACAACAACTGCATCCAGCCCATACGAGCACGTACTGATCGCTATAAGAACAGCCCAGTCCCAACCATTGTAAAAATTATCAATAACTTGAAATCAACCAGTGTATTCACTCCCAGTCAATCTGAACCTTTGCACTGTTATATCTTGAAATGCCTTGTAGTATGACCTTCTCCCCACCTAGTTATTATATATCATATTTTTATCACTTATGCTACTTGTATATCATTTGTAAATCAAGAGAACCATTCCCCAATTATGCAACTGTATATTTTCAGCCTTCCGGCTGCCATGCTGTTTCAATGAACCGTTAATTATTAATAATAATAATATTATTATTATTATTAATATTATTATTATTATTATTATTATACACACACACACACACACACACACACACAAACACACACCCATACACACACACACATACACAGTTATTACCACTGATACGCACAAAAACACCCACATACGCACACAATCACACATATATGCACACACATTATTTACAAAATCATTAGACACGGGAGTTGTGCTAGACTTGTGGAAACAGGCAAATGTAGTATCCATATTCAAAAAGGGAGACAGAGCATCAGCGTCAAATTAGCGCCCGATCAGTTTGACGTCAGTAGTGGGGAAATTTCTTGAATCAATTATAGCAAATTGCATTCGATTGCATTTAGAGAAAAGCAAATTTATCTACGACTCTCAACATGGGTTTACAAAGGGAAAATCTTGTCTAAGAAATCTGCTGACGTTTTTTAGGAAAGTCTTCGAGGTAGTAGATAATAACGAAAATTACGATGTTATTTACTTAGACTTTAGCAAAGCATTTGACAGAGGGGAAAGTTTTAAATTGAATAAAATCATGGCTCACCGATAGAACGCAGAGGGTCAGCGTAGATGGTGTTAAATCTGAGTATGGCTGTATAACTAATGGGGTTCCCCAGGGGTCAGTACTAGGCCCACTCTTGTTCATAATCTACATAAACGATCTAGATACTGGGATCAGCAGTGACATAAGCAAGTTTGCGGATGGCACCAAAATAGGGCGGCAGATTAATTCAGGGCTGGATGCAAATGCACTACAGGAGGATTTAAATAAACTGCAGGAGTGGTCAGAAAAATGGCAAATGAAATTCAACACCAGCAAGTGCAGCGTACTTAATATTGGAAGAACAAATACTGTCAATATATACAGCCTTAACAACATCAACCTAGAGAAGTCGACTTGTGAAAGAGACTTAGGGGTACTTGTAAGCCCGGACCTACGGCCTAGAAAACAGTGCGTTAATGTTCGAAATAAGGCAAGCAGAGTCTTAGGTTTTATATCTAGAAGTGTAAGTAATAAGAGTGCAGAGGCCTTATTGCAACTATATCTTGCGCTAGTCAGGCCGCACCTCGATTATGCAGTTCGGTTCGGGTGCCCTTATTATAGAATGGATATCAATTCACTAGAGTCGGTGCAGCGAAGAATGACGAAAATGATTCCGGGACTTAGAAACTTTCCATATCAAGATAGGTTAAAGACACTAAACTTGCATTCCCTAGAAAGACGAAGAGTGCGGGGAGATATGATACAAGTATTTAAGTGGGTGAAAGGAATCAATAAAGGGGATATAGATAAAGTTCTTATAATATCTGAGCAGGATAGGACTCGTAGCAACGGACTTAAGTTGGATAAGTTTAGGTTTAGGAGGGAGATAGGAAGTAATTGGTTCACAAATAGGGTGGTGGTCGAGTGAAACAAGCTTAGCAACTTTGTAGTAAGTGCTGGAACACTGGAAAGTTTTAAAAGGAGGCTAGATAGATTCCTGGATGATAGAGAGTGGTAGTAACTCTCGACAGGAGCTGCCATGCACAGGCCAACGGGCCTATTGCAGACTCCTTATTTTCTTATGTCTCCTGGCGCTCCGTAGCAGCCAAGGTCATCACGTCGACCTGTAGTTACTTAAGGTAGTTCAGTACTTTTACGGGTAGACAGTGCGTATTTTCAAGGTGTTAGTGACTGTAAGTGCCAGACTTGTGAATATGTCTGTTCCAGTGGCACGATATCGTCGCACCGACTTGTTTCGGCTGAGTCTGGTGTTGGCTATCCTCCACCCCACATCATCACGGCGGCTGCAGACGGGGTCGCCGAATTCCCAAACGAATCCCTATCATCACTCCGAGCAAACATAGGAAAGTCAAGCCAGTGCTTGAAAGACATTGTACTCGCTATGGAGTGCCGCGACTATGGTACAGCCTACCATCCCTACTGCTGTCCAATGTTACATCGTTATGCAACAAGGTGGAGGAGGTCAGTATCACAGTGAAGTCAGTTGGTGCAGGTATTGTGGCGATTACCGAGGTGTGGCAAATTGTTCCTGAGATCTGTGCCATAGAAAACTATGAGTTATTTCACCACCTTCGAAAGGACAGGAGAGGTGGGGGTGTAGTGCTGTACTGTCGCAGTGACCTTAAACCATCACCCCTAGGTGTTAATGTACCTGGAGATGTAGAAGCTTTGTGGGTTCAGGTCACTCCCACCTCCCACCCCCGCCAGCTTGCCTCCCTCAATGTACTGATTACTCATATAATAGACACTGCTGACTCCCTGAGATCCAGATTTCCATGTGCTAAACTAGTGATATGCGGTGACTTCAATAAGTTAGACATCAGTGACATCACCCAGCACCTCCACCTTGCACAAATAGTTGACTTTCCCACACATGGGAATGCCACTCTTGACATCATCATAACTGATCTCGGCAACCACTACCTTCCCCCCCCCAGCCGCTGCCTCCCATGGGACGCAGCCCCCACCTGTCTCTACTGTGGTCATCTACACCTACCATCTCACCACCGCCAGTTGCCACCAGGACTTACCGACCCACCCCTGACTCTGTCATGAGGCGTTTCGGACAATGGATAACCCGGTATCCCTGGACTGAAGTGATTATGTTAGACGATGTGCAGAACAAGTGGGATAATTACCTGGACACTATCACCAAAGCCTACCACCACTTCTTTCCAGCCAAGACACTGAGGAGCCACCCCGATGATGTCACGTTGATTACACCCCGCATAAAAAAACTTATTGAGCAGCTCAACAAGGCATACTACACCAACAACCGCCTATACAAAAGTCTACGTAACCAGGTCATCAGGGAAATCAAGTCGGCCAAGAAGTTTCATTATCCCAGGAAAGTGCACGGCCTCAAGGAAGTCGGCATCAGTCAGTGATATTCCAAGGTAAAAGATCTCTGTGGTCTCAACCGTTAATCTCCCACACTTCCTTTCATCTCACATTTACCTAGTGAGGAGGCAGCTGAGATAATTAATAACCACTTTGCTACCATATGTCATACCCAGGGCCGTCCCTAGGAGGGTGCAGGGCCCGGGGCAACTCAGCCACTGCGGGGCCCCAGATTATGCGGTCAGAGGAACCCACCCCAACCAACCCCCATGGGACTGTTGCTATGGATGGTAAGGTCACGGTTGCGATGGTGGCGTAAGCCGTCAGGTCAGATTAACCAGTCAACAGGTAATGTGTCCGAGGTCACTGGGTCTAGTGCCCAAACGCGCCGAGTCCCGGGCGGTCGCCCGTGTTCGCCCCCCCTAAAGGACGGGCCTGGTCATACCTTACCCAGTCTTGACCTCACTCTCCTCCCGGCTTATTTACCTTCCCCCTCCCCCCCTTTCAGTGTTCAACCACTTGAAATCGCCAAAAAATTCCTGAAATTTGAATCCAAAAGCTCCACGACCCCAATTGACCTCCCAATCAAAATATACAAGGAGTTTGCAGTCGAACTTGCCACCCCCCTCTGTTTTATTATTAATGCATCCCTCAGACAAAGCAAATGCCCTAATGAATGGAAAACCGCATTTGTCACCCTTATCCCCAAGGTCACCACCCCAAAGTCCCCTAACAACCTCAGGCCAGTTCCCATTACCCCAATACCCAGTCTACTCTGTGAAGACTTTGTTTTTGAGTGGGGATTTGCTAGAATCTACCAATCAATTGATCCACAGCAATTTGGCAATATGAGGACCTCCTCTACATCACATTGCTTAGTGAGTTTCCTGGATTTTCTGCACAAAAACCTGCAGAAACGTAAGACATCACTGGCCATTGCCCTTGTTGACTTCAGGAAGGCCTTTGACCTTGTTGATCATTGCACTGTTATCAACAAGGCCATTGCACTAGGGCTGCCCACCAACCTGGTCTCATGGCTCACTGAATTCTTGAGTGGACATCTTCAGACAGTGAGGTATCAGGGCTTGGTCTCCACATTCCAACACCTCACCTGCGGTGTTCCCCAGGGGACCAAGATGGGACCACTGTGCTTCCTCATCCTGATCAACGACGCTCTATCGGACACTCCTCACAGGTGGAAGTACGTGGATGACTGCACTGTGGGTGGTTACAGTGGACAACACCGCACCAGACTACTCATCGCTACAAGGCACCCTGGACAGGCTACAGGCATGAACTATGGAGAACAAGGTCACCATCAACCACACCAAAACCGTAGTCATGCACATCAATACCGCCCCACTCCAGTGCAAGCTCCAGCAGTCACAGTGGGTGCTCATCCTCTCCAGTTAGTGCAGTTTGCCAAACTCCTGGGTGTTACCATAGACCACAAACTGGACTGGAAGGCCCATGTAAATAACACATTCAAGGCAGCCTCATACCGACTCTACATGCTATGACGACTTAGGTCACTTGGGACACCCACGCCAGAGCTGAGGACTATCTACAACGCCTTTATTCTCCCCAAACTAACGTATGCGTCACCAGCCTGGTCGTCTTCTCTCAACTCCACCCAACAACGTCGGTTAGAGAAGGTACAGGAAAGGGCCTGCAGAATCATGCTCGGCGTAGAATACTCCGGCTACATCAACGCTCTCTCCACCCTGGAAATGCCATCCCTCAGTGACCTCCACCACCAAGCACTGGCAAGGTTTGGCAGTGAATTACTGCACCACCCTCGTCATCGCCACCGGCAGCCCCCCACCCACCTCACGCAGTCCGCCACTACAACAAAATTCAGCCCATAAGAGCCCGCACCGATAGATATAAGAATAGCACCATCCCATCTATTGTTAAAATAATAAACAACTCCTGATTTATGTACTGTACAGCCTTGTAAATGTATTCAATGCATATTATATCATTATGTCTAAATCAAATGTAAGTGAATATTTTCAGCCACCGGCTGAAACTCTATTAATAAACCGTTTATTATTATTATTGTTATTATTATTATTATTATTAATTATTATTATTATTATTATTATTATTATTATTATTATTATTATACGCACAAAATTTCACACACACACACACACACAATCATTACCACTGATACACACAAAAACACACATATGCACAAAAAATACCCACCTATGCACCTCCACCATCACCGCCACCGCCACCACCACCGGCAGCGCCACCACCGGCACCACCACCACCATCGCCACCGGCACCACCACCACCACCATACTTCGGTTTTCATTTTTTTTTATATTTGTCCTGAAAAGTAATGTCCAACCACTCCGCCACCATGATGCTCTAAGTTACATCTCTATATTATATATCTTATCTATATTTACAGATCTGGGTTGTTATATAAACCAACGATTTTTATTATTTTAATCGGTATTGTTATTGATATTATTATTATTATTATTATTATTATTATTAATAGTATTTTTATTTTAGTTTATTATTATTATTATTATTATTATTATTATTATTATTATTATTGTTATTGTTATTATTATTACTGATTATTTAACTGATGCTATTTTTCAGCAGTAACAAACCAGTACAATTTATGAATAACATAAAACAGACGTTTACACACTAATCATAGCCTGGAGAGGCGAGAAGCAACACTAAACACAGCCAGGAGATGAGAGAAGCAACACTCAACACAGCCAGGAGATAAGAGAAGCAACACTAAACATAACCGGGAAAGGAGAGAAGCAACACTAAACACAACCAGGAGAGGAGAGAAGCAACACTAAATACACACACGACCACACAACTAAAAATCTCTTGGGTTCTGGTAACTGGACAATATACAGTTCAGAAATAACTTGGAGTATGGAGTCGAAATTACACCGATACTTTATTAGAAGCAGATGGTGGAATGTGAATGTTCGCAATCTTATACGCATTCAGACCCGGGATTTTCTGGATTACTAGCTATAGCTATTGAGTTCCCCAATTAAATCTGTCAAGAACTTGGTGTTTTGTGACCTCTGTATACTAATATTAAATTCAGAATCTCATTAAGTCACATAAGATGAATGGTTCTTGTAGGTAGATGATTATATTGATGTAGTCTTAGTGTAGTGTTATTGTTGTTATCTTGGTGTTTCAGTTTAATTTAACCAGATAACGATATTCTTGTGTTTTCATTTACGAAGAACATTTAAATATCGAATGAACTAAAGTCTGTTTTCATTGTTCAGTAAAATAGTCTGTGTACAGATATGAAGTTCACACACACACACACACACACACGCACACACACTACATGTGTGTGTGTGTGTGTGTGTGTGTGTGTGTAAGATGAGACAACAGTAAGGAGGTTACATAATGATGGAGAACTATTTAACAATGCTAGTCACTGGAAAACAACCTTGATAAAGGTCCCACTGCCTACCATAATCAACCACACCCACCACAGTCTACCACACCTACCACAATCCACCACCATCCATCCCCACCACCACTCCATACCATGACCATCAACCAAATCCACCATCCACTACTCATTAACATCTTCCACCTTCTGTCAACAATACACTAATCACCGCTACCACCACCACCCCCAACACCACCATCCCACGCTCCTCAGATGTACCCCCTACACCCCAACCTTCTCCATCAATAATTCCAACACTCACAGGTAATTTGATGAGGAAGTGAACTGGTATGCCATCCTACACAAACAGACAGACAGACACATGACTTAGCCTCATTACTCGAAAACTTTGTTCGTGCTTCTACTTTGTATTCCATACCTGACCATAAATCTATTCCCGGACTTAATATGTATAAACTGATTAATATTTAGATGTTGTAAACCTACATGATGGAGGGACACAGTGGAGCCTTTAGTGGTTCAGCAAGGCCAGGACGTGGAGGTGTTCCGGCCTTGACAGAGGGGAAGCGGCTGTCCCACCCTCCTGTGTACACTCCAGGTCAAGGCGGGCCAAACTCATCCTCTTTGAAGTCGTCGTTTCCACAGCTTTCCTAAGAGGATGTCGACCATAACAGCAGCTGTGGGATGATACTCCCAGTACTTCAACTGTTCTTAAAACATATAGATCGTAGAGAAGAGGAAGGTTCTCCCACCCCCTGAATGAGACACTCTGTGATTATTGTAGTTGTTGAACACTCTCTCTACTGCAGAAGGACAGCGGCTCTGTAATATGCACTTGTTCATCTGTTGTCAAGGAAAACCCGTAAGAGGTGTGGTCGGTGGAGGGAAATTGCTTGTGGGCGGCAGCAGTGTTGGTGGTGGTGGTGGTGGTGGTGCAGGAGGGCCACGCCCGCAAAACACACAAAAGCGGCAGCCATTCAACCCTCGTATCCAGAGCATTACACAACTGCGTACCTGAATTAAGTACGTATTGCAAATTAATAAAAGGACATCAAGTTATTCATTATCAAGTACTAGCTTAACTTAACCTTGACTGCCTGCCTTTAGTTAAAACTTGAACTTTATGTTCTGACACCTCCACCTCCGCCACAAGAATAACGCCTCGTGTTTCATTTATTTTCATCGTTTAAGTCAAGATGTGACAGTGACTCAGCTGATCAAGCGAAAAGATGTAACTGTTTGAACCGGTAAGGCGAAGATGCCCCAAAGATGACAAAAACAAGACGATGTGTATAATAAGATAGTCACTGAGGTGTTGAAGGTCACCAGATTACCATGCCGGGCAGGGCAGCGTGGTGGGTGGTGGTGATGGGTGTGGTGGGTGGCAGTGATGCGTGTGGTGGGTGGTGATGGGTGTGGTGGGTGGCGGTGGGTGTTGTGGGTGGTAGAGATGGGTTTGTTGGGTGGCAGCGATGGGTGGTGTTGATGGGTGTGGTGGGTGGTGGTAATAGGTGTGGTGGGTGGTGATAGGTATGGTGGGTGGTGGCGATGGGTGTGGGGGGTGGTGGCGATGGGTGTGGTGGCGATGGGTGTGGAGGATGATTGTAATGGTTGTGGTGGGTGGTGGCGGTGGGTGTGGTGGGTGGTGGTGGTGGGTGTGGTGGGCGGTGGTGATGGGTGTGGTGGGTGGTGGTAATGGGTGTGGTGGTTGGTGGCGGTGGGTGGTGGTAATTGGTGGGTAGGTGACGGTTGGTGTGGTGGGTGGTGGTGGTTTTTTCTTTTTTAGAGAAAGGAGGGGTGAAAGAAGATTAGTGGTGGGGGAAGGAAGTTATAGTTCGGAAATTGAAGAAGTTTAGGAGGAGGTAAGAGAGGGCGGGCTGACCGCCTAGCTAAGCTAATGGTGTGTTAGGGTTGTGTCATGGGTAAGTTATTGTCTGTCGGTACAGGCACTAGACATCCTACCCTATCCCGTACGTGGGTGTTTTAAGGGCCTTATTTCATATTCCGCCGACGCTACTGACGGATGTTGGTCTAGGGAGGTTGTCTATTGCCTGGCCTTGTAGATCGGGGGTGGTAATGGACCTTTTGAGATTTGGTCGCTTTTTGGGAATCATGTATGGTTGCTGTCGTTATCTGGTGGGAGTCTTTGAAGGAGTTTTTGCTCTGATCGTTCTATCTTTTGCCAGATTCTGCTGGCCAGGGTGTGCAGCTGCTGGTTGATGGATTTCATTCTCAGGTCTCTACGTATCTCGGCTGTGGTTCTGGTGAAAGGGTATCTTTCGCCTGTGACGAATCTTAGGGCTTCATTTTGAACCACCTGTAATTTTAATATTTGAGTGGTGCTCATAGTATGAAGAGGTATTGCTGGGTAAGTTAATATCGGTGTGATGTGTGGTGGCGGTGTGATCGGTTGTGGTGGGTGGGGGTGGTGGCAGTGGGTGATGGTGGGTGTGGTGGGTGGTGGTGGTGGGTGGTTGTGATGAGTGTGGTGGGTGGTGATGGTTGGTGTGATCGTGGGTGTGGTGAGTGTGGTGGGTGGTGATGGTGGGTGTGGTGGTGGGTGTGGTTTGTGGTGGTGATGGTGGTGGTGGTGGTGGTGTTGGGTGGTAGTGGGTGTGTGGTGGGTGGTGGTGACCGTGTGCGTTGTTATGGTGGTGGTAATTGTGGGGGTGGTGTTGGTATTGGGAAGGTGGAGAAGGGTGTGGCTCTGCTATAAGCGGTATGGTTTCGTCAGTAATGCTAATTGTAAAGGTGCTGGCGTCTACACTCTTTTCCTAATATGTTTTTCACCAAGAACCATAATATTACCTTGCAACAATACACAGAATGAATGAGGTAAAAATTATTTGTCTTATACGGCCGTCGTAACATCATAACAAACAACAGCTGATCGTAATAATAAATTTTCATTCATTATCAATCGCGTCACTACTAATGTCAATAAACAACAGCTGATCGTAATAATAAGTTTTCATTCATTATCAATCACGTCACGACTACTGTTAACAAACAACTTCTGATGGCATGAGCTGCTTGGCAAAAGCCTTGAGTCGTAGACACATCCGCCAAGAGACTATTTCTTGCCTTCGATTTTGGTCACTACAATCTGCAGCGAGTTATTGGTCACTGATATGATTAATGTACTGTATATTTGACACTGTAATACCGATTTGGAAAAGTAGAAGAAATAGAGGTTAAATAAGGTAGAA
Organism: Homarus gammarus; assembly: GCA_958450375.1. Taxonomy (NCBI): domain Eukaryota; kingdom Metazoa; phylum Arthropoda; class Malacostraca; order Decapoda; family Nephropidae; genus Homarus; species Homarus gammarus. The sequence continues at coordinate 7,561,146 of CAUDMG010001572.1, forward strand.
TAGATAGCTAATAGCAAATATTTTAAAAGGGTATTTTTCAACATTATGTGGTGACTGACATTTCTTAAGACGTAAGACTTTTAGTTAACAAAATGTAATATAGATTAGTTATTGTGTTGGTATACGTGTTAATTTGTGTGTATGTGTGAGCGTATCTTCGCTTCTGTGTATACGTGCGCATGAGTGGGCGTTTGTATACTGTATATGTGTATGTACACTATTGTGTATGAATATTTTAGTGGTGTTTATATGTAATTTACATGTATGTATTTTGGTTGTAATAAACCCTGTACATTTTTCAGTCCTGACACACACACACACACACACACACACACACACACACACACACACACACAACAGGTAAGACAAGAGGCACCTGTATTGGCACGTTACAACACAAGGAGGAGGACTCGCCCTTGACGCGGATGTGAGCGAGGAACTTAACACTTTACATAACGAAAGCAACTGACACAAAGACAAAACCTAAAGATAATTTAAGTATTCAGTCGGTTACAAGTGTTTGACTGATTTAGACGATGCTTATAAGATCTCCAGGAAAAGATTGTTTGTTGTTATTTAAGTAGTGGAGCTAGTCGTCATATGAGAATTAATTAGTTCGAAGGAAGACGAAAATGAACGACTTGTTGAAAGACCTTCGAGCCATCTTGAGATCGTCCTTGGTCAACAGCTCCCACCTGCATCATCTGGTGAGTCACACACCTGTGGACACCTGAACCACCTCAAGATATGTTATAATAATAATAATAATAATAATAATAATAATAATAATAATAATATTAATAATAATAATAATAATAATAATAACTATGGTTCAAGGTTATAACAAATATTCATACATGATTGAATATATAAAAATTCTCGTACATATCTATGGTGTATGTGTGTGTGTGTGTTGTGATCTATAGACACATCTTTGAGTAATTAATGCATATTTTCTCTTCTACGCCCCAGTTAAAAAGGACCACAGACACAGACCTTCATCCTAAAAAAGACAATATTATTGGTAGTCTCAATAAAAGACAAATATTCCTCACAAAAACCTCGTCTGTGTGAGTGGTATTGTGTAGGCGATGGTAACGGAGGGAGGGAGGGAGGGAAGTTCTCTCGTGTGTTTCTGGTGTTGATTTGTTCCGTGTTCAGACAGGAGAACAAAGAACGCACACAGGTAGGTGAGGTAGACGGTGTACATGTTCATCTAGAAGAGAGCTTCTCACCTTGAATATACAGTTACTTCCGTCGATGATTGATTAAAATGATGCATGAAAATATGTTTACAAATATACTAAATCATACGAAAGGCAAATAAAAATGTTTCGTAACAGTCATATGCGTGAGTGTGAGAGGAGGAGGCGGGGGAGGAGGAGAGGAGAAGAGGAAGGAGGAGGAGGACCCACCCAAGCCAACACCCAACAGCAGCGTCCAAGATCAAGGCCGTGGGATTGAGGGGGCTGAAGGGTACCGGGTGTGTGGATGGTGGATGGAGGACCGCCAAGCGCCGGGTCCGACTAATTACCCAAATGTACCCAAATGTAGCCGCAATGAAGTCAAATAATGGTCCTACATGAATAAATCGGACTGCCAATCACTTCTCGACTGGTATTTGGTATCACGAACTCACAAAAAATTGGTAAACTTAATTTAATCTGAGTTAATAGATCGAGTGCATGTACCTAACTTAACCTAACCTAACCTAATCTAACCTAACCTGACCTAACACAACACAACTCAGATTAAATTAAGTTTACCAATTTTTTGTGACTTTATGACACCAAATAATAATCGAGAAGTGATTCACAGCCCGATTTACGCTTGTAGAACCATCATTTGACTTCATTGCGGCTACATTTGGGTACATTTGGGTAATTACTTGCTCCCTCGGTACATGCACGCGATCTATTAACTCAGATTAAAGTAAGTGAACCAATTTTTTGTGACTTTGTAACACCAAATACTAGTCCAGAAGTGATTAGCAGTCCGATTTATTCATGTAGGACCATTATTTGACTTCATTGCGGCTACATTTGGGTACATTTGGGTACATTTGGGTAATTAGTCGGACCGCCAAGGGCGCCGCCCCACAACAAACACACACACACACACACACACACGAGAAATTTACTCTTATTTACTGCTTAATATTTACAGGGTCAAAATTATTTACACGCCATTCGCCAATTACAGAGAGAGAGAGAGAGAGAGAGAGACATCTTCAAGGTCAGTGCAACATTTCCCTACCTCAGTCTCTCTCTATCTCCTCTGTCTTTCGCTACCTGTCTCTTGGTACTCTTTTTCTCTCTCTTCCTGTCTTTCTCTATCCTTCTGTCACATTATATCGTCGACTATCTCTAGCTGTCTATTTGTCTGTATTTGTCTTTGTCTTTCTTTCATCCATTCATCCATTTTCTGGTCATTTCTTCATTTTTATTTTCCCTATTTCTTTCTGTCTCGCTGTTTGTCTCTGTCTCTGTCTGTCTGTTTGTCTGTCTCTAACCTGATCAAACTTAACTTAACCGAACCTAGAAAGAAGAAAGTCTTATCTCTCATCATTTTTTAATATTGTTGGAATATTTTTGTAAGTAACCTTGATACGTGCTTAAAAAAGTTACTTGCCGAAGCGCAGTTATAATATTACAGTATAACAACAATAACCTAACCTAACCTAACCGAACTGAAGCTATCGTAACCTAACCTAACCTAACGTAACCTCAGTGAAACTCAAGTTGACAGAAATATTCTCAGTACACTAAACCATGAATTTGTATCATCAGAAGACCAAATGTAGATTCAGATTGACATTGGGGAAGAGTAGAAGCATTATAGCGACCAAACGGAAAACAACACATTAAATATTCCGTGTCAAAAGGTCGTGGTCACTGATGATGGCCAAAGGACACATTTTGCCTGCGCGGAGGAGGGGGTTGTGGGGTGGGGGGTGGGGCTGAGTGGGAAGGGAGACACGCCCACCCTGTATATTATCTACACAAGTGACGCTCCGCCTCCCACTAGAATTGGTAACGAAGATATTATGTGTGCAGATGGCATCACTCAAATAACAACAAATCAAGGAAAATCGTGAACACTACAGGCCGACAACACCAGGCGGGAATTAGAAAGGGTAAATAATTACGAAAAACAATGGAAAATCCAAACCAGTCTCCCGAAATTCACAGTGATACTCCTATGCAGAAGGAAAACCCATCCATTAGTAACCAATAATGCCCAGATAGAATGCAAAAGCAGAGGGACCCTCCTGGGCTTGCTTATATCCAATACAGGTTACTCTCATCATGTCCACACCAGGAAGGAAAAGCAAAAAGAGAGCTGAGAAATCTATACCGCTTTAAAGCGCTTCCTGAGAAAATGAAACTCCGCCTAGTGACATCAGTTATCACACCGATATTAACTTACCCAGCAATACCTCTTCATACTATGAGCACCATTCAAATATTGAAATTACAGGTGGTTCAAAATGAAGCCCTAAGATTCGTCACAGGCGAAAGATACCCTTTCACCAGAATCACAACCGAGATACATAGAGACCTGAGAATGAAACCCATCAACCAGCTGCTGCACACCCTGGCCAGCAGAATCTGGCAAAAGATAGAACGATCAGAGCAAGAACTCCTTCAATGGATATAAATTCACTAGAGTCGGTGCAGCGAAGAATGACAAAAATGATTCCGGGACTTAGAAACCTTCCATATCAGGTGTCATGGGTTGCGTTAGGCTTACCCACGCAACCAACTCCAAAGTTTGTTTTACCAGAGATAAGACGCCCGGCGAGGCATAACTGGGACATGTATTTTTCAATTAGTGTATGTTAGCCAGCCTTTAGGGGGGTGGGCAGTGGAACAGTGTTGTACTGTTCATCGCTTCACACCCAAAAACCTCATTTTAAGTAGTATCCCCTGAGCCATGGGTTAGTTAAGACGTCGTCTCCATCCTCTCCCTCCTGAAAGGGGGCGGGACACCACACCACACAGAGTCCTCCACCGCCACTTCGTCCTGTGAACCGTCGTCGACACGAGACTAAGCGTGTTAACCTAGGTTGTTATCCCCGTGGAAATATCACGTGTGGATGCCTGGTTTCGTCAAGAGCAATCCAGGCTGGCCTATCAAACCTACAGTAAATGGTTAATTAATTCACACTTACAGAGTTCTCCTGCACGACACCCGTCTACCGTGACTGTGATCGACACGAAACTAAGTGTGTTAACCTAGGTTTGTTATCCCCGTGGAAATATCACGTGTGGAAGCCTGGTTGCGACAAAAGCAATCCAGGCTGGTCTATTGCACCTAATGGTTAATTCAAGTCACGCTTACCAGTTCTACTTGCCGCGACAACCGTCCACATTGACTGTCAGTGACGCGAGACTATGTGTGGTAACCCAAGAGTACCTTTTTGTTGTTATGGCCGTGGGAAGAAGTTCTTGTGATGAAGCCTGGTTGCAACAAAAGCAATCCAGGCTGGCAGTAAATGTATCACTTGAAGAATTAAGGCTCTGTTAAGTCATACCACAGTAGAATAATCACATGTGTCCCCAAGTTGGAAATTCCCTGTTTTAGAAGATTAATTTTATTACAGCGTGAACGTGAGTAAATCATATATCCATGCAAATTGTAAATCATTGTATGGAAGCTTGACAAATAAATGTAAGTGCAATTATCTGCCCGTATCTGTGATCCTATCTTATTATTACTAAAGGTAATGACTGATTGGTTATGACATAGTATAACCAATAACTTAGATGGATGTTGAAAATTAAATGAATTCATTAAATCATCATTTATCAAGTATAAATCATGGAATGTCGAGTGGTGGAGTGAACTTCTACGTAGATACGCCATAATCTCCTGTAAGTAACCAGTGTGAAGGTATCGAACTCTACGGTAAGAAATAAGAAATACGACATATTATTATCTTTATATAATATAATTCACTCATATACCACTGATTCATACCAAAACCATGACATCAGGATAGGTTAAAGAAACTTAACTTGCAATCCCTAGAAAGACAAAGAGTGCGGGGAGATATGATAGAAGTATTTAAGTGGGTGAAAGGAATCAATAAAGGGGATATAGATAAAGTTCTTATAATATCCGAGCAGGATAGGACTCGGAGCAACGGATTCAAGTTGGATAAGTTTAGGTTTAGGAAGGAGATAGGAAGAAACTGGTTCACAAATAGGGTGGTGGACGAGTGGAACAAGCTTAGCAACTTTGTAGTAAGTGCGGGAACTCTGGAAAGTTTCAAAAGGAGGCTAGATAGATTCATGGATGATAGAGAGTGGTAGTAACTATCGACAGGAGCTGCCATGCACAGGCCAACCGGCCTATTGCAGACTCCTTATTTTCTTATGTTCTTATGTTCTTAAAGACTCCCACCAGATAACGACAATAACCATACATGTTTCCCAAAAAGTTTCCAAATCTCAAAAGATCCATTACCACCCCCGATCTACACGGCCAGGCAATAGACAACCTCCCTAGACCAACATCCGCCAGTAGGGTCGGCGGAATATGAAATAAGGCCCTTAAAACACCCATGTATGGGATAGGGTAGGATGTCTAGTGCCTGTACCGACAGACAATAACTAACCCATGACACAACCCAAACACACTATTAGCTTAGCTAGGCGGTCAGCCCGCCCTCTCTTACCTCCTCCTAAACTTCTTCAATTTCCGAACTATAACTTCCTTCCCCACCTCTAATCTTCTTTCACCCCTCCTTTCTCTACAAAAAAAAAAAAAAAAAAAACCCTCCGTCGTCCTACTTTTCAGTCCCACCCACCCATTCACCACCGCTTCCAAGAACAGCACACGGTAAGAATACTCCAAGATAAATTAGGAAGTTCCGGGTCATTTACTTGTTGCCATGAAGCTTTAAACTCTACCTAAAGATAAAGTGACACTTAAACACACTGGAGGAGTTGATATAGGTGGTGTGTCACGCCTCAGGTGATGGTTGGTGACCTAAGTGATGGAAGCGATGATTAATTATTCGTGTGTGTGTGTGTGTGTGTGTATGTGTGTGTTTGACCCAAAACTTCAAAGTTCCAGCTTTATATTTTCTAGAATACAACAGTACCCTGGTCATCTTACATATCCTAATGATACTCTGATCTTAACTAGGAATTCTGAAGAGTGGCACGTTATCAGTACTAAATGCATTAAATAAAGAAAGGGCTCATAATAACTAAGGAACGCTCAACATTGACAGAAGTCGCTTGGCGACTCGCCTCTCTGGATCTTTCGGAAATCGAAAGAAAGACAGGTTTCTGTTCCTTACAGAGTTAGTAGAGCACGTAATAGCTGCACAATATTGGGGTCCCATTGCAGCTGCTAAAAAGTGAAAAAAAAAAAGAAGTGAATTCGCCAAATGTGCATCTTCCTCCCTTTATTCCTTGCCTGGTAATTATCTTGTTTACTTTTCTGCCGCTTAGCGGCGCTACATTGGAGTGAGCCATCATCCCATAATATCAGAATCCATGTCTTAACTCAGCAGACGTCCGAACTCCATATGTCTGTCTCTATCTTTAAGTTATATGACATTTATTGCTGATCTGACTTTCTGCCCCATTTACACACAATTGCAGGGTCTCAATTGTTTCTCTTCCCATTGACATCACAACATTTGTATCGTTTCTCACTTTTGATCATTTTTTAATTTTTTGTATTTCTTTATTATTATCATTATTATTATTATTATTATTATTATTATTATTATTATTATTATTATTATTATTATTATTATTATTATTATTATAATTATTATTATTATTATTATTATTATTATTATTATTATTATTATTAATATTATTATTATTATTATTATTATTATTATTATTATTATTAGTAGTATTAGTAGTAGTAGTATTAGTAGTAGTAGTATTAGTAGTAGTATAATTATTATTAATATTATTGTTATTGTTTTTATTATAAAATTTTCGCCCCCCCCAGGCCCCGATGTGGGTCACTGACCAGTGCCCGGGTGGGCTAATCCTAGTAAAAAAAGAAAAAAAATCGTGAATATGCCTGAGAGGTGTAGTATGAGATAAACTGTTGCTCAAATAAACATTATGTACTGTACACTACCTCTAGAATGGGGTTCACGTATATCCTGCACGTCACGCATTTTGTTATACCAGCTGGCTTATTCCTAATTACATTCACTATTTTCTATAGGGAATTAACATTATAATCAAACTGTAGAGATTTCATCAAGAACCTACAACCTGGTGTGTTCTACATAGTTCATAACAACATAAAATTGTTACTCTATATATGAAGTACGAATTTCCGCCCCCTCCTCATTTTAACATCCTCTACTGGAGGAATTCCTGATTCACTAAGGCACAGGTTATTGTTGGTGCTCTTTCTGACACTAAACTGACATTTAACCATTTTTTTTTGTTCTGAGTAATTAGTCCTTTTCGGTTAGCTGTTAGCCAAGTTTCAGAGCTGTATAACAAGGAAGACGTCACTACAGCGGCAAACACCGAACGAAGGGCATCACCGTATTTGCTGCACAAAAACAGAAAACCTATTGACATTCATTTCACTGTTAGTCTAATGTAATTTCAACATAGTTTCCATTTTTTATTATCAGTGAACCAAGCACCCTTTAGTCCTTGTGTTATCAGTAGTATTTTATCTCTTCATTATCTCACACACACACACACACACACACATCGTTTTCTTCTTATCAATCACGGCCCCATATTCCTCACAGTATTCTAATGCTATGTTACATTTCCTTAAATAATAATAATAATAATAATAATTAACTGTTTATTAAAAACGTTCTGCAGCCCGAAGGCTGAAAATATACATTGGACATAAATGACTTACTACATACATTGGTGGTTTAACAAAAGCCTTCATTAGAGAAAGGTAAAGGAACATACAGTGAGCATACAGATTAATGTAGGTGTTGAACACCAAACATGTAGTGTAGTAACTCCCTCCCAGATGGTGTTAGGAGGGACCTCACGTGGTGTAGTAGTTCCCTCACACATGGTGTTATGAAGGACTTGACGTGGTGTAGTAATTCCCTCACAGATGGTGTTATGAGGGACCACGTGGTGTAGTAATTCCCTCACAGATGGTGTTATGAGGGGCCTCACTTGGTGTAGTAATTCTCTCACAGATGGTGTTATGAAGGACCTGACGTGGTGTAGTAATTCCCTCACAGATGGTATTATGAGGGGCCTCACTTGGTGTAGTAATTCCCTCACAGATGGTGTTATGAAGGACCTCACGTGGTGTAGTAACTCCCTCCCAGATGGTGTTATGAGGGGCCTCACTTGGTGTAGTAATTCCCTCACAGATGGTGTTATGAAGGACCTGACGTGGTGTAGTAATTCCCTCACAGATGGTGTTATGAGGGGCCTCATGTGGTGTAGTAATTCCCTCACAGATGGTGTTATGAGGGGCCTCACGTGGTGTAGTAACTCCCTCACAGATGGTGTTATGAGGGACCTGACGTGGTATAGTAATCGCTGGTTGTTGTTGGGTCTCACGGGCCGTTATCACTGGGTACCTGGGACCTCACTGTGTGAAGGTTAAGTTGGGTACGACTGTTACTGTTGAGTTGTTCTCACTGACTTAAGCACTCTTCACCACTGTTCACCTCTGTTTAACACTGGTTCCATTCCTTTCCTAAATGAAATAGTCACTTCTGGCGAGAACTTGTTGATATTCCCGTGGGGAGGAGGGTTCAGGGGAGGGAGTTGGTATGGGCCAACTTAACAGTTGACCTGGCTGCTCCGAGAGGAGCGCCAGGTACGTCTTGACCCTTCGGTGGTCAAGGATGTACACAATTTACGTGATGTTGACAGAAGTCGTCCATCAGCAATAACCCGTGTAGGTTACCAAGATGTTCGTTAGTATCAACTGTATCCTTAATCATCTTTATTATTTTGTCAAATTCAATTGCAATATATATATATATATATATATATATATATATATATATATTATATATATATATATATATATATTTATATATATATATATATCTTGATAAAATCACACGGGAAAATGGAAACAACGGAGCACCGTTGTTTCCATTTTCCCGTGTGATTTTATCAAGATTTATCTTATCCACGTTTTCATTGTGGGTTTACATGAAATACATATATATATATATATATATATATATATATATATATATATATATATATATATATATATATATATATATATATATATGCAAGTAAATCACTGTAGGTGCGCGTGATCTAGGTATATGCTGATAACCACAAGGAAAGAAGAAAACACGAAGTTCCCAAGCGCTTTCGTGTAATTCACATCTCCAGGGGTGAGTACAGACTAGTCTGTACTCACCCCTGAAGATGTGAATTACACGAAAGCGCTTGGGAACTTCGTGTTTTCTTCTTTCCTTGTGGTTATCAGCATACAGTATATATATATATATATATATATATATATATATATATATATATATATATATATATATACATGGATATATATGTGTATATATATATATATATATATATATATATATATATATATATATATATATATATATATACCTGTATATATATATATATAGCCTATATGGATACAACTTTTCGTATTCGTGTTCGGGATCTAAGGCAGCAAGTGTCTGGGCTGCTGTTACAATGCCTGAGCCTCACCCTACTCCAGCCACTGCGATTCTTTAGTTCAAAATGTATATATCAAATTAGAACTACTCTTAAATGTCTATAAACGATTTTTTTTAAGTAGAATCAAGACGCTGCAGACTGATATAAACTTTGGTTGCTGGCACATACGATACCTGTGTTAAGTCTCCAACTGGGTTATCTGATTCACTTGCAATCCCAATCAATTACACCATCTGGCCCTCTGAGTACCAGCTAAATCAGCTGGCTCCGAGTGCTTCGGGTCCATTTTTGGATCGCTCGCCATGACCTGGTGAGGAAGTGCTTAGTATCGTGTTGATGCTTCACAGTAGTTTAGAGAATCCTAATGCTAATAATATTCGCGTCTCCTCGCTTTTATTTGGTAGAAACTGAGATTTTCTCACCGAGTCCCCCAGCGGCTTGCGTAACAACTTTTAAAACACAACAGGAATGATGGTGGACTAAGGGCGGATACGGGCGCCATTATCTCTCCCTGGTACAAGAGTGAAGATCAGTCTCAGGGTGTGGCTGATCTAAGTCCTGGATAGCAACTAGTGTCCTTGAGAACTGACACATCAGTATTCGGTTTACACATTTTACCTCCTCGGCACACACTCATGATGAGCGGCAGATGAGCGACCTTGAGGCTACCTGACCATCCACCCCTCTGCGACACACACACACACACACACACACACAGCTCAACCAGGTGTGTCAACTCTCTCACAACCCACAAGAAGACTCCAAACCTCACAATGGCCTTCAATACCAGGATACAATATGTGGCGGCTGTTGGTCCTCCCACCCCCAAATCTCCCCCCCCCCCCTCCCCCTATAATGTATACACAACAAACCCGAGCCCAAACCCTTACCTGATCCCCCACACCCCCTCTCTATCTTCCCGTACTCTTGCCCTGAGGCAATCAGATTGGGGGCGGAGGAGATGGGGTGTAGGTGGGGGGGATGTAGGTAGGGGTGTTGGTAGGGGGGTGTAGGTAAGGGGTGTAGGTATGGCGGATAAGTGAGGGGTGTAGGTAGGGGGTGTAGGTAGGTGGTGTTGGTAGGGGGTGTAGGTGGGTGGTGTAGGTAGGGGGTGTAGGTAGGTGGTGTAGGTAGGGGGTGTAGGTAGGTGGTGTAGGTAGGGGGTGTAGGTAGGGGGTGTAGGTAGAGGTTGTAGCTAGAGGGTGTAGGTAGATGATGTAGGTAGGGGGTGTAGTTGCGGAGTAGTCAGAGGGTGAAGAAAGGGTGTAGGTAGGGAAGTGAAGTGTAGGTAGGTGTGTAGGTAGGAGTGTAGGTAGGGGTGTGTAGGTCGGGGGTGTAGGTAGGGGTGTAAGGTAATCCTCATTCTTGACTGATGAGTTTTTAAAACAATCATGCATTCGCGTTTAACAATTACTGCACAGTCCATTTTTACTTATGGTTTATCAGGCGAGTTGGGCGCCACATGATAGCCTTGTAAGTCAAATAAACACGAACAATTTCATATGGATATGAGATAATTAATGTAATTTTTAGTATTAGTATTAGTAGTAATATTGTGTCTATACATTTGATAATAGAGTTTTTTCCTGATCGTCAAAAATATATTTTATGATCACTGTTCTTGACCTGGGAAATTTATGACTTTCTAAAGAAGCTCAATTTATACCCATTGTTTTTCTACAAGATAAATATTTTTTAATTCATAGGTAAATAAGATTTAATGCATTTTTTACACACACATGTCATAACTTTTTATTTATTTGGATCACCTGAAGAATCATCGCCCCAGCTTATTTCACCTAACGATTAAACCACCCTAAAACTATTTTGGGAGGATGAAGTTCGCTTAGGATATGTTAGGTTAGATGTAGGTTAGGATAGAATAGGTTAGATGTAGGTTAGGATAGAATAGGTTTAGGTTAGGTTAAGTTAGCATTAAGGTAGTTAATCTTCAGGTGAAATAAGCTGGGGCGATGATTCTTCAGGTGATCCATTTATTTTCTTCTTTCATGTTAAAAAACGAAACAGAAACTTCATATGATAAAAATACTAACATTAGTAAAACTCTGGCTGCGGGTACCCGATAATGGGAAGCAAAGATGGCCGCCATGCGTCGTCAGTGAAATTTAAGAAAAATGTAACTTTTGATCCATTTGGCCTACAAACATCTTTAAAGGATCAATTCCTACTAATTTGGGGATGGGAAATTCACTGGTGACATTAATTTTGCATTTTGTTGTCATCTTCATGCCCAAACACCCAAATTAGTAATAGAGAAGGCTAAAATGAAGCATTTTTAAGACCCAAACATCCATGTCGTCTCACCCTTCCGTCACAGTCATTTCACTCTGTAGGAATTAACAACGCAATTAGACATTAAATTTTGTAAAATTCATGCATTGGTTGCTAAATTAATCATGTTTCATTGCAAATACCTGAGAACAGAAATGAATGCTAGCCACTTTGCACCTAAAAGGCTAAAATAAGACTCACTAGTTGATGTGGTCCTGGTTGAAGTATACAACACATATCTTCTTGAGCATTGCGATGTGCAGGTCAAGGTTGTTCTGTGATGTAGCACGGAGGAACTGTAATGCGACCTCTACCTAGTCCATGAAGGTGATCCAGTACTGAGCAGTCTTCCCATGATGGTCCTGTCGCATCTCCTTAAATTCACCAGTCTTGATCATGAGAGATTTCACACCGTCATTGGTCAGGGTATTCTTGAGGTTCTCATGTATGGGTCTCCTGGCCAATGCTTGGAGGATGGAAACAGTGCTGTCAGGGACATTGCCCTTACACTCTCAAATTGCCCAATGAGAAGTCGCTCAAGGGGCTTCAGCAAAGTCTTCAGTACATACAGGCTTCGATTATAATGTTTCCCTTCCAGGACCTTTTGTGATGGATCCACTAGCACACAAATCTGCTTGGGTGATGATCTGTTCCAGCCCACTGCCTTCCATGTACTTGAATATTGCACCCAAGTAGGCACAGATAGTGTGAAAGACAACTAGTCGGCTGAACACCTTCTGAAACTTATCTCCATATTGCCATGTCATCTTGCAGGCTTTCATTGCAGCAGGTAAATCAAAGGTAACGATTGTCTAATTTTGGTGCAAATCCTTTATCATGGCTTGTGCTTGTGTGAGGCCTTCATGAATTGTACTGTTCTCAGTTATTGGCGCGTTTATTGGTGGCAAATGCTCCACAGTTGTAAAAGCTTCCGCGCCTCATAATCCAGTACAGGACACCCAACCTTTCCATCCAGGCACTATTTGTAAGAGGACACTTGACATTCGACGACACAGTATCCACAGTGTATCAGACTGATGAGCTGCTACAATCAACGTCGTCATTTATATCCAAGGGCACATTTATTTTTTGGTGGTTCAGGCTTCTTCTTTACATAACCTATATGTAGGCCTTTCTGTTCACGTGGAGCTGATCTTGCTTTGGTCTTCGGGATACTGACTGTCTCCCAAGATGGCTCCTCCATGCCTTCTATGGCAAGCTTCTCCTGCAATATCAACCCAAGTGTACTAAGTTTAGTGTCTAGTCCAGATGGTGTCTCTTCAGTGAGGTCGAAATTGTCAAAACAGAAATGAACCACCAAATTGTTGGGTGTTACTGTGTATGGGGGAAGAGGACCACTATGCTCTTTCACACTTAGATATACAGTAGTCATTATTTCCAGCACTTGTGTATAAGAGACACAGTGCCCAAATCGGTTGAGAAGGGTGATAACTTCTGCTTGCCCTATCAGTAGCCACAGAGACACGCCAAGCATACTATGCTTGGAGGTCATCCAATGTCCATTAGTGATTGCATACATTATGTCATGTGACAGTAATGTTGCCACTCTCTGCTTCTGGTCTGATAACTGTTTCTCTCTATACAGAAGGGACTGCATAAAGTGCCAAAAATTTTGGGGCGGAGGAGTTTGGTCACGTAAGGTGTGACCAGGAGATGGTGGCCATGACAGCTCATGGTCTAGCACTTCTCTCCCCAAAATTGAGTGCTGCTTCTTCAAGGATCCTTGCGTCTGGGGCAGCAGCTTCGAATGCAGCCTCTACTGCCTTACCTTGTGAAATGTTGGATGAATACACCTTTTCATTGCGGTAGTTTGGATGCCAGAATTCAAGAGAGCGACCAAAATGGTTGATTAACTTGCCTAGAGTTTAGATGTTTTGTAATCTGGATTGTAAAACTGTGAATGGTGATTTTTCAGGTACTGAAGATATCTGTCTCATAACATTGGGATTCGTTCTACATTACATATGTGAATGAATTACCTTGTCTTATTTCACATCTTGCTTGAGTTCGAAACTTGCATGTTTCGAAACTAAAGATTCAGTTCACACAAGCTCTTGTGAAAGGCCGGCAAGTAGGGTGGCCAGACGTCCGGCTTTTGAGCACTGTCGTCCGTCCGGCGCTACCTCGAGCCGGACGTTAATTTGTCTTCCTTTTTGTTGTCTGACTAAAAAGAATTATATAAATTACCTTAGGCATACTTAAAACAGCGGGAACTGAAGGCCATAATGAGCGTTAACTTACTTTTATTTATGCAGTTGCCGTTGTCAACACTGCTGATGAGCCGCAGTGTACGACAATACGAATCAAGTGGAGAGTGGTTGACTTTTTTGTTCTTGCTTCAATTTAGTTAGCATATGCTGCTTCAGCACGAGTAAAAATGAATATTCATTTTTCTCAGTTCTATATATATACTGTATGAATGCATGTATATAATATATACAGTGCGTTCAAAAAAAAAAAAAAATTAGAAAAATGACCACAAAATAGCATACATCACATGATAGTGTTATTTAATAAATCAACAATTCTTCTAAGTATATTTTGTATATTTTATACAACTTTTCATTATTTCAAACTCATCATGAAACATGCTTAATTTAGGCTAAAAAATAGGTGTCGCAAAAAAAAAAAATGTCCTCCTTTTTGGAAATTTGGAAATGGCCACCCTACCGGCAAGGCAGGCCGCGCCGGAGCTGCCTCGCCGCTGACACTCGTCCACTCTTTTTTTTATCTTTTATCCCCTTTGCCACTGATCGGCTTGTTAGCCGCTTGGGCGATCGGTCACGTCTCTTTTCCTTTATATTCTTCACCAAAAGGTCGGCTCGCTAGCCACCCGGGCGATCGGTCACGTCTCTGTCACGCACTGTTGGCAAATACTGGGCATGCACCGGCTCCTGAATGTACCTGAACCCGCTCCAGTGTTGGTCAAGTCTTCTCTTGAAAGAGCTCACACTCGGTGCCGTCACAACACTCTCTGGTAGATTGTTCCAAGAGTTTACAACCCTCACTCCGAAAAAGTTTGCCCTCACGGTTTTCTGGACTTGCGGCTTCTTCAATCTTGAGCTGTGACCCCTTGTGGGGCGAGCGTCCGCCAGCTCCAAGTAAGGACACTCAACTGAGTAGTGCCCCCTGAGATGCTTATAAACCTCAACTAGGTCCCCCCTTGCCCGTCTGTAGTATAAGCTAGGCAAGTTCAGGCGCTCCAATCTCTCAGGGTAGCTGAGGTGCCGAAGTGCAGGCACCAGTTTGGTGGCCCTCCTTTGAACATTTTCAACCAACTGACAGTCCCTAGCATATATCGGGGACCAGATGGGGTGACAGTACTCCAGATGGGGAAGCACTTCACTCCTGAAGATCGTCACGAGGGACGGACTGTCTAGATATCTGAACGACCTTCTTATAAGACCCAATAATTTATTTGCCTGATTTACCTTCTTCTCACAATGGCCCGAGAACTTCAGCTCATTGTCAACATACACACCTAGGTCCTTCTCACACACAGTCTCAACTAGTACATTTTCTTCATCCCGTTGGGACATATGGTACGCCTCCTTACCGTTGGTACGCCCCAGGTGCATCCTCTTACACTTCGTGACATTGAATCTCAGCAGCCATTCCTTCGACCATTCCTGGAGCCCACAGAGGTCCTTCTGCAGCTCTTCACAGTCCGCTTGGTTCTTAATTTCCCGAAATAACTTGGCGTCATCGGCAAACATTTGTATGGAGGAGTGTACAACGTCAGGCATATCATTTATGAAACAAACAAACAACAGCGGGCCCAATACACTACCCTGCGGTACCCCACTTGTTACAGGTACAGATGACGATTTCGTGCCATTAATCACCACACATTGCTTGCGGTCATGTAGAAAGTCTTCTATCCATGCTAGGACATTTCCCCGAATTCCGTACCCTTCCAGTTTGATTTTCAGCCTTTCGTGGGGTACACTGTCGAAAGCCTTGGCAAAATCTAGGTAAATATTGTCGATATTACCACCCCGTTCTAGAATATGGGTCCAAATATCCAATACCTTGAGCAATTGTGTCAAGCAAGAGCGCCCCGGCATAAAACCGTGTTGGCAATCTTTTACAAGGTTGTTTCGTAGTAGATGTTCCATCGCTGCATCTCTGATAATACTCTCAAGTACTTTACATATTATGCTGGTCAGGCTCACCGGTCTATAGTTGTTCGTGGAGTGCCTATCGCCCTTCTTGAAGATAGGACTCACATAAGCCACTTTCCATTCACTGGAGACCATTTGTTCATCCAGGCATTTACAAAACAGAATCTTCAGGGGCTCTGCAAGCTCGTTGCACAGCTCCCTTAGCACTCTAGGATGCACCATGTCAGGTCCAGAACTCTTATGGTCCTTTAGCCTGGACAGTTTATTTCTAATACCCTCTTCTGTGAACAAAATGTGGGTCAGTGCTGTGTCGAACCGTCTGTCCTCAAACGCAGGAAGGTTAGTTGCATCCTCTCTTGTGAACACTGAGGAAAAGAAGCTGTTCAATGCCTCAGCTTTATCCTGGTCAGAATCTGCGTAAATACCATCTTCAAGCCTCAGGTCTGATACTCCTACTCGCGTTTTCAATTTCGACTTTGCATAGCGGTAAAACGCCTTTGGGTTTGACTTGACCTCGCGTGCAACCAGCCTTTGGAACTCTGAGTACGATTAATAATTAATATACAGGGTGATTTAGCAAAGAGCACATTAAATTGGAGGATGCAATCCTTGGATAATTCTAAACCACAATGTCTCTATGGTAAAATGTCAGATTCTGCATAGTTTCCATGTTACAAGACATTTGAGATGTTGTCTTAATGAGAGTGAATTTGAAGTGAAACCCCCGTAGGTTTTTGTAATCATTTATTCGTAGATCTCTACAGTGTGACCCCTCTTTGTTACAATCTAAAGGAAATGTTCAAAGTTGCCCCCTTCTGCCTCAATGTAGGCCTGTACACGTCGTACCATTGATTGTCTGACTCGTTCCAGAATGCCTGGACTATGTTTAATTTGCTCGCACCTGTCACGAACATGTGGGCATATGCAGAATCTGACATTTTACCATAGAGACACTGTGGTTTTGAATTATCCAAGGATTTCATCCTCCAGTTTAATGTACCCATTGCCGAATCACCCTGTATATGTATATTTATGTGTATAGCAAAGAAGTGGCATACTTAGTTGGTGTACAAGTAAATAGTTTAGTTAGTACGAAACTAAGGACATGTTCAATCCTTCAGCTTCTTATGTATGGAGTGGCGGAGCTGCTGCAGTGTTGTGATGTGGTGACCTGTGTGGCCTGCCGCTAGCGACCTAGCTAGCTGGTATAGCGTGTTACCTCGCTAGGATTTGTGTGTGCCATTAGCCCACTACAGCAACTTTTCAATATAGTGCTCACACCCTCGATGATGGATGCGGCCTCCAGTGTAACCCTGCGTACATGAAGTCCAGTTTGGCCCGAGTCGCCAAGTGACACCAGTCCTCACCTCTACCAGCCATGATTCATATTTTGCATGGTGTCCTTAATCTGCTGCCACTATTCTTAATTTATTATTGTTAATACATTTTTGTTTTTTGCTTATTTTTATTTTTCCTATGATACAATCATTCATAGTTGAGAGATAAATGTAAAATTAATCAGAATCGATGTGAAGATCTATAAACCTTTAACGAATACCTTGACACATTGGCGCAGTGAGTAGGATTAACTTCTGTTTTTATTTCCTTTCTTGGTGTATATTTGTACTAATGGAAACTTAATTTTGATCGTCTTGCAGCTATTAAGTCTTGATCACTGTGGCTCCGAGACTCGGGCTTCATTGAACGAGTTGTTTATTCTCCCGTCTTGTGGCCTTGGATATTACTCGACCCTCCACAGAAATTCCTGAGGTATTTATTCTTTGTAAACCATATCAAAAAGAGAGTGGATGCACAGTGATGTTTTACGCATTTCCGGCAGGTCATTTAATATTTCATGGGTCTAGTTATGTGGTTAGTACCTTTAAAATGTACCATTATAGTATGTTTAATATTTTTCTAACCCATGATAGGGATTGTTCCTCATCCCATTTGAGTACTCTTGTTCTGTAACACATTACTTATATGACCTGGGTTCATTCCTTGGCGCAAGTGTAGTGTGACTGTTATATCCATTACTCCCGTAGCTGTTACGGATAAGTGATGGCTTCAGCTTTTCACGTGCTTGTGGTTCCATTGTTTGAGTTGGTCGGGTGATCAGCGATGGTGCTGTAACTGCCCTTTTGTATTTTCGTGCAGGTGTGATGCATTTATCCCTTAATTTTACCTCGCGGAATTGAAGTACAATTTTTGCTTAATCTTAATTTTGTTTGTTACTCTTGAGATTTTGTTATTCTTGAGATATGGAAGGACCTAAAAATGATAAATGTGCTTTAATGAAGGCTGGGAAAGATGCTTGTCTATCGATGCAGGATATTTCACGGTTAATAGACAAAGAAGAGCAGAGATATAAGGAAGCCATAGCTCGTGAAGAACGTGCAGCAGAGAGGGAGGCTAAACGTCATGAGTTATTTTTATCAGAGAAAGAGAAACAACGCTCACATGAATTAGCCTTAGCCAATTTGGAATCCGCTTCAGGGGTATTTGTGGATGTACGTAGATGAAATTGTATCTAAATCTCTGAAGGGACTATTACAGATTCCTTGTTTTATCGAGGGCACAGATGATATGGACTTGTTTTTACTTCGGTGTGAACGCATTGCTGAGCTTCAGAGATGGAAGAAAAATGAGTATTACATATATCTCGCTACTTTGTTACGAGGTAAGAGGCTACAAACTTATGTGGGTCTTCCTCGTGAAATTTTCGAGAATTATGAAGAATTAAAGAAGGCTTTTCTTTTGACTTATGCAGTTGACAGAATCACACAGACGAAAATTTAAAGAGTGCAAACTAAAGGATGGAGTAACTTATGTTCAGATGATTACTAATATGCTACAAGTATTGATCCTGACCTAGGGTAATATGCTACAAGTATTGATCCTGACCTAGGGTAATATGCTATAAGTATTGATCCCTGACCTAGGCTAATATGCTACAAGTATTGATCCTGACCTAGGCTAATATGCTATAAGTATTGATCCCTGACCTAGGGTAATATGCTACAAGTATTGATCCTGACCTAGGCTAATATGCTATAAGTATTGATCCCTGACCTAGGGTAATATGCTACAAGTATTGATCCTGACCTAGGCTAATATGCTATAAGTATTGATCCCTGACCTAGGCTAATATGCTATAAGTATTGATCCCTGACCTAGGCTAATATGCTACAAGTATTGATCCTGACCTAGGCTAATATGCTACAAGTATTGATCCTGACCTAGGCTAATATGCTATAAGTATTGATCCCTGACCTAGGCTAATATGCTACAAGTATTGATCCTGACCTAGGCTAATATGCTACAAGTATTGATCCTGACCTAGGCTAATATGCTACAAGTATTGATCCCTGACCTAGGCTAATATGCTACAAGTATTGATCCTGACCTAGGCTAATATGCTATAAGTATTGATCCCTGACCTAGGCTAATATGCTATAAGTATTGATCCCTGACCTAGGGTAATATGCTACAAGTATTGATCCTGACCTAGGCTAATATGCTATAAGTATTGATCCCTGACCTAAGCTAATATGCTACAAGTATTGTATCCCTGACCCAGGCTAATATGCTACAATTATTGAACCCTAACCTAGGCTAATATGCTATAAGTATTGATCCCTGACCTAGGGTAATATGCTACAAGTATTGTATCCCTGACCTAGGGTAATATGCTACAAGTATTGATCCTGACCTAGGCAAATATGCTACAAGTATTGATCCCTGACCTAGGCTAATATGCTACAAGTATTGATCCCTGACCTAAGCTAATATGCTACAAGTATTGTATCCCTGACCCAGGCTAATATGCTACAATTATTGAACCCTAACCTAGGCTAATATGCTACAAGTATTGAACCCTAACCTAGGCTAATATGCTAAAAGTATTGATCCTGACCCAGGGTAATATGCTACAAGTATTGTATCCCTGACCTAGGGTAATATGCTACAAGTATTGATCCTGACCTAGGCTAATATGTTACAAGTATTGATCCCTGACCTAGGCTAATATGCTACAAGTATTGATCCTGACCTAGGGTAATATGCTACAAGTATTGATCCCTGACCTAGGGTAATATGCTACAAGTATTGAACCCTGACCTTGGCTAATATGCTACAAGTATTGAACCATGACCTAGGGTAATATACTACAAGTATTGAACCCTGACCTAGGGTAATATGCTACAAGTATTGAAATATTTAAGTAATTTCAGTTATACTATCTAGTTAATATATCACCAGTAAAAATATTGACAACTAAAGAGAAATCTTCCTGGAGTGTGTCAAACAACCCATACTATAATGTTAGTTATGGGGAATAAAAATAAACTAAAGATATACTAAATCAATAGAATTATCAATGAACCTTTTTTATTAGTGACAAGTGAGTTCACACATGCGTGTGTTAGATAAGAGTAGGCCTAAAGACATCAACAAAACTGAAGGGGTATTTCTATAGTAAGACCTTTCTCTATATTTACACTAGATTCATGAATCATGAATATACAAAATATTATAATAGCAAGCAATTTGTTCTTCTATTTTTGTTTGAACTAACCTCATGAAAGACTCATTTATCTATAAGAAATACAACTGCGAGAGACATACCTTGAGGCTTCAATGAGTAGTGTCGTCTGCAGATGGGTTTCAAATTTGGCGGTCATATTTTTGTTAAACAAACGTGAAATATCAAATTTTTCGGGGTAGAGTATGAACGTCCAAACGCCATATCCGTCCTTGTCCATCAGCGAAATTCATCATATATGTATGATGATTATTTTTTTTCGACTATACAAGAAGCATTGCAACATATTTGTAATTGCTATTATGTTAATAATCGACAATGATATATCCTTAGGGCTTGCTACGGGCGCCCACCCCTTTCTCACGAAAATTCCAGTAATATCCGTGAGCATTGCTCACACATTGAGGATTCCCCATGCTTTTTGAATGCAAACCGTGGGCGATCCCCATAGGGAAAACTCAAGCTAAACGATCTTGAATACGGTCCAAAGACTGCGAACGCTCTTGTATAACAGCAGACGACGTGAACCCAAACATGGTCGCCACGGGAGATCTGATGGCGCCATAATTACGGCAAATAATTAATTCCTTCGCCTATAAAGCACGTACAGATGTGAAATTACTGCCATATGATCAGTGTTTACAGTGCTCCTAGCTCGTTATATCCCTCTTCTGTCATGCCCTGCCCACAAACAAGTAATTTATGATCGAAGGATCAGCTAAAAAGGCAAAAGAGAGAAAAAATACTAAAATTTTGTTGCGTTTTATTATATTACTCAATATCGCCCAAAGAACAACTGTGGAAAATATGAACGAAATATATAAACGCGTTCTGGTGCTAACAATCTGTTTCACCTGAGCCGAAAATTTGGGTAAAGATTCGGAAAAGGTCGACAACGGAAACTATTAACAAAAATTGATTATTCTTGTCACTCTAGTGTATTTTGTGTTGTTTTAAGCGAATCTGATCCTCATTTCCGTCTCAAATAAGCCGTTATGGAAATATGATCCCCCGAATCACCAACAATTTAGGTAGTACAAAGATGTCGGGGCTTTTGAACATAAGAACATAAGAATGGTGGAAATTGCAGTGGGCCTATTGGTCCATACATATAACCTCCCAGTCTTTATTTGCAGCTACCCAGCGTGTTCGAGTTAATGACGAAGTTCGGTAACTTGTCCCACTCATCCACTACTTTACTTCGAAACCAATGTTTATCTATCTCCCGCCTAAATCTAAATTTGTCTAATTTAAAACCATTGCTACGAGTTCGCTCCTGGTTGGATAGTTTGAGTACCTTTGTTATATCACTTTTGTTTAACTCTGACTTCAATTTATACACTTCGATTATATCGTCCCTCGCTCTACGTCTCTCGAGGGAGTGCAAGTTAAGATACTTTAATATGTCTCTGTACCCAAGGTTCCTAATGCCTAAGATTAAACTTGTCATTCTCCTCTGAATGCTTTCTAGGGATTCTATATGCATTCTGTAGTACGGTGACCAGAACTGAACCGAGTTATCCAAGTGAGGTCTCACAAGCCCAAGATATAGTTTCAGGATAACCTGGCTACTTTTGTAATTAACTCTCCTTTGTATGAACACAAATACTTTGTTTCGAGCAAATACGCATTGTTGTCTTGGTTTAAGATTCCTACTTATCATTACTCCTCAATCTTTCTCACAGATAGATTTGTCTATAACAACGTTGTTCACCTGATGTCTGGTTTCTCTATTTGTATCTCCTAGACTAAGTACTTTACATTTGTTCACATTGAATTTCATCTGCCATTTTTCAGACCACTCGAAAAATTTGTTTAGCTCTTCTTTTATCTTTGCGGAGTCCTCGTTAGATTTAATTCACGCCCTATTTTAGTGTCGTTGTGAGAGTGCGGGTTCCCACTCTGTATCTCCACCACCCTCGTCTTACTTACTTCTCTTAGTCTTGCTCTTACTCAGTTCCGTCACCTATTCTTTTGGTAGCATGTACATTCTTTTGGTAGCATGGTCGAGGGTCTAGGCACGTGGGTATGGTAATTCTGGTATCAAGTCACTTGGATGGAAATAAAGGTAAAATACTGTGGGAAAAAGGAATACACCTAAAGTACTCTAAAAACAAGTTTATTAATATGCAATAAATGGGGAATGATATTGTATTAATCATATAACTACCAGGCTCACCTCCTGGGCTTATTGCAGACTCAGTACTTAACATACTCGTTAGTAATTAAACTAGCATATACAGGGGTCCACTCCCCTACATGGGATAATTAGTTAAATCTAATTATCCCTAACATACATGTTACAACACTCTCTGTGGACATATACTTCTAAGGAGTAACCCAGAGTAGAACACTAGGGCTGTCGACTGTTGTTATTGTGGGGTAGCCAGACACATGGTGGGTCTGGGGTCTGGCCCAACGAAGCGGTGGGGCACATTAATCAGGCGGCATCGGTGCCATCGTTTCGTATATGATCCCTGCTGGTTATTTACTACATCAGGGGCCGTTGTTGAATGGTTGCGAGAATCACAATGGGATCTGGAGAAACATGGAAGCAGCGTCATGGAACATGACAACACAAACAAACTCTCTTGTCTAGACGACAGACGTATTTACGTTATATCACTTCTACACTGGGTGAATGACAATTCAACTGTTAAATCATGAACACTGGTGAACACTGATATTCACTACAATTGACTGAATTAACTGAATGGCTACACAAAACATACCTGGAGAAACATGGAAGCAGCGTCATGGAACGCTTTCCCTGCCCATCTTGGGGTATATATACCCCTGAGTTGCCAGTGATCGCTACTCACGCAATGACAATAATTACAAACAAACTAACTGTTACTCATTCAAAGATGACCCTCAGTTGACAAAGGTCTGGCGAATTACTTGAGTTGATTTACACAGACTAATTCAATATTGAGCTTCCCAGGAGAAAGGGGAACAACAACGCATTGACAACTGTCTTGACAAAGGCGGGACTCTGGGAGGGAACACAAGTGTAGCGTCTATGGGGAAAAAACACGTCTTCTCAGGGGTGGCTAACTCACTCATGTTTTGCGGGCGTGGAGTCTAATAAGAATCATTAGTTAAATAGATCAGCAGTCAACGTGACCATGACATCGTCAGCAAATTTTCTTATGTTACTGTTTACGCCTATATCTATGTCATTTATGCATATAATAAATAATAATGGTCGAAGTACTGAGCCTTAGCGTACTTCACTGGTGATGTTACCCCAATCGGATTTAGTGCCATTAATGCTTACTCGCCTTTTCTTCTCTCTTTCCTCTTGCTAAGGGTGCGATTCAGCTCACCACCAAATGCACAGGCCAGAAAGATTATGACAGGCACAAATGATAAAATATTTTAAGATGTATGCGAGTGTGCAAGTGCAAATACCAATCAAGACAATGTGTTCTCAAGGATTTTTTTGCCATTGAACACGTGCTCTAACGAAATTTGTCAATATTATCCATTTTCTGTTCAGGAACATTAGATTTTTTGATTTACATCATTACCTATTAATAGATTTTGCTTCCTGCAAGTCACTGTTGAACATTATGGTTTCACTTTTGTGTACTCATAGGCATAGAAGAACCTCAATAAGGCAGCCATTGGGTGCATTTTCATTGTATTACAATAACTGATAATAATGTCACCTATCATCAAACACCTCAATGGTCTCAGTTGGACTATCCGTTCACCCCCCACACTCTCAACCCCCTACCCCGGGTCTAGGACAACTGGCCGCCGCCATCTGGCCGCAGCCCATGAAGTACCTAACCTAACCTAACTTAACATAACCTAACCTAACCTAACCTAACCTAACCTAACTTTACCTAACCTGCCTTGAGAGGGCAAAATTAGGCGTTTGCAGTTTATCCCCAGTCCTCGGCGGCCAGATGGCGGCGGCCAGTTGTCCCATTCCCCCCTACCCCCACCTCCCGGGATGAATTTTTTTTGTTACCCCTTTGGAAAAATCTTAGTTGGGTTCCATTCCATCAGTTCATAAGTTGCACTGAAAACCCCATCCACCCATACGGGTTATGGGTGTCACTCCAGTATAATGCTAACCGAACCTAACTTAACCTAACTTAAGTTTAAAACTTTTCTGGACAAGTTTTGAATCATGTATTTGAAAAAAAAGTAAAGGAAAACATTACCCCCCTCCCCCGAAAAAAATCCATTAATTTTGACCAATATTAGAAATAATAAAGTCTGTAGCTATAAGGACCTATTGTTTGAGATTTTTTTGTATTATATTGTGGCTTGGTGGTGAAATTGTCCAACAGTTTTGGGTCTTAGTACTTTGAAAATATTGGTAAATAAATTAATTCCATCATTGAAATTTGATTTACCTGCTCGAATAAAAAATTGCTGAAAAAATGTGCAGAAAAATAAGATCCTTGTTAATTTGAAGCACAAAACTTAGGTTTTGAAAAAATGCACATTAAAGTTTTACCTGCAATTATGCCCAATGTGAAGGTAATTAGTGTGAATAATAGGTATGTTATATGATGAATTTGGTAATTGGTGATATGTGACAGGTGAGCACATTGCAATTTTTTTTATTGAGATGAGCTTGCTAGTGCACTTGCCAATAAACCTCATAAGATATCACCCAAGGTGGGAACCTAGGAGGTGACAGGGCCAAATTTTAACACATCTAGACTTAACTAGGTTACATCTAGCAGTTGAAGAAAACTGGAAACTTGAGAGAATGGGTACCTGCGCAGAAGGGCTCCTTACTGCCCCCACTGTGCTACGGTGTACCTGAATTTGATTCAGGGGTCGTCACTCCTTCTGCCCTCCTGCAGTAGTTCGACGTGCCAGACTCTTCTCCTGCTTCAGCTTCATCTTGTATTATGGTTAGTGTCTGATTTCTTCCACACCCTCTGTGCCTTTTATGTCAGCAGTAGGCCAGAATGTCTTCTTTCTTATATATTTAGGAAGGGGAGTGTTATTTTTCTAGGTTTGGGTTGGTGACTTGTTTCGGTGTCCTCCTGGCTTTGGTCATTTTCAGGCTTTCTGCTTTTCCCTGTTTATATGTTGAGGTCCCTTTTCCCCCCGTTTTACACATGTTGTGTTTCACGCCAAAAATGTCCCTTCATTGGTTGCTTTTTCCCTCATCCTCTACCCTGGAGTTCGAATTTCTCCACATGGGTGGCAATCTTCATGTGCGGGCTGCTGTCACCTACCCCCTCTTTCCCATGCCTTGTAGCCACGTGCTGTGGTTTCCGAGCTTGTGTCTCTTCTTCCCCTTCGACATTTTTTGGGCATGCACCTTTGGGCTTCCCCCTTTCCCCTTTACTTTGTTTATTAATTGTGTTTATTTTGTTCATCTCACCTGTCTCCCACTCCGAGTCCGTTTTCTTTTCAATGCTTCAGTTCTGAGTCGAAGCGCAGAGAGGCGTCGTTTGCCCACCCTTCTCCCCACTTTATTTCTCCCACTGTGTGTTCTATCCTTGCCCTAACCACGAACATGTCAATTCTCTGTGTCGTCTTTCTCTGGGTTGTTGCTCGGATAGGCTTCGGACTTCCCACCCTACATTATCATTCCATTTCTCCCTCTGTTTGTGTTTTCTCTTGTCCAGGCCTATGTGTCGAGTTGTTACTCGGTTTTGCTGCCTGGCTCGTATTTTGTGGCATGGAGATGCGTCTGTAGTCCCGGTTTTCTCTCTGCTCCTTTGTTTTATTTCTCCTGTTTGTTTCCCTCGCCCTGACCATGCACTGAGTCTGTCGAACTTATTGCTCACTATACAGTATGTTCTCGGACTGGCGGCGGCCGCTTATATCAGTCGGGTTCGGGTGGGGCAGGTGTGTGGAAGGGTGGGTTCTCTATCCCCTTGCCCCTCCTTCCTCCTCCTGCACGTCTCTCTCTTATCGTGTTCTATTTACACTCCGATTCGCTGGTCTCTCTTCTTCCCCAGAGTTGCTCACCAACGCCCTCTCCCCAGCCCCAGAAGATGCCCTACTCGGCCCCTAGGTGTTCGGTCAGGTTCTGACAGGATGGCCACTCCACCTGTTTAGCCCACGCCCCATGCGTGGACACCGACAAGTTTGACCTGAATCGCTGTGCGGTGTGCTCTGAGTGGGTCTCAGTGCTTCTTTGTGACGCCAATGGAGATGTAGACACCTCCCACATATTCTGGCAGCAGCTTCGGCACCGCTGGGCGGCAGCCTCCAGTTCCGCCAGACACCGGGGCACCCCCCTCTCCTGGAGGGACCAGGATCTCTGTTCTCAGTTGTGGATGTGCCGCCATCGAGGCCCCTCGGGGAGAGACCACTCAACTGAGGACCCCAGGCCGAGGTCCCCCATGGAGCCCACTTCTTCCTGCCCTGTGGCTTCGGGCTCTCTGTAGTGCTCCCCCTCGCCCATCCGGGAGTTTAGTGCTCACTCTTCTTCCAGTCGCTACCGTCACCATTCCGGGAGTCCCGCTAAGTCCACCTCCCACAGGCATCATCGCCCCAGGTCGCCTAAGGACAGTGGCCGCAAGGGTAAGCGGACTCACAAAGAGGAAGCGACGGTCCTCAAACCCCGCGACTCCACCAGGGCCCCAGCCGGTTTGTCCCTGCAGCCCAGAATGTCCTTAAAGAGGAAGTCCTCACCCTCTTCGGACCTCCACTTTCACCAGCCCTCGCCAGGTGGCTCGGCTACAGAGGACCATCTAGGCTGGCCCCAGCCGCCCAGACGTCGCAACCGGAGATGCTGCGCCCCCCAGGTGCAGTGCATCCACCCCCCCCAGCACTGCCACTGGAGATGTTGGAGGATCTGTCTTCCTGGTTCCGGGTGCAGCAGCTGCAGCAGCAGCAGCAGCAGCAGCAGCAGCAGCAGCAGCAGGCCCAGGCCCTCTCCACCCAACATCCTGTGGCACGGAGATCCCGCTCTCGCTCCCCCTCCCCGGACCCCTCAATGTTATCGGAGTCCGGTTCAGAGCCGAGAAGGTGTTTCACACAGGAACTGCCTGACTACTCCAACTCGGACCAGGAGTCGGTCTCGGTGACCTCTCCAGCCCCTACGAGGCCCAGGCCTTCGTCAGGAGAGGGACCTCCCCGCACCGACAGGCACTCCCCTCTCTCTTAAGATAGCTGATGACATCATCAGCCAGGGGGCATACAAGTGGTCTTGAGTACCACGGAACTGGTGTGCATACTGGCACCAGGGGATACTGGTCATTCTTTCGAGAGTAAGGCGGGGGGGGGGGGGGGGGATCTACATCTCTCCCCCCGGTCCGAAGACGGACGGACGACTTAGGCTCGGAATACTTCGAGTTCCAGCAGCTCCGCCTGTCGAGAAGGGAGATGGCCTCAACCCTGTCAGGAACGTCCTCGGTCGAGGCCCTGTATGTTTGCGACTTTCTGGCCTCCTGTACCGTGCTGTCTACTGCAAGTCCTTCCTGAGTGGCAACACTACAGGACGGTAGGTGTGCCCGGGCGGCCGGCCAGGCCCTCTTTCCATGGGAGAAGGTAGGCCTGGACTTCCAGTCAATCTGAACGGCGGCGGCTGGAAGGAACAGCTTCCCCACCACCTCCTCCTCACCGGCCCCTGTAGTCTTATCCCCCCAGGATGACCGAGTTCCAGACGAGTTGATGGAGTTCTTGTGGGCTCCAAAGTTAACCCAGTCCTCCCATGACAGGCCACTCAGGTAGCCCAGGCCACCCTGACCAAGGACGCCATGGAGAGGTAGAAGGCGGCCCTCGCCTTCTCCACCATGGCAGGACTGGCCCAACTCGGCGCCTGGTTGAAGGCACTGGCCGACAACCCTAACTCCCTCCACCCAGACTCGGTTTACGGCGTCTACGAGGTCCTATCCACCCTCACTTCCGGACTCGCCTCCGCCTCGGCCATCAACCTTCGCCCTCAGCTGGTTAGGGCGGTAGGGGCCTCGCTGAACCTCTGGCGGGAGGCCTTCAGACACTGGGATGCGGAGGTGCGGCAAGGCCTGTTACGGCTGGCACCCTTTGCCCTATTCCTGATCCCAGAGGAGGCCTTGCGGGAATGCTCGGCTGTGCAGCCAACCTTCATCATGGTCACTGCTCCTCGCCAGTCGCCAGCCCAGACCAGGCACCCTAAGCAGCAGCAACAGTAACGCCAGAGACAGTGCCCCAGGCACTCCAATAACCAGGGACGCTCTCAGGCCTCCCATTGCAACCCCCGCCAGAACAACCGTGAACAGCCCTTTCATGCCCGCCAGAGGCAGGGTTCCCCAGGAGCCTTGGCAACCTCGCCGTGAAGGGGGTCACTCTAGGGGTGGTTCCTCCCACAGGGCAGCGAGATGTCAGCAACAGCGGCTCTCCCGCAGCTGACCACCCGGAGAGGAGCCTCCTTTCTAGTTGGGGCGACTGCTGGCCCTCCGGCAGCTGGGCGTCGAGGGTCTTCAGCCAAGGCCTCACCTGGCCATGATCCGCCCGCCTCCATTCCGATCACCCAGCAAGTGGACCAAAGTAAACAGCTACGTAAAGGAGCACCTCCAGTCCATGCTACAAAAAGGGGTAGTGGAGAGGACAGAAGGACGTGTCTTTCTGTCCCGGTTATTTACTGTCCCCAAGAAGGACTCGAACAGGAAGAGATTGGTGGTGGATCTTCTATGTTTGTCTTTGGTACGCCCAAAATGTTCTACACTACTGAGGGTATACACAAACACTTGTTATCTTGAAAATAGGTTCTTATTCTCGTACGGGAGATATTTACAGATGGACAAAGAAACTCACTTCCACACCATAAGGACTTGTGGTCTCCACTCTTTGTATCACTGCGCGCTGGCATGTACAGATGCCAGCATTCACAAGCTGAACACATAAAATGTAAATATGAGAATTCATATACATAACATGGTGCATAATAAATGGAAATATTACATAGGATTAATACATGTTCTGTAATACTTTACTATACATAATTAATAGTGTAATATAAGAATACACAGCTTAAGGTACTACTTTGTGTCCATATTATACAGATCTCAGCTGCCTGAACCGCTTTATCAAGCCGCACCATTTTCGGGTGTCGGTAGCTCAGGTCTGCCTCCATCTCAAACAGGGGGCCTGGCTATCTTCCATCGACCTGGAAGACGCCTACTGGCATGTCCCAATCCACAGGAGATTCAGGAAGTTTCTGGCCCTCCAGGTGGAGGGGGGGGGGGGCGTGTTTCAATTTACCCGGCTCCCTTTCAGTCTCTCTCTCTAGCTCCGAGAGTCTTCACCAGAATCAAGAGGGTCTTGGTCAGGGAACTCGCCCACCACACGTAGACGTCCTCATGTACTTGGACGGATGGCTGATCTCAGCCTTGTCCAAAGAAGAAGGCGAATCAAGCACCGGGGTAACATTGGCCACAGCAGAGGGCATGGGCTTCAGAATCAACCACCTGAAGTTCTCCCTCTCACCAACACGACAACTGGTGTGGCTCGGGATGGAGTAGGATACCTCCACAGCTTCCCTCCACCTATTCACAGACAACGCACGTTGGATACTCCGGTGCCTCAATGTCGGCCAGCTTTACTCGCCGCCAGTGGGAGGCCCTCCTAGGCGCTCTCAACTATGCAGCAGAGGTGGTCCCTCTGGATTGTCTACTTCTCCACCGCCTGACCAGGGAGGTCAACGCGGCCATCCCGGTCGAACCCAGGGATCTCGCACGTCCCATTCCCCCTCAGTTGTCCACCCTTCTACGCCCCTGACTGTCTCGCGACGACAAACTACGGTGGACGCTTTGGGTCCCAGCAGCGCCCACCCTCATCGTAGCATCGGATACCTCCGACGTAGGCTGGAGGGCGGCACACATCAACGTACAAGAGCTGTACATGGTGTGGAGATTCCTGGAGGTCAACCAGACGACCCAGGACGAGGCCATCTGCTTCGAAAGGGACAGCGCAGCAGGCGTTTTCTGCCTCAACAGGCAGGGCACGTCCCGCTCAGCCCAATTGCTGTCACTCTCGGAGCAAATCTTCAAGGAGGCACACCACAGGAGTATCCACCTGTCCGCTCGCCATGTCCTAGGGATCGAGAACGGCTGGGCCGACGCTCTCTCCCGCTTCAAGGACACGTCAGTAGAGTGGACACTACGCCAGAGAGTGTTTCAGTCACTGATGGAGTGGTGGGGTCAGCCGGAGGTGGACCTCTTTGCCTCTCCGACATCTGCCCAGCTCCCAGTGTACTTGAGTCGGTTGATGCCGACACCACACGGGGGCCCAGGCAACTTCACAGGTGGACCTCCATCTACCTGTTCCCTCCCCCCTGCTGCAAGGTCCTGCTACGGGTCTGCCACAAGTTTTGCAGCTTCAAGGGGAAGGTCCTCCTCCTGGCCCCCTACTGGCCGGCTCAACCATGGTTCTCATAGCTACTCGGCTGGTGTCCACATCCACTGATGTTGGGGCACCCCCTGTTTCTTCGATCCCCTCGTTGCCAGGTTTGAGATCACTTCACTTTCACTCGTGGAGTTTCTCTGTGCCTCCCTGAGCTGACTGTAGTCGCCTAGAGTGGTGGAGGACATCTTGACAATACTAAGACATTCCACTACTCAACAATACGAGTCCTGCTGGAAAGCCTTCCAAGAGTACCTCAAGGAGCAGGGAACTCCCACGCCCAATGAAAGTGTAGTACTAGAGTTCCTATCATCTCTAGCACACGAGCGAGGCAGGTCTATCCCAATCCTTTCTGTCCACCTAGTTGCCCTCACCGACCTCCTGGTTACGGATGCGGGGTGAAGGTTAGCAACAGGTCGGTTACCCTGCTGAAGCGAGACCTATTCCACCAGCGACCACCTGCTAGACCACCACCGTACCTTCTGGTCCTTGGAGAAAGTCCTCACCTTTCTGGGCTCGGATCCATTCACCATCCGGCCATCAAAGGACTGCCTACTACAGAAAACCCTCTTCCTCACTGTACTGGCCACGGACTTCAGGTTCTAACAGCTCAAGGCACTCATGGGGTTCGACCACTGAACCTCCTTTGCCCAAGGAGACTCCGCATTGTCCCTGGCACCTTCTCCCACCTCCCTGGGGAAGAATGAGCGGGAGAACCACAGGTTCTAGCCAGTAGCGGTTCCGGCATGGAAGGTGAAGGGTGGGCACCACCGACTGCAGAACCTTCTGCCAATACCTCTTCACCACGGCCGACAACACCACCAGCCAACATCACCTCTTCGTTCATCCTCGGTGGGAGTGCCCGCTGTTAGTCAGAGGACTGGTAAACAGGTTGCGGCAGGTTATAGAGGAGGTTGACCTTGGGAAGGCCCCACGTTCCCCACGACATACTGGGTGTAGCGGCTTTGCTTGTCTCCCTGAGGACCCACTCCCTTTCACAAGTCCGGGAAGGGGGTTATTGGAATTCGGCCTCCTGCTTCATAGCAAAATACCTGTCTCACCAGGTGTCAGATGCCCCCTCATGGCAATGGGCCTCACCCCTCGACCCACTTGCATCCAAACACCCTCCTAGCTATGGAATGAAGCAAGTGCACTAGCAAGCTCATCTCACTAAAATAGGGACTTTGAAGCTTGCTGAAAAGCCTATTTTTGGTGCGTGAGCGAAGCTAGTGCACGCACCTAATCCCGCCCTTCCTTCGGCTTCATCCCCCTGCTATTCCTGATGTAGGTTTTGGAAAGGAACGACCCTTGAATAAAATCAGGTGTGTGGTAGCACAGCGAAGGGAGTAAGGAGCCCTTTTGTGCAGGTACCCTTTCTCTCATTTTCTTCAACTTGCTTTTCAGTAAGCTTCAAAGCCCTTAATATATGTTGGTCTTTGTTGGTTTTAAGAAACTCTAAGCTGGAGAATTATTGAAAGTGTGTCATTGCCTATGCCGTTAGCAACTTTTCCTGTCGTTCTTTTATTAGTTCAATCTTTCTAAGAGTCATTTTAGGTCTTTTTGGTTGATGTTCTTAGTAGTCCTGACTATCTCACCAAACTTCCACAAAACACTATCTATGGGGCATGGGTTCGTAAAAGTGTTGCAGATCTCTTGAAATAGAATGTCCCAATCACTCCAGACGAAGCCGTTAATGCCATTCGTCTTTGGCTGGATATATCAGTTCCTATTAATTACTCTCATGTTAGTGGGAAGCAAATGTTAAACACGAATGTGGAGAGATGTGTTACATTTTTACTTATGGTTCTGTGCAGACAAACAGAGCTAGACATGATGGATGTGAGTAAGACGGAATACCCCCTCGTGTTCTGAGGGAGTGTGCTGAAGCCCTGGCCCCTGTGCGTGCTCGCCTCTTTCGCCTTTGCCTCAAAACCAAAACTTTTCCTTCTTCTTGGAAGCATGCGTTGGTTCAGCCCATCCCGAAGAAGGGTGACCATTCTAATCCCTTAAACTATCGCCCCATTGCCCTAACTTCATCCCTCTCTAAGATTTTCGAAACTATCTTGAGCTCTCATTTTCTCCGTCACCTTGAACGCCTTTCTCTTTTGTCGGATCACCATTATGGCTTTCGCCAGGCGAGATCTACTGGTGATCTGCTCTCCTATTGCACCCATCTTTGGTCATCCTCTCTTAGGGACTATGGGGAAACTCTTGTCGTGGCTCTCGACATCTCCAAAGCATTTGACAGGGTATGGCACAAGTCTTTGCTATCTAAACTTCCCTCTTTTGGTTTCTCTCCCCCACTTTGTTCTCTCATCTCTAGCTTCCTTGAGAACCGATCCATGGCAGTCGTTGTCGAGGGATCGATTTCTCGCTCTTTCTCTACCAATAGTGGCGTCCCACAGGGTTCTGTTCTTTCACCAACTCTCTTCCTTCTTTTTATCAATGATTTACTTCACACTACAACTAATTCTATCCATTCTTATGCCGATGATTCTACTCTTCACTCTTCCTCACATTTTCCCCTTCCTCCTAACTCTCAAACTAGATCTGTTTCTGGAACTGTTATCATTACTTCGATCAACGCGGATCTGTGCAGCATCTCTGAATGGGGAGATGCAAACTTGGTTAAGTTCAATAGTAATAAAACTCAATATTTACCAATTACACTTTGTAAATTAGACGATCTCCCACCAATTACATTTCAGGACACTATCATCCTCCCAAATTTTGAAATAAATATGTTAGGCCTCACCATTTCCTCCAATATGTCTTGGAAATCACACATCCTTAACATAGCTAAAGCTGCCTCCCGAAACTTGGGAATGCTGCACAGATGCCGTAGCTACTTCACCCCTGAGCAGATGCTTCAAGTATATAAGGGATTCATTCGTCCTAACTTGGAGTACTGCTATCATATCTAGGGTGGCTCCTCATCTGTCCAACTGTTAGATAGGGTGGAATCAAAGACATTTCGTCTTATTAACTCTCCTCCTTCAGTCGACAATATCTCTTCCCTTTCTCTTCGCAGCAATGTTGCTTCACTCTCTCTCTTTTACAGGTACTTTAACGGGCAATTTTCAGTGGATTTGGCATCCTCTGTACCGCCGGCAAGGCCGTGGGTTCGTAACACGCGTCTTGCCCGCGGTGCCCACCGTTTCTCCGTGGATGTCGGTCACACGAGAATAACCCGTTTTAGTACCTCCTTCTTCCCTCTCACAGCCAAGCTGTGGAATGCTCTGCCTTCTTCTGTGTTTCCATGCTCTTACAATCTGTCTCACTTTAAAAAGCTGGCTTTCCGGCATCTTCGTGGTGTAGATTAATACAGTACAGGTATAACCTTTTTTCTATATACACAATTTCTTTCCGTTTTTTTTTTTCGCCTCCCAGGCTCCATTGTGGGTCGTTTGACCTGTGCCCGGGTGGGCTATTTCCCGTAAAAAAAAAAAAAAAAAAAAAAATATAAAGACTGAACAACTGGGCCAGCACAACACAAACTGAACTAATGGGAATCTATTTAGCCACAGATTATCTTAAAGAACAGACCGTCAGGCTCTATGTCTAAAGCTTTCTGTGATATTAATAGAAATGTGATAACGGCTCGGAACCTCTTTCATAATGAATGTGTGTGGATTCCGTCCCATGTTGGAATTAGGAATGAGAACTGTGTTGATAGACTGGCCAATGAGGCACGTAAGAAAGAAAATGTTGACCGTGACCTTGGCTTGTCCAATGCTATACTTAAATTCATGCAAGCCAAAATCATGAACTCTGATCTAGAAGAACTAAGAAATGAAGAGAACTGGTAGTTGTAGCATTAGTAAATATGACAAATTTTGTGACAAGTGGTGCCGGTATGGCCCGCACAAAGACAGAACCAGATAATGTTATGTATTCGTGGCCAGAATTAAGCTAGAATACAGATACGTACTTGCGAGACATGTAAACTTTGTGATAAACCATTAAAGCATAAACCCTAACATTGTATTATTGAATGTGACACTGTCAAAGACTTCAGGCCACCTGGCTTATTGTATCATGAGCTATGTAATTACTACATTGAATCAGGAGTGCTTGAGGACATTCTTGTGGTGTATCCTAAATTTGCCCCACTCTAATTAGTCCTGAAACAGAATATGACTTATTCTGTATATGAACCACTGTCCTGCGTGGTAGTGAACAGTGATAGCACCCTCATAAATATGACTTATACTAATAATGAATATGATGTATACTGTTATCTGCTTTGTGTATGAACCTCTGTCTTGTGTGGCAGTGAGAAGTGACAGTCCCCTTAGTTTCAAGACCTGACCGAACAGGCAAACTGTACTCCAAGCTTTGCCAATAACGTTGTTAACCGTTATATCCAGGGAGTGATAGAGGTTTAATCACCAGGTGACATTATTTGGGATGGCTGATCTTCAGGTGGTTTGTGGTTATCACCAAAACAGCCATAAATGTAGTGAGCAAAAAGTAAGGCAATGTATGTAGAGTCCAGCCGGACGAGCTAACAAAGTTAGTGTTTACATATTTTGGGAAATGACTCGAAAATTAGAGAACTTAACTGGCGGGAAGTGGAAATATATATCTTCTAAACTTCGATTTGCATAACTACCAAATCTAATAGAAACCCACTTCGTAATAAAATAATAAGTCTACCGAACAAAAACAATTATAATTTCTAGTTTGGAAATAATTCAAGTTATTCTTAATAGATTTTCCAGCGAACTGACGGGGTGGGTATGGTGGGGGGGGGGGGGTTAGTGCAAACCACTAGATGTTCTAGTAACTTCTATCAACTGAACAATACATCAATTCAGTTTATTTTAATTGTGCATCTCAAAACTTGGAAGACATCATGACATAACTCATTTCAAGAAGTCCTAGCGGTCCAAATGATCTTCCTTCTCTACCATCTATATTCTGAAGTCTAAGGAACACATATTTGTTATATCTTAGAATTTAAGCTGTCAAAATCTGACTGTGTTGTCACCGGCGCTAATATACAAATGCTAATATACAAGTGCAATTCAGTGTTATGCCGAGGCATAATTTGATATTTTAATGTTTGTAAACTACAGGTAGGTGTTTTGATTATTTTCTTTTCCAGGCAGCAGTTTAGGGATATTTTCTAGAATGTATTGCATAATTTTGGTTATGATTTACTTCTCATTGTAAACCTCGACCAGAGTAGAACGTTCTAGAACTTCCCAGAACTGTCTGGGTGGTGTTAGGGTGTTCTGGGATCGTCTGATGAGGTATATAAGCGGTGGAATGTTTCGGTCAGCTAGTCGATCGCTTCTGCTTAGTGTGAAGTACTAGCCTAGTGGTAACAACTAAAGATAAATGTTGTGCAATGGAGATGTTCGGGGTACTTGGTTCTAACTACAGGAGCGAACGTAAACACCTGTAGAGTTCTGTAGGTTCTTATTAACGGAAATATACAAGGTGCGCTTACAAGCGCTGGTAGTCCTTACACTCCTATAGGGGTCAACTGACTTCTTTCTGACCTCTCAGGCGACATGTGGTAAGTGGTACATTAGCAGCTTCCAGATGTCGCCAGGCACATTAATCTAAGCGTGTGGTGACATGAAACAGGGGCATTGCCACACGCTATTGACCAGAGAAGTAATGTATATATATAGAGTACATACATGGTATACACACAACATACATAATATGCATACACCTCCCCCCCCCCCCCTATATGCTCA
Source organism: Homarus gammarus (assembly GCA_958450375.1). Lineage (NCBI taxonomy): Eukaryota > Metazoa > Arthropoda > Malacostraca > Decapoda > Nephropidae > Homarus > Homarus gammarus. The sequence goes on from CAUDMG010001572.1 coordinate 7,597,810, forward strand.
TAGCAAAGTCTTGAGCGGACCTTTTCCTGTGGATCTGTTCTGAGCGTCGAGGGGCTGAAAATGTTCAAAGGAGGGCCACCAAACTGGTGCCTGCACTTCGGCACCTCAGCTACCCTGAGAGATTGGAGCGCCTGAACTTGCCTAGCTTATACTACAGACGGGCAAGGGGGGACCTAGTTAAGGTTTATAAGCATCTCAGGGGGCACTACTCAGTTGAGTGTCCTTACTTGGAGCTGGCAGACGCTCGCCCCACAAGGGGTCACAGCTCAAGATTGAAGAAGCCGCAAGTCCAGAAAACCGTGAGGGCAAACTTTTTCGGGGTGAGGGTTGTAAACTCTTGGAACAATCTACCAGAGAGTGTTGTGACGGCACCGAGTGTGAGCTCTTTCAAGAGAAGACTTGACCAACACTGGAGCGGGTTCAGGTAAATTCAGGAGCCGGTGCATGCCCAGTATTTGCCAACAGTGCGTGACAGAGACGTGACCGATCGCCCGGGCGGCTAGCGAGCCGACCTTTTGGTGAAGAATATAAAGGAAAAGAGACGTGACCGATCGCCCAAGCGGCTAACAAGCCGATCAGTGGCGAAGAGGATAAAAGTAAAAAACGTAAAAGTAATCACGGGGGGGGGGAGGGGATATGGGACTCAGCACTGGTGATGGGGTCAGCGGAATGCGTTACGGGGCGGAGGAAACGGCGATTCCTCCACCACACCCGACCGCTGGGTAACCGCACCTGGTCGTCCCGTGACCTGCCGAGACCTTACACTCCTATAGGGATCAACTGACCTCTTTCTGACCTCTCAGGCGACATGTGGTAAGTGGTACATTAGCAGCTTCCAGATGTCGCCAGGCACATTTATCTAAGCGTGTGGTGACATGAAACAGGGGCATTGCCACACGCTACTGACTAGAGAAGTAATGTATATATATAGAGTACATACATGGTATACACACAACATACATAATATACATACATACAAGTATTGTGGAATTGTTTTGAGCAATTTAAAGTGAAAAGACGAAGGAATTGTACACTGGTAGTGTGCGGACTGTACACATTTTCGAAATGAGAAGCCCAGATGTGAAGACATACCCTGTGAGCAGATTTGTGAAGATTAATTGATAATAAAAGAAGACTACAGTTATCAAGTGTGTTTCTGTGACCTGGTGGAAATCTACCTGCTTGTTGTTTGTCTGTACACTGTTACCGATCGTCGGGAAATTACCGGAGACTGGCGGAACAGCAAGTGGTAACTCGACGAGTTCCACGACAATTTAAATAGTGAGTTACTTAATGCACAAAGGCAGAACATACCACACAAAAAACTCAGATCAGACAACAATGACCCTAAATGGATAAATAATTATTTAAAGAACATCATTGGCCAAAGGAAGGCTATAGGTAGAAGGATAAATCGTGGCGAAATTCACCTCCGGGACTATTATAGGGTATTGGCGAGTAGGGTTAAAACCGAGATAAGGAAAGCAAAGAGGAATAATGAGGTAAGGATAGCAAGGAAGGCGAAGACAAACCCCAAAGGATTCTACCAAATGTATCAAACTAAAACACGAGAAAAGATTGGACCAATACGGTCAGACTCCGGCCAGCTCACTGATAACGACTGAGAAATGAGCAATAATTTGAATAAATATTTTTCAACAGTTTTCACCACCGAAAATTTAAACATGATACCCGAGGCACCGACTCTATTCAGAGATAGTGAAGAAAACAAATTAAGTGAGATAGTAGTGACTAGTAACGATGTTAGTAAGCAAATAGACAAACTAAAGCCTAATAAGTCACCTGGTCCCGACGAGATATTTGCCAGAGTATTAAAGGAATGTAAGGAAGAGCTTAGTATGCCCTTAGCAAAGTTGTTTAACATGTCATTAAAAACAGGTGTAGTACCAGAATCCTGGAGGATAGCGAATGTAATACCGATTTTCAAGGAGGGGGATAGATCACTATCCTCTAACTACCGCCCAATCAGTCTAACATCAATAGTAGGCAAATTACTGGAAGCAATCATTTCAAACTCTATTCGAAATCACCTGGAGAAGCACAGATTGATCAATGATTCCCAGCATGGCTTCACAAGCGGATGTTCTTGCCTAACTAATCTATTAACATTCTTTTCATCAGTTTTCGAATCGATGGACGAGGAGTACAATTATGATGTGGTATATCTCGACTTTAGCAAAGCCTTCGACAGAGTCCCCCACGAAAGACTAATTAGAAAGGTAGAAGCTCATGGCATCAAAGGTGACATCCTTAAATGGATTAGGGCGTGGTTACAGGACAGGAAACAGCGAGTGAGCATTAACGGCACTAAGTCCCATTGGAGCAACGTCACAAGTGGAGTTCCCCAAGGCTCAGTACTTGGACCATTATTATTTATTATATACATAAACGACATAGATATCGGCATTGACAGCAACATAAGTAAATTTGCTGATGACACTAAAATAGGACGTGTTATCAAATCTGACGAGGACACGGCAAAACTACAGGAAGATCTAAACAAATTTTTCGAATGGTCTGAAAAATGGCAGATGAAATTCAACGTCGACAAATGTAAAGTACTCAGTACAGGAGATGTAAACAGGGAAACCAGATACCAGATGAAAAACGATGCCATAGAGAAATCCGACTGCGAGAGAGATTTAGGAGTAATGATAAGTAGGAACCTTAAGCCAAGTAAACAATGTGTTTTTGCTCGTAACAAGGCTAATAAAGTACTTGGGTTCATACAAAGGAGTGTTAGTTACAAGACTAGCGAGATCATCCTAAAACTGTATCTTGCTCTTGTGAGACCACACCTGGATTATGCAGTTCAGTTCTGGTCACCGTATTGCAGAATGGATATAGAATCCTTGGAAAGAATTCAGAGGAGAATGACAAGACTAATCCCTGGCATTAGGAACCTTGAGTATAGAGACAGGTTAAATCATCTTAATTTGCACTCCCTTGAGAGACGTAGAGCGAGGGGCGACCTGATAGAGGTGTATAAGTGGAAGGCAGGGCTAAACAAAGGGGACATTACAAAGGTACTCAAACTATCCAACCAGGAGCGAACTTGTAACAATGGTTTTAAATTAGACAAATTTAGATTTAGGCGTGAAATAGGTAAACACTGGTTTGGAAACAGAGTAGTGGATGAATGGAACAAGTTACCAAATATCATCATTAACTCGAATACGCTGAATTGCTTCAAACAGGGGTTGGATGCTCATATGAGCAATAGGGGTTGGGTGTAAACGGGACTGCCCAGTATGGGCCAATAGGCCCGCTGCAGTTTCCTCCATTCTTATGTTCTTATGTATATCTACTGCTCCTGTATATACGACCGGGCCGCTGGAAACCAGCAGTGGACGGTGGGTAAGCGGCGAAAAGGAGGGGTCGTAACAATAGTATGTAGAATCGAATTATAAACGGTATTGAGACGTCCAGCGAATACATACTGTAGGTCGTTATTTACGGTTAGTAACACGGTCTCAATTTTATAATTACTTGGCGGTGTTGACGAGGTTGTTGTCTTATTTATACGCAAATAATAATGAATTTTAATCTTACTGAACCATCTTAAAGTTATGTAAATTATGTAATTATTGTAAGTATCAATATATATATATATATATATATATATATATATATATATATATATATATATATATATATATATATATATATATATATATATATATATATATATATATATATATGCAAGTAAATCACTGTACTGTAGGTGCGCGTGATCTAGGTATATGCTGATAACCACCAGGAAAGAAGAAAACACGAAGTTCCCAAGCGCTTTCGTGTAATTCACATCTTCAGGGGTGAGTACAGACTAGTCTGTACTCACCCTGAAGATGTGAATTACACGAAAGCGCTTGGGAACTTCGTGTTTTCTTCTTTCCTGGTGGTTATCAGCATATATATATATATATATATATATATATATATATATATATATATATATATATATATATATATATGCAAGTAAATCACTGTAGGTGCGCGTGATCTAGGTATATGCTGATAACCACCAGGAAAGAAGAAAACACGAAGTTCCCAAGCGCTTTCGTGTAATTCACATCTTCAGGGGTGAGTACAGACTAGATAGAGTAATGCAGAACAAGATGAATATATACAGAGGAGGGTGAGACCAGGTCCACAATGGTCAGGTAATGACCCTACTAATCTTTAAATGGCACACAACGGTTGGTGGTTGGGTCAGATGGGACAGTGACCCGCCCTCTCACCTGATCACAAATCTTCTTAATTACAAAGTTGTCCAGCTTGTACATGCCGTTACTCAAATTCATGTTGAATGCTTCGGTATGTTTAATAAGACTAGATTCTATGATGTTCCTACTATCAATTGAATTACATGGTAATATTGAGGAGGCATTATCCCAGTCAATGCAATGCTTGTTATCCCTCAAATGAACAAACAGAGCATTGGATTCCTGGCCTGTCCTGACACTGTATTTGTGTTGTTTAATTCTAGTTACAAGATCTTTACCTGTCTGGCCTAAGTAAAACATATTACATTCCTTGCAAGGAACTTTATAAATGCAACCAATTGTGTTGTTGGGGGAGTTCTTGATTAACATTTGTTTAACAGTGCATGAGTTTTTAAATGCCACATTGACGTTCCAAGATTTTAGCTGTGCCGGAATGTGTGAGAAATTTTTGTGAAATGGTAATATTAAGATATTCTTATGGTCATGGGTGGGCTTGGGATCAGTTCTATAAAAAGTTTTCTTAGTAATGTTTAAGCATTTGTCTATGAAAGATCTAGGGTATTTAAGGTTTGAGCCAATATTATATATATATTTGTATTCCTCATCGATGAATTCCGGACTGCAAATTCTCAAGGCACGTAAAAACATTGTTGTAAATACTGACTGTTTGACTTTATTATGGTGGGCAGAATAATAATGAATGTATGAACACACATTGGTTGGTTTTCTATAAATACTGAACTTAAAAGTGTTACCTATTCTGTGTATCAGACAGTCTAGGAATGGCAATTTACAGTCTTGCTCTAATTCCACAGTGAATTTGATCGAGGGGGCTAAGTTGTTAAGTTGTGGTAGGAAAACTTTTAGGTCCTCATTACATGGCCAGAGACATAATACATCATCAACATATCTAAACCAGACTGCTGAGGGAGGTAAAATATTACTTAATAGTTTCTTTTCAAAGAATTCCATATATAGGTTGCTTAATACAGGTGAGAGTGGATTACCCATTGCCATACCAAATTTTTGAGCATAATATTCCCCATTGAATTCGAATTTGCAATCCTTAATACATAGTTTGATGAGTTCGATGAAGTCATCTTTCGAGACGGGCAGTGAAATGTTATCCAGGGAATCTATGAGGAACTCTAGTAAATCATCAACTGGGACCTTTGTAAAAAGTGACGTTACATCAAAGCTGACCAGTTTAAAATCATGATTAATGTGCAAGTTATTGAGTTTATCAACCAGATCCATATTATTCTTGATATTGGAGTTAGAAATGTTGCCAACTAGGGGGTTTAGTAAGGAAACTAACCATTTAGATAGTTTATAAGAGATTGACCCAACAGAGCTAATGATGGGTCTTGCTGGGTTATTGGGCTTGTGGGTCTTGATTAAACCGTACATGTAAGGCAGTGGAGGGGACGTTGAAGTAAGATGTTTAATGAGAGTAGCTTTGCCTCTCAATAGGGACTTAAGTTTTTTGTTGAACTGGGTGTTGACAGTGTTGAGAGGATTATTTATGAGTTTAGAATATGTTTAAGTTTTGATGGTTCCAACAAGGGAGTCGACAGTGTTGACATAGCCAGAGCATTTTGCAATTTGGAGAAATTCAGTAATTTGACAAGTGAAGAAGTGAACATGTGTAAAGGTGTTGTGTATGCATCTATGTCCAAGCCTTGTGTTTCAAACTGTCCAGAAAGATTCACCAAAGCACTCCAAGCCCTTAAGAAAAATAAGGATCTACATGTCACTAAAGCAGATAAAGCCAACACAGTAGTGATTTTAAACAAAGATGACTATATCTCAAAAATGAATGACCTTTTATGTGACACTACAACATATTCTAAACTCATAAATAATCCTCTCAACACTGTCAACACCCAGTTCAACAAAAAACTTAAGTCCCTATTGAGAGGCAAAGCTGCTCTCATTAAACATCTTACTTCAACGTCCCCTCCACTGCCTTACATGTACGGTTTAATCAAGACCCACAAGCCCAATAACCCAGCAAGACCCATCATTAGCTCTGTTGGGTCAATCTCTTATAAACTATCTAAATGGTTAGTTTCCTTACTAAACCCCCTAGTTGGCAACATTTCTAACTCCAATATCAAGAATAATATGGATCTGGTTGATAAACTCAATAACTTGCACATTAATCATGATTTTAAACTGGTCAGCTTTGATGTAACGTCACTTTTTACAAAGGTCCCAGTTGATGATTTACTAGAGTTCCTCATAGATTCCCTGGATAACATTTCACTGCCCGTCTCGAAAGATGACTTCATCGAACTCATCAAACTATGTATTAAGGATTGCAAATTCGAATTCAATGGGGAATATTATGCTCAAAAATTTGGTATGGCAATGGGTAATCCACTCTCACCTGTATTAAGCAACCTATATATGGAATTCTTTGAAAAGAAACTATTAAGTAATATTTTACCTCCCTCAGCAGTCTGGTTTAGATATGTTGATGATGTATTATGTCTCTGGCCATGTAATGAGGACCTAAAAGTTTTCCTACCACAACTTAACAACTTAGCCCCCTCGATCAAATTCACTGTGGAATTAGAGCAAGACTGTAAATTGCCATTCCTAGACTGTCTGATACACAGAATAGGTAGCACTTTTAAGTTCAGTATTTATAGAAAACCAACCAATGTGTGTTCATACATTCATTATTATTCTGCCCACCATAATAAAGTCAAACAGTCAGTATTTACAACAATGTTTTTACGTGCCTTGAGAATTTGCAGTCCGGAATTCATCGATGAGGAATACAAATGTATATATAATATTGGCTCAAACCTTAAATACCCTAGATCTTTCATAGACAAATGCTTAAACATTACTAAGAAAACTTTTTATAGAACTGATCCCAAGCCCACCCATGACCATAAGAATATCTTAATATTACCATTTCACAAAAATTTCTCACACATTCCGGCACAGCTAAAATCTTGGAACGTCAATGTGGCATTTAAAAACTCATGCACTGTTAAACAAATGTTAATCAAGAACTCCCCCAACAACACAATTGGTTGCATTTATAAAGTTCCTTGCAAGGAATGTAATATGTTTTACTTAGGCCAGACAGGTAAAGATCTTGTAACTAGAATTAAACAACACAAATACAGTGTCAGGACAGGCCAGGAATCCAATGCTCTGTTTGTTCATTTGAGGGATAACAAGCATTGCATTGACTGGGATAATGCCTCCTCAATATTACCATGTAATTCAATTGATAGTAGGAACATCATAGAATCTAGTCTTATTAAACATACCGAAGCATTCAACATGAATTTGAGTAACGGCATGTACAAGCTGGACAACTTTGTAATTAAGAAGATTTGTGATCAGGTGAGAGGGCGGGTCACTGTCCCATCTGACCCAACCACCAACCTTTGTGTGCCATTTAAAGATTAGTAGGGTCATTACCTGACCATTGTGGACCTGGTCTCACCCTCCTCTGTATATATTCATCTTGTTCTGCATTACTCTATCTAGTCTGTACTCACCCCTGAAGATGTGAATTACACGAAAGCGCTTGGGAACTTCGTGTTTTCTTCTTTCCTGGTGGTTATCAGCATATATATATATATATATATATATATATATATATATATATATATATATATATATATATATATATATATATATATATATGAATGAATTTGAGTAATGGTAATTTCTTAATTAAAAAGATTTGTACCCAGGTGAGAAGGTTGGGTCAGCTTACCCTCTGACCTGACGAGCGACTGCTGCGGTGCTTTTTGAAGATTAGTAGGGTCATTACCAAAGACCTGACCATTGTGGACTTGATCTCACCCTCCTCTGTATATACATACCTTGTTTTGTACTTCTCCTTAGTCTCCACTCACCCCTGAAGTTGTGAATTACACGAAAGCGCTTGGGAACCTCGTGTTTTCTTCTTTCCGTGTGGTTATCAGCATATACCTGCGTCACACGCACCTACAGTGATATACTTGCATGCATATATATATATATATATATATATATATATATATATATATATATATATATATATATATATATATATATATATATATATATTCAACATCTCACCCC